>JAVJIF010003228.1:0-319378 GCA_038442645.1 Agave tequilana | reverse complement strand
AAAAGAAAAGTACATACTCCAACTGAAAATATACGACTCTGGTTAAATCCAAGTATCTGCAACTCAACGCCTCATGCGCTGATGATACATTGTTATCGCATCTCCTCTTTCGGACATGTCGATGCTATGTCCCCATCACCCTTAGTTGCGATACATTGATTTCAAGTGAAAGGAATCCAAATATCTCGAGTTATGACTAACACTTCTTGCATTTTGGTATTTCAACTCTTTTCCTCGTATCGAGCCTAACCGGTAGCCAAGCCTAATAAAACTCCCATGTGTTTGCGTCCAAACTAGTAAAGATCAGGTTGGTGGTCTAAAGTCACCTCACTTGCACCTCTAGTTTGAATCATCTTTTGGACGAGTAATTTTACTAATTTAGTTATCGGGACCAAGAGACACTCAACTGACCTCTCCCAAATTGGTTATAATTCTAACTACAGTAACCGAGATATAAAAAAAAAAAAATAATAAAAGAAGATGCTACGTCAGCTTTTTTTCAATTATTTCTATGCCGATACAATTTCATCACGCATTAAACACAACTGTTTTTCATTTCCTATAGGTAGAACTACAAGTAGTAGTTGTCAAACCAAACACATGACCCCGTGTTCTAATTACTAGAATAAGAACCATATATAGTTAGAACTACACGTAGTTTCAGCTACATAAAAACAAACAGCCCCTAAGAAATCATGGAATTGTTAATTCTACTCATGCCCTTCTATTAGTTACTTATGTTTCTTTTAGTTTTCCATTTTGAATCAGATAGCTTTAATTTGTAACATTGAATAGGAAAAGGATGAAGTAGATATAGGATCCAGATAGTCCATTTGCCAAATTGATGAAAAGGGTTCAAATTGGATTCAGTCAGACCCAAGGCATGGATAGTAAAGGGTTCTCAATGTTATGTCCAGGACTTGAAGGAATATTTAAGTTATTATCCACATAGCAAGTACCCCTTGAATATGTCAAGAACCCACAAGATTTACATTATGTAATCCAGCCTTCTAATTGTGTGGTATCCAGTACATTTCTGTAGCTATCCTCATGGTTTTATGGTTAATTTTCTCATTTAGTTTTTCTCCTTTCTCATTTGAACCCAATCATTCCTGAAAAACATCATGACCATTGAAATAATAGGCAGACCTGAAGAACAAAAGGATTGGTGAAACATAAAACAAGTGGTACATATTCATGCATGGGATCCAAATCATATTAATACAAGACAGGGTGTGTTTATAGTTAAATATTCATATGGTAAGGTTGATATATTATTCAATTGAGACATTGCCAAGCATGTTCCTACAACTCAATCAACAATCATTTGCTCAAACATTAGAACAGGAATAAAACCTACAATGAACTATCTTTATGTGACAATAAACAAATTATCAATTTTCTGCTTTGAAGCAAGCAATAGATAGGACATGAAGTTATGAAAACTGACACCCAAGGTATATCCATTATGGAGTAAAATCAAATTAACAAACCTGTCATTGAATCTGTCTAAGCATAATTACATGTAATTTCTGTTATGTATACAATATATGCATATATAATAAGATGCTACAGCTGAAACCTTAAAGAGGCACCACACATACCTCAAGTTGCAAACAGTATCTGGCTGGCTTAAGTAGAATAGAACACTGTACATATGTACAAGAATGAGCCAACATCACTAGATCTCAGAGGTATTCAGAAGAAAATTTTCTGCTTGCTCAACATTCTCCGCTTGGACAACATCTAATGACTGAGGACCATGTTGCCTAAGTAACAATTCTTTCATCTCCTTGTAACTCTTTAGCTCTTCTAACGCATCAGCAGCAGTCCTCGACTTGAAAAGCCCTGAAGCAGTAATCATTGAGCCTGAAACGCTGCCAGTTTCCTTCACTCCAACTTCCGGTCTTTGTAATAGGGGATCCCTTGGTTCCACGCTTCCTGCTTGACAGCTTGTGAATATGTTACTGGATTTGGGAAATCTTGTCGTAACGGTGCAGCAGTCTTAACATTCGGACAAGGGCACCAACCGCAGCATCTGGAGATCTTCTGACTGGAATAAGTTGTCCAGATACCAAATCCTCACCAGTGTGGACATCAGCATTACCAGGTTCAGCCCTAAAGCAAAGCATTCAACGTCACACGTGGATTTGAATGCAATATGTAAGAATGTAACTAAACTGAAGATGCGTGCACACTGAACTTCTAAATCACTTTCTTCAATTTGTTAGCAAACCCCACAAAGAAAAGATCCAAGTAGGATGCACAAATAACCTGTATAAAGACTCTTTTTGTGTTTGTATGCGTGGGGGTGGATGGCGGTTGGTGTGTGTTGAGCGGCGGCCGGGTGTGGATTGGTGTGGGTTTTTTTTCCGTGTGGGTTCTTTTTTTTTTTCTTTTCTTTTTTCTTTTTTTTTTTTTTTTCTTTTTTCTTTTTTTTTTTTTTTTTTTTTCTTTTTTTTTTTTTTTTTTTTTTTTGGGGGGGTGGTGGGGGGGGGGGGGGGTGGGGTGGGTTGTATTTGCAGATTTTGGGTTTGGTTGTGCCTTGTCGCGTGCATGACAGACAAGGAAGAAAAAAAAAGAGGAAATATATGTTTACTTTAGGTAATAAGATATTTTTATAAAAATCTCAACCGGTAAGATGTGGCACACCTACCTATACTCACCTATCAGGGAGGAAATCCAATTCTCTCGGAAAGAGTGAATTGGATGCTAACGGGAACCCCTAGAATTACTGAGTTGAGTTTATGTCACACAAAAGAGTCCCATATGCCAAATAAAATCAAAAGAGATACTTGAGTTAGCATGCCAAATGTGAAATTAACATGTTCAAGCGTTCTGCACCCAACACTAAAAGAAAATCATAACTCATACCGGTTTTCATAATTATCTCTGAAGTCATGAAAATATGTATTCTCTCTCTTCATTACCAATACAATATTATTTTGTTCGCTACAATGCAGTCTTAAATAAATTCATTGGAGTGCAGTCTTAAATAATTCATTGGAGTGCAGTCTTAATAAATTCATTGGAGTGCCTGTCACCTGGTTGCCGCAGAAAAAATGGAAAGATCTACATAACTTTCACCTAGATGCATCACACGATCATCCGCTATAACAATTAAAAATTTACGCATTCATCTAATCAAGTCAGTGTGCTCTCCCTCATTAGACTCGTAACATCAAGCTTAAAATCTGATTCACGATCTTTCATAGAGAAGAGTTCGTAGACACTACGGCAACAAGAGTATCAGGTTGCCATATATTGCACAAGCTAGAGCAGCAACCATCCCGACACTACATTAAACCATCTTCTCTTTATTTCAAATGATTTTTTTGGTTAACAAACTGTCTTGCAAGAATGAGAGGAGCTAGAACAAATACCGCTGATCTAATGTCCAATTATTTTTCCACAATTTCTCTAAAAATAATGGCTAAAATTAATTCTTAGAGTTCATGGAAACTATTATGTGCTAGAAACTTTTCAATGCATATATCCCCTGTGTTCATAGTTCAAAGTCGCGGTCTCGGCTGCCGACTCGGCCAGCACTGAGGAGGATCGGTCTCGGCGACTCGGATCAGACTCGGACGATACGCGCAAAACGCTATATAGAAAGCTCAAAAAATTATGAAAAAATCATGACAAATCGTAAAAAAATGTAGACATCAAAATTCATATATCACATGTCCAAAACAAATTTGTTTTAAGGAGGTAATTGAGAAAATTTGATGATTTGGGAGTAAATTCAGAAACATAAAAGATTTGAGGTAAATGTAAAAACCCAATAATTAAAAAATAAAAAAAGAAAAGGATAAAAAAGAGAGACATCGGTGATCCCTCCCTCTGGCTCTATCTCCCTCGCTCTCCCATCTCTTTCCCTCTCCCTTCTCTCTACTTCCTCCCTCTGGCTCTCTCTCCCTCTCCCTCTCCCTCTCGTCTCCCTCTCCCTCCCTCTCTTTTTCGTCTACCCTATCATCTCTGTCTCTCTCTTTTTCCCTTTCTCTCTCGCGGCGACAGCGGACAGGAGTAGGCGGCGAAGGCGGGGAGAAATCGGGCAGAGCAGGCGGGGCAGCGGCAAGTGGGCAGGCGGCGAAGGCGGGGGAGATCTAGATCCCAGATAAGTTTGGCTTTTTTAAAATCGAATCGGCCTTGACCCAGAGCTGACTCGGCCGAATCGACCGAGTCAATCCGAGTCGTATCGTGACTCGGCCGAGTTAACTCCGAGTCAAGACCGATTCGGTCATTTCTGAGTGGATTCTTTGAATCGGGTCTCGGACTCGTCTCGGCAGGTGCCGAGACAGATACACTAGGCCGAGTCGTATCCGACTCGCACGAGTCTTCGAACCGTGCCTGTGTTACTATTCACTTTCAGTTGGGGTGCGACGACTATTGTTGTAGGTTGTGCAATACACTACAACCTAAAACTCTTTTCAATAGTACACTGCAATCCAATTCCTGCGTAACTGCAACAGTACTGCAATCCAAAATTCCTGCGTTTAACTGCAACAGTACTGCAATCCAAAAAACCTTCAGTGTCTATAAACTCCTTTGACATCAATGAAATATCGTGAACCAAAATTCTGAGCTAGATATCCACGAGCTTGATGAGGGAGAGTAGAGTTACTTGATTACAAGAATGTATGAGTTTTTAGTAGCGGATAAACGTGTGATACATCTAAGCAAATGTTATGTAGATCTTCTTGTCCTTCTTGCGACAGCTGCAGGTTAAAAACTCAAACAGGTTTATTTAAAGCTACATTTATTTTACCCTCTAACAGGTTTATATAAAGGTACATTGTACTAGACAAAATAACATTGTCTTGACAATCCAGAGTGAGAATACATATCTCCATGGCTTCAGAGATAATCATGGAGAGTAGTATGAGTTTAAAAAAAAAGGATAATCTTTAACTAATGTTGGATGCAAAATGCTTGAACATGCTAACTTACTATGGTTACTAACCTTTCTCGTAGAGTGTTATAGTTATTACATTACCAAATCAACTTTTACGACAATAGGCCTATTAAATCGATGGAAGTGTGAAACATGCTTAAAATTCATATAGCCCAAAAGGGAAAACCTCAATTGGAGTTTAAGATCTAATCATGTTTTTTTTAAATCCATGTGGGACTAACCATCTTTCTCTCTTATCATATTCCTCTTTAATCATTCAAGTGGATTCGAAACACCAAATCCCATCAATCTCCGTCTTGGCTCGAATCCATTGCAACAATCCACCATACCTTGACCCAATTGAACCATTTTTGAATCACATATACTCTAAGCTCCACCTTAAATCTCAATTTCGACTCCGGTACCTCGAGTTCACCCTAAGCCTACTCCCTCTTCAACTCTAGTTCCTCGTCTTCATCCAAAGCCAATTCTTTTGCTCTAGTACCTCAACTTGACTCGAGCCTTCACCTATAGCACCCTTTGTTTTTTCGGTTCCTAACCCGATCAAATGTTCATGCTGAGCTCCCAAACAACTTTTTACTAATATCTTGTAGCACAATGCATTATCAAAAAAGACACAATCCATCTTTAGCTATGTTACTGATTTGTTACGACAATGGCCCACTAATTTGATGGTTGTGTTAAATATGCTTAGAATCCATATGACCCAAAAGAGAAAACCCCAATTGGAGTCTAGGACCTAATCATATTTGAACACTTACCATCTTCTCTTTTAATCAATATGAGACAGAACCATCTTTCCATCTTGCCTTTTTCCTCTTTAATCGCTCAAGTGGATTCGAGACACTAAATCCCAACATCAACAATTACCTTAGCGTGATCCATTAAACATCTAGAGTTAGAGGTGCCTAAAGAGTTAGAAATTTATATATCCTAATATTTTAGCCTACTTATTTTCACTGGAAATAAGATAGCATAATATTTAAAGCATAGTGAAACTCAAAGGTGTCTAAAATCTAGAGTTAGAGCCACCTAAAAACTAAGAAAGTTATATATACCAATGTTTTAGCCCAATAAGATAGCATAATCTTTAAAGGATAGTGAAAGTTAAATTCTTGGAACTATCACAATGATTATTTAGCTTAAATACACAACATTCACATAAGGGGCGAGCAAAGTTCGGTTATAAACGAAATAACCAATCGAAACCCAAAACCCAGAACTCGAACTGAACCGCTCTAGTTCGGTCAGGTTTCAGTTTTGGGTTCTGAAACCCGAACTCGACCGAACCAATCTCCCACCCTATATATCACCCAATATAATTTCAAACAGTTGAAAGCGGTTTTTGACTCAATTTTCTTATTTCACTTAGCTTCAACTTGGTAGAATTCTATTAGCTGTTTTTTTTGTCTTAGTTCCTCCTCAGGATATATTGTTCTATAATTGTTGTATAAAGCATTGTCTAAATAACATTCTCCCAATCCACTCTGTCACCAACCGCTTTTTTTGGCTTCTGAAGAGCTTAGGGCCTTTTTCCTAATAATGGTAGTAGAGATTTGATTACAAAATTTCTCATTGAGAATTCTGACACAACTCTCTCATTTTGTAGCACAATGCAAGGGGTATACTAGCGATGGCTAACAGTGGATCGAACACAAACGAGAGCCAATTTTTCATCACTTATGCAAAGCAACCACATCTGAATGGACTCTACACAGTTTTCGGAAGGGTGATTCATGGGTTTGAAGTTCCCGACCAAATGGAAAAGGTAAGCACACTTAAGTTAGAAACCCTGTGCTTTGATTCTGGGGAATTAATGACATTGTCTTAGAAATGAGTCGTTTGTTGGTTAATCTAGACACAAACAGAACCCGAAGATTGACCGCTTGTAGAAATCAGGCTGAATCGAGTGACAATACATGCAAATCCTCTTGCTGAATAATAAAACATTGTCTGCAAGAAACACAGTTCGAAGCCTCGGCTGAGAAAGATACGACTCGGCCGAGTCGTAACCGCCTCGGTCATCGTCGAGACGAGTCCGATACACGAGTTGCTCGATTCCACTCAGATTTGGCCAACTCGGCCGAGGATCGGAGTCGACTCGGTCGAATTGGCCGATTCGATCGAGTCGAATTCGATTCTCGATCGAGTCGAGGACTCGGTTACTATTAACTCATGATGAACGGGTATAAAGGAAAAAAAGAAAAAAGAAAAAAAACATAACTTACTCTCTCTCTCGGCGTGAGCCCGACGCCGCCGCCCTATCACCACTCCAGGTTCCTCTCTCTCCCTCTTCCTCTCCATCTCCTAGGCTCTCTCTGTCTCTTTCCCTCTCCCTCCCTCTGTTTCTTTCTCTCCCCTCCCTCTCACCAGCTCTTTTTCTCTCTTTCTGTCTCTTTCCCTCTCCCTCCCTCTGTTTCTCTCTCCCCTCCCTCTCTCTCTGTCTCTACCTCTATTAGTTTAATTTTGATAATTTAATCTTATTAATTTTGTTAATATTAGTGCAAATTTAATCTTGTTAATTTAATTTAGATAATTTAATATATATAGGTAATATTAATCTAGTTAATTTAACATAAAGCTAATATTCATCTAATTCAGTAACATATAGCTAATATAGTCTAAGTTTAATATAGTTGATTTAATCTACTTGATTTAATCTACTTAATTTAATCTAGTTAACTTAATCTAATGTTAAATCATTAGAAATGTTTTAATTTACTATACATTTAATTTAGTGTAAATTTAATCTTTTAATGTTAATTTTTTAATTTAATTTAAATTAACAGATAATTTTTAATATTTCAGTATGTCTCCAAAACAGCGTGATATTGGATGAGAACATGATACCCTTGTTGATGGAAATAGAAAACTTGTGAAGTGTAATTATTGTGGAAAACAAGTACATGGTGGTATCACTAGATTGAAGCAACACATAGCTATGCATCCGGTTAGGTAGAAGGATGCTTGCGAGTACCAAGAGAAGTGTCTCAAATATTGAAACATCTTTCCGAAAGTAGCAAAGAAAGAGCAGTCATAAAATACAAAAAAACCGGCTTATGAAATCTTTAAGTGAGATTTTTATGATGTGGCTGATGAAGATTCTGAAAATGAAATTGAAGAAGTTGGTAGTTTGAAAGAAGTTGAAAGAAGACAATTAAAGCAAGCTATAAGAAAGTCAAAAAATAGCTTGAAGATCACAGAAGGTTATACGAGAGATGTTGGTGGCAGTAGTTCGCCAATCTGCAGAAAATTGCCATCAAAGTTTTAAGTCAAACATATTCTTCATTGGGTTGTAAAATAAATTGGAGCATGTGGTCGCTGATTCATATAAAACTACGCAAACGATTAGCAATGAAAAAATTACATACACTAATGTTTGTAAACTACAATATGCGATTGCGAGTAAGAAACTTGACATGCCAAAGTGACACTAATAATTATTACAACCCAATTGATCTAAACAATATTTTCAATGATGATATATTGGATGAGTGGATTTGTGAGGGAGAAAAACCGATGTCATCACCAGATGACTTAGGTTGGTTGGATAAAAGTATTCGTCGTAGTGATGAAAGTGGCGGTAATGACGATGATGGCGGTGATGGTGGTGATGATGGCGGTGATGGCAGTACAATGGTGATGGCGGCGTTGGCGGCGTTGGCGGTAATGATGAAGAGACTTATGGTGATGGCAGAAGCCAACAAGGTGGTGCTATGACATGGGATTCAGATTATTATACCACACAAGATACAGATCATGAAGGCCGACCAAGGGTTTCACAACAACATAGGCATTTGAATCGGTTGGTTGATTTGAGTTCTAGTGATGATTATTCGAGTGGACATGAAATTACTCACATGTTATCATAGTCTTGAAGGTCATTTACAGGAGTTGGGTTTGACATCATAGTCTTGAAGGTTATTTACAGGGGTTGGGTTTGACATCAGGCTAACATTCTAGCACTGATTATTCTACCATTGGTGAATATTCCATTAGCAGCGCTGAATATCGAGGTTTTGAGTATTATCGCTATGGAGCTGATATTGCACACCCCCACCGCCATATTATTCTGATGCTGGATCCTCTAGCCAATCATCTCATCCTACTAGATCCCACCCACATACTATTATCCTTATGAAAACTATACACCTGATTTCTATACTTATCGCGGGGGTTATGATAATGATGATTTTATGTCTCATTGCAATTTAATGTGAAAATAAATACATTAGCAGGTATTTATGAATGTATTTTGTGCAATTTACTATATTGTGCATGTATTTTGATATGTTTCTACGGACGATGCGTGTATTTATGCTTTCGTTTTATGTTTAGTGTGCTAGGTGATAGATTTTGAGATATGTGATACATGAAATTGATGTCTATATTTTTTTTAAGATTTGTCATCTTTTAGAATTTTTTTAGCTTTTTATGTAGTGTTTTACGCGTACCGCTCCAGTCCGATCCGAGTCACCGAGACCGATCCGTCTTGGTAGCCGCCAAGGCCGCGACTTTGAACCATGGCAAGAAATGATGATAATATAATAATACATCGTCAGACGATATTTAAGATTAGTTTATTAAAGGATGATAATATAACAATGATTTAAAAAATGAAAGAAATGATAGAATTATATGGGCCTAACCGAAAAATCGAATCGAACTGAGTCGGTTCAGTTCGGTTTCTAAGCCGATTCGGTTTGATTCGATTTTATACAAATTAGCAAAAACCAAACCGAACCGGCCAATGCTCACCCCTAATTCACATCCACAAGACCTTGATGGTATTGCAAACATTGTTCAAGGATTCTAACTAGTGTAAGATGAAAGTTAGAAATCATGAATTTATACAAGGAATTGCACCTTCTAAAGGCAAAAGAAGCACGAAGCAACATAAGATTAAAATGTAAACGCCATTACACTACTATTAGAGCACAAACCCTTCCATCAAACCTCCATCTTCCCTTTCGCATGTGTGTATGAACACACACAAAAAAGAGAGAGAGAGAGTCGAACAAACTATATGCTAAACATTAGCATGACAATTTACAAATTAAACAAAACTTCTCGTCTTCTCCAAGGCATACACACACATGGCCTCCCACACACAACAGACTCACACCCACTAAATAATTGTTCCGGTTGTGAAAAGTGCATCAACATTTTCATAGAAAAGAAACTGCACGTGCACACATGCATACATGTAACACTAAATAATCTTTTAGATTGTTAACAGTATTCAATTCCTCCCTCTCCCTCTCCCTCTCCCTCTCCCATGCGCTAGTATTGAAAAAAAGACATGTGCACCTCTCTTCCTTCTCTTCTTTCTCCTTCATTCCCCTTGTTTTGGTCAGTTATTTTCCCCAAAGCACCAGCTTTTAAGGACAAAATCCAAAGCTCGATTGAAGTAGCTACCAATGTGTGTTTTTAGTTGGTCGGCCTATTCATATCAAAGCAGGAGCGCAAAGGAAAACCAAGGGTAGAAGGCATGTAAAGATTACTTAGCATCTTCTAGAAATTTCAGTGCCCTTTTAACAGTCTATAAAAGGTGCCTAGTGTTTTTAAATATCTTGGAAAACAAGGAAATGTTTTGCTTATTTCTAGGTAGGCAGGGTAATTATACATTTTGCAGTCTTTGTGGTGAGAGAGAGCATTTTTGTGACTATTTTAGAAGCAAACCTAAAAATAAACAATGATGTTACATCCACATTTTTGCCCCGCCTTTTTTTAGAGCCTTTTGAGCCTCCTCAATATAATGGACGGCTGAATCTAATTGTTAGATACATAGCCAGACCATTTGCAGTTCTGCTCATGAGTCAGTACCCATACAAAAACCATGAGTAGATATTGGATATGGGTCGAATCCATATCAGCTCGAGTCCGGATCTACCTAATCCACAAGCATCTCCAAGTCAAAACCAAAAGGTTCTGGAAAAAGAAGAAGAAATACAGAAAAGCATATGAGCTATTTTCATTAGTTGTTCAAAGAGAAATACACAAAACTTAAGGTAGAAGGAAAAAAAAGTCAACCCTTGGTAGAAGGAACTATATGTATTAGCAAAAAGTGGGGATATGTGAAAGTAAAGGTCTGAAAAATACAGAAAGTTTAAGACACGATAATATCTGCTTTGAGGTTTGAAATGTGTTTGAGGCTTGAAAATCTTCAGGAGATAGGGTTTGGAAGTAAAGAACTTTCAGGTATTGGACTGTCATTACTGCAACCATCCAAAGGATCAATTCTCTCATGCAACAGTATAATTGAACTATGTCATTTATGACTAATATTGCAGCAGTCATCATATATGATATATGGGAGACATTTTGTACTATTTTCATATTACGTGCCAATCCTTTATCAACCTACTATTCTGCATTTAGTTATTGGACATTCAATAACCTTTAAACAATAAGCACACATTTATTCTACAGTCATGCGTTGTTTGTGTGTGTGTGTGAATATGCATGTGTGCTTATAGGTTTCAGGACAAATGACCGCAAATGGTTTAGATCTCTCATCGTCCGAATACTTTATTAACCGTAAGTTCCTGAAATGATCTGATAAAAAAAAACCACAGTAAGTTATGCTTTGGCGACTGTACTGCAGAAAAACAGAAAACAATGTAAAAACCACAGTAAGTTAAGCTGACATTGTCTTCACAAGCGCTATCCAGTCAAACAAAAATAAACCTAACGAATGCCATCTAACATAAATGGCAAGAATTGTATGCCCACAATATCAAATTAATCTAGCCAAGGTACGGCAGTTGACATGATATGTTGTATATAAGTAGATTTCAAGGAAAATTCTAGCCAAGGTACAATCTCTAACCTATAACTTGCTCTACGCTCAAGGTGTTTTGAAGTCAAATGAGTATATAATACTCCATTCTTATATTTAGTTTAAGTCATTGTGTGAAGGGCATAGGAAAATGGGATGACATTAACATACCTGCATGAACCTGTTAGATCTTCATCATCTACAGCAAATGGGCAGGAAAACTCAGAGTCATCAAACTCATCCAGGAAAGAAAATCTGCTAGAGCTCCTAGATGGGATCTGCGGAGAAGAGCAAGATGATAACTTTCGTCCAGAGAAGTTTCCAAACTCGTTTTTCCCAGAATATAATATCTGCAGTAGAAATGCAAGACGTTCAAGGAAAGAGTCAATCTAAGAAAACTTTTGCTTTGATGCACTTTTTTCTACATCGTGATGAAATATTAGATATCACCTTTTGCAGAGTCATTCCAGTATGAAGGTCACCCAAGCCTTTCTTCAGTTGTAACTTACTTTCAGGAGAAGAAGTCTGAGATGCAGAGGCAGTAGCCATTTGAGCTCTAAGAAGATCTATCTGAGAAGAACATCCAGCCCTCCCACTCTTTGAAGAAGGGGATGGAGACGAGGCTTGACTGACTAATCCACTATTTGCCCCAAGCCTAGGTAAGGGAATGCTGACTGGGGCGCTCTCTGACCGCAAAAGAGAATTTCGCATATGGGTGCTAGGCAAATGGGTTGGTGGAGAAGGGGTTGAAGATGGGGAACATGGAGGCGAGGGCCAATACTCATCGAAACTCGTATTCTTTTTTTGGACCAGTAACAACTGGTTGTGTGAGGCTGCACATGCGGATGGAGAACGGTCAGGTGGATGACTCCGAGGAGGAAGACGAGGACTTAGCGCATAATTCCCAGCACGAGAATCAGAGTATGTAGGTGATGGTGAGGGAGATACTGAAGGTGCTCCATGGTCATTGCTCCGACTATGCCTTCGGGTAAATGAAATATAAGTAGGCAAAGACCCCGGAGAGGGAAGACAGTGAAGCCTCTTCAGAGGATCTGTCGTCGGGCTCCCAACATAATCCGGGATAAGCTGTGTTGATACGGGAGTGTAAGGCTCTGAACTCACATCTTGCAACATCGGAAGATAAGAAACTGACAAGGAAAGCCCACCACAAGGTGTGTCAACAAGGACAAAACTAAACTGATTCATCTTCGCGTCCTCTGCTCGAGTGAACGGCTCAATGAAAGAAGATATTTTGTGGGAGAGGCTAAAAGCACTGATTTGGCTGGAGGAGTTGAGGTCCCGAAAAACTTTGTATGCTGGCAAAAGCCTAACTGTAACATACAGAGACCGAAGAAGTACAATCGTTCTATTGTATGTTTTCTTATACATAGAAGTAATTTCTGATAAGTGCGAGCTACCAGCGCCCCTGCTACCACTTCTCTTACCACTCAAATGCTGCTCCCTTGGAATATTGTTGCTTTTCCGACTCTCATACTGAACAATCCACCTCTCTACAATCTTCTCACTTTTATTATCTGGCAAGAACTCATCGTGCACAGAGCTCCAAGAGTTCAGAGGTGTCTCCTTTGACCTCCTCCGGACCAAAATAACATCGATAACCAATGGTTCAAGATTGCTCTGCCGCCATAAGTCAAAATTCTCGAGTGCAGCTGGGCAATCCCTTAGGGCCAAATTGAACCACTGATCCCTTGGCCGGCCACTAAAGGATGATGATGAAGACGATGGGGAAGAGGTGACGGGGTCTGCGCTAAAGTTCCGAGAAGAGACATAAGGAGACCTGGATTCAAGTATGATGTGGAGGCTTTTGGCAAAGAATTCAGTGATTACTTGCTCAATTTCGGCGGGTTCAGAGAGGGAATTTGAAGGGGATGATGCCATTTCTATCAAACTAAAACAAGATGGGAACTTTGACTGTCTAATTTAAACAAGACCTATTAAGTTAAAAGGATTCATAGGCAAAATGAAGTTAGTTGAAGTATGCTGACACATGGATAGACTTTGTGTTGTAACTCTAGGTGTTTTCGTCACAACTTCAAATTAAAAAAAAAAAGAGAATTTTGATGCTCTTCAGCAAGAAAAACCTAGAAAGAGAGGACTTTAACTGCAAGTGAACCTAATAGCTTCTGATTGCTTTCAGAAATTACGAACAGAAACTCTCAGAAGAGATAATCACTGTTAAATTAAACTTTTCGCCATTGTCAGCTATAATTCTAGGGTTTTAGCACACGATACTCCTCGATCAATGGTAGCAACAGAGCCAAGTAATTTCTACAAAAACTTCCCCAAATTCAAGAGTACGAGAACTTAAAATTCGATCTTCAGACCCCAAAAAAATAAACAATTCGCAAAACGAACGCAAATCAGAAGCCAAGTGCGAGATAGAGAGTTGATCAGAGGGAGTTCAGCCAAAAAAATAGAAATAAATTGAGAGAAAAGGGAGAGGGAGATCTACCTTTTCAGGAAATTCTCAGTGGACTTTGAAATCTCGAAGCCATTAGATTCGAAGGGTTTTAAGAAAATTATCCTTGGTTTTTAAAAGAAAATTTCGCTTTATTTTCAAAATTGGGAAACCCTACGCCGATGGTCTCGCTCGTGCGCTGGGGGATAGAGCTACGATATTTACGGATATATGCGCACGGGCTCGCGCGAAATTTACGGATAAATCCGATGCTTCGCTCGTAAACGACCGAAGCGTGCGAGGCGGCTGTGCCTTTGTCAAATTGATGACTCCTGAGGGTCTGGCATTTATAGGATACTAGGGGCTGTTTGTTTCGCATAAAAGGCCCTAAAAAATTGTAATTTGTAAATTATTTGCAATCAAATTATAATTATAGTGTATATTTGGGATCATAATTTATAAAACGCAATTCAATTATCACTCACTTGTAATCCAATTATCACTCTCTTAGTACCCACTTAAAGTTAATTTTGTGCTCATGCAAATTTGTATTATTTTTTATATTAATATTAATTTTTTTAATGTTTAATATTTTTAGTATTTATTTGCACTATTTAAATTTTTTTTAAATCATCGAATAGTTAATTTTATGGTCAACTTGTTCACTTACGACTTATACATTACGACAACTAAACACCGTAAAATGCAATACAGTTTCTCACTTATAACTTTACATCACTAGCCAAACACCGTAAAACTTACATGCATGTAACTCATTTACAACCGTAAAAGAGTTTACCAATTACGATTTATGAATTACTACCAATTATAACAACCAAACAGACCCTAGGACTGTTCCCCACTTGTAGCGGTGGCACAAACACTGAAATAATATAAAAATATGATAATAAATTTTTCATGAATTTAATATTAAGGTTAATATAAAATTATTATATAATTTAAAATATATTATTGATGATATTCAAGCATTAGTTATATATTATTTATGAATATTAGTTAATTAACATTATGAAAATAATTTTATAATAGGAAATTTTTGCTAAAGCCACTTATTTTCTTACGTAATTAGGGAAAAAAAACCCACCCCTCTATTTTTATTAGCTACAGCGTCATTCAAGTCAGCATAAATTGATTCCTCTCAACCACCACTTTTTTATATATATTCATTTTCTCTTTTACCCTTCCACATCGTCCTCTACGTTGTTGTAACACTCCGTTCCCGAAATACGTACTCAGATACGTCTTCTGTTTTTCTGATCGTATTCTTTCGATTTTTCCTCGTATTTAATTTTATTTTATGATTATTTATATCATTATTTGGTACCGGATCTGAATTTCCAGACTCAGAGTCAACCCTAGTCTGAACCGGGGACCGGATTCCAGTTTAATGATTGATTTGACCTTTCTGGTAATGAAATTTGACCAGTTTCAATTTCAAATATCATTTTCCATTATTTTAGATTCTTTGAAATTTTTTTGAATTAAATTGCAAAATCTTCAAAACTAGTATCGACCGCTGCCACTGATCGATTCTCGGATTTTTAATTTACAAACAGAGTTAATTTTTAAAAACAACTTTCACATTATTTTTTAAAATTACATTTTCTATCTAAACACATTTTGGAGATTTTTCTGAATTTATCAAAATTTCGTCGAATCAGTGTTGACCGGCATCGCCAATTGATTTCAGGATTTTTATTTTGAAATCAAAATAAATTTCTAAAATCTGATTTCACTAGATATCTTTATATAATATTTATTATTTTTGTGAATTTCTGAGGATCATTTCGAGTTACTTCATTTTTCGGACTTTTCCAGTATTTTTGGTATTTTCCTTCCAGAGTTTTACCCAGATATTTTTCTTTTCCTTTTTCTCTACTCCAAATATTCTACTCCACTTATTCTTTTCTTCTTTCCTTTTCTTTTTCTTTATTTTTCCACCACACAAAATCCCCCAAAATTTCTTCTCTTCTCCCGTCTTTTCTCTCTCCTCCCCAACGCGGGGTTGGCCAAGACTCGACACGAGGCTCAGCCCGACGCGAGTCTCCCTAGCACCCAACATAGGGATAATCCTTTTTTCTCTCTCGCATTTAATCCCCCTCTAATTAATCATAATCACTCACATCCCCTCTCCTTCCCTCTCCTCTGCTAAACGCGGACCTCGTACCCTCTCCCAGACGCGGATCTGGCCAATGCCAGACGCAGGTCTCGTATCTGAGATGCGTATCTCATTTAACAGAGACGCGGATCTCATTTTACCCCCCTCCCCCCCCCCCCACACACACAGATATATATACCCATATATATATATATATGTGTGTGTGTGTGTGTGTGTGTATCCCTTTCATTTCTTTTTCTTCTTCTTCGTCCAACCTGCAGCCAGCCCCTAACAACCGCGTCCCCTAGCTCTTGTGAGCTTCACCCACCCGGTCACCATCTCTCCTTCATTTTCTCCCATTTTTCACCAAGCTCCACCACCACTCCTACCTCAACACCTACTTCTTTCTTCACCAAAACAACCCATTCCCATCACCTTCTCAACCATCTCCACCACCGCCAACACCTCCATGACCACTGGCAAACTCTTTCCTCCATCGTACTCTATCATCCTAGCACCTCCTCACCTTCCGAAAAGTCATTTCGACAACTTCCAAATCCACCCCTTATCACTGCACTTGCATAACTCCCTTGGGCTCTATAAGGCTGCCCCTCCTCTGGGCTAGGTCGTCAGCCACCAGACCGTGTCGGCGCCGCCCACGGCCGGCCAACCCCCATCTCCTATCTTCCTTCCTTTCTCTTTTCTTTTCTTCCCTTCTTTCTTTCTTCTTTCCTTCTTTCTTTCTTCCTTCTTTCCTTCCTTGATATTGTGCACTCTCTCTTCGCCCTCTCCTTTCTCTCATGCTCTCTCTCTCTCTCTCTCTCTCTCTCTTTCTCTATCTCTCTCTCTCGCCCTCTCTCTATCTCACTCGCGCTCTCTCTCCTCTCTCTGATTTTGGTTTTCCCCTCTCTCATGCCATCTCTCTTCCTCTCTCTACTCTCTCTCTAAATCCCTTACTGACTCTCTTTCTCCCCCCCGAGTCTCTCTCTCTCTCTTCTCCTCTCTCTCTACTGTTTTCTCTTCCTCTTTCTCTCCCGCTCAATCTGTCTATCTCCCACTCTATCTCTCTCTCACTCTCATGTTGGCCACTGGATGCGGAACTCACCCCGCGTCCAAGTGCTCCGTAACTTGAAAACGTGATACCCACATTTTAGTCTTCGTGACGCGAGACACGACGTTCGCGTAACACGATCTTCACATTCTTGATATTCGCATAATGCGACTTTCACGTCTGCAACCATCGCTTCCGCGATCACGTTCCCTTTCTCTTGATTCGTTCTCTCTTTTCTCCTCTATATAAATATAATATTTTATACATTTGAACGCGCATACGCGTTGGTATTAGAGTTCTGAGGATTTCACGACGTTTTTCGAAGATTATTAGGCAAGTGTCTCACTTTCATTCTGGGTATCCCCACTTCGTCGGGTTGATTTATATTTATGAAATTATACAGATGCTGTATCGGGGTTTTGTATTTGTACCGGTGATTTCATGGACTTGTATTGTATCGATGGGGTGTACTGTATTGGTATAGGGAAAGTTTGTAATAATATATATTTGTTTATGTTTATGGTACTAATGCTTGTGCAGGTACTCCACAGCCTCCGGGCTTAACTGCTCTACAACTTTACTATAACCTCTAGGTTTAACCTCTCTGAGGTTTTTAAAGTCCTCTGAACTTTTTATATGCTACGCATGGCTAACGGACCTAGCATCAACACTTTACCGCTGACTCCGTTCGAGTGCAGTTACCCCATGAGCACGAGTGTGCCATGAGTGTTTGGTCAAAAAAACACCTTGGTTGGTGTAAGATTTCTTTGAGTGGCTGAAAAATTACAACGGAACGATTCTGATTACAAAAGAGGAAAGAAGACTTGGTTCTCCCCTTTATTTAAAGCTGGGTTCTTTGAGCAACGGTGTAGAGTGATTCTTGTTCTCCGTTGACCGGTCGGCTGTCTAACTTCTTTTCAGGATGCTCTCGAAGGCTAATCAGAGAGGAACACTATTTTTTAACACGCGAAGTGTTTAGAGCCCACTGATTACTTCTTCTCTCCCAAAAGTCTTCTCTCTGCTCCCAAAAAACCTCTCCCTCTTCATAGCTACTCAGGCTATTTATAGGGAGTCATAGAGGTATTATCGTCCCCTAAAATCTTTCCATAATGGGATTAACTCTCCATTACGTGGGGAGTTAATTGACCCAATAATGAGGGTTTGTTATAATAGAAGCGCAGATCTTGCGCTGGACGTGGATCTCACGTTGCTTGTTGTAGACGCGGACGTCTCAAAACATGGAGTTGCTCAAACTCGCGTTTGAAGTGAGATGCAGGGTTTCTTAGACCCGCGTCTGAAGTGGAGCGCCAAGTTTCTCAGACTCGTGCTTACCTGGAACGTGGAGTTACTCAGTCTCACATTGGTCGGGACGCGGAGTTACTCAGACTCGCGTCGAACGCGGGCTTACTCAGGCATGCATCTTAAGTCTCCATGCTTCTTGAGATGCGAGGTCCGCGTTTCAGTTTAAAACGCGACCTTCGCATTGAAGTGAGGATTGCGTCTGATGACTTGTCCTTGGTGATTTTTGGACAGTCTACAGAACCCCCTCTAAAGTTTTTGATACTCCACGGTTGAGTGGGACGGATTTCAAAATACTTTAGACTCGGTTGAGCTTCTCATAATTGGACATCTAAATTGATATTATATTGCTCTGATCATACATATATATATATATATTTTATTATGCTTATCTTACAATGTCCATACATTTTTAGCACAAATTGTTTTCATGCTAAGCTTGATTTATATTATTAATGATAATTGGTATTCTTTACAACTTATGCTTTATTTTTATTAGAATTTCATAAAGGGAGAGAAAACTTCTTATTTTATCTTTCAGTTGGTTTTATTTTCAATTGGTATCTTACTCCCACTCCTTATGATGGAAAATATTTTATTTTGGTATATGCTAACATTTTCAATATTGGTATCAATATTCTAAAATGGTATTATTCTCAATTTGGTATCTATATTGAAAAATAATTTTAGTATTTACCTAAAAATTTAGTTTTTACTTTCAATTGATATCATGTCCTTCTATTGGCATCAATTCATAAAAAGATGGTTTCACTTTCAATTGGTTTCTTTCAATTAAGAGTTTTATTGGCATTAAAATTTTTTTAAACATAAATTTCTTTGGGTATTGTTTGTCTTTCTTAACCCTTTGTTGATGATTGACAAAAAAGGGAAGAAAGATTTGGGTTTATATATGCATGTTTGATTAAGTGTTTATGCACATATACTTGTTTTTTATGATCCTCATGCATATCTTTTACTATTGTTTTTTGGTGTTTTGAGCTTATATTGAATATCTTCTTATTTTATTGTTATGCATGAGTTAAGGGGGAGCTTCTATGAAGTCTAGCCTTAATCAATGAATATATAACCTCATAAGTTTTGTCATCATCAAAAATGGGAAAATTGTTGGCCCAAAGGCCCTTCACCTTAGTTTTGATGATGACTAAGTTATGAAGTTATGTCACTAATAATGTTGTGTTTAATAAGTTTCAGATATTCTCAAGATCTTAGTAGGTGATTAGCTTCAATAAAGGATTCAAAGTCAAGTTTTGGAGCTAACACGTGTTAATTCAAGAACTCGCGCTTTAAGATCACATCTAGCACTCGGATGGAGTCAAGCTCTTTGGATCGTATTTGGATTGAGTCGTCTTGGAGATTGAAGATCGACAAGAAGACTTCGGTTTAGGTTTGTTTAGTTTTATTTTAGATCTTGTGTAAAGATAGACTAGTGTTAATATGCTCAAGTGCGCGCACACAAGCTCAAAAGTTTATTAGTTTCGGTTTAACTGGTTTTGGATTTTCAAGAATATACATATATCATTTCTTGAATAGATAGAATCAAAACAAGTTTACATGGTTTAAAGTTTCTTGGATTTCATCCATATATATCGATGTTTCATATTGTCTAAAAACTTATTTTGATCTATCTAGTTCATCTGTTTTGAATTTTGTTTTTAACAAAACTTAGTTTTGGATTTAATATAAAAACATGGATATATCTTTTATATATGTATTGAATTCTATCCATACACACTATGCTTAAAAAGTAATTAAATATCATATTTTTGTATTTATACAAATTTGAGAAAATCAGATTTTCATTTCAAAGTTTGGTTTTTAAAAAATACAATTTTTGTTTAAAGTTAATATTTTTCATGTCTCAAAAATAGTTCAAATAATTTGTAATATGTGTTGATTTTTGGTCACACATATTTGTACTTCAAATATATACATGAACTTATTTTTGTGGATATTATATGATTTTATAGGTAATTAAAAGACCAAATATTTCAACCTATAACCCTTGGCTGTGGGTTGCTAATGGTCGACCGATCGATCGACCGAAGCCTGGCTCGGTCGACTGACTGGTCGACCGACATGCACAGATGTGTACAGGCTTTAGCGGTCGACTGAGCGGTCGACCGATCCAGAGAGCCTACTCTTTGGATCTGGCCCCAGTCGACCGACCCAGAGAGGGAACTCTCTGGTTCTAGCCTCGATCGAATGGGCGGTTGACCGACAGGCTTTTGCCTTGGGGTGGTCAACCGAGCGATCGACCGATGGTTCAAACGGTCAGAAATCTAACCATTGGCCGGTTGACTAGGCGGTCGACTGACAGGTCAATTTTGATCTGTTCTGAACCCCAACAGCTATATTTTCAGGCCCTATAAACATGGGTGTTTGTGGGCTGTTTTTACCAAGATTTCCAAGAGTAAAATTTCTCAACTTTTCTAGTATTTTCAGCAAAGTTTTCAAAATAGTTTTTGAGCCAAAATTCTCTATCTTTATTTGTTTCAAAGTTTTTGAAAAATCAAAGAAAACAAGGTTTTGAGAAATCAAGCTTTGAGTTTTTAATTCTTCATCTATCAAGAGTTTTTCCTTGTGTTTTCTTTTCAAAAACTTTATTTTTCTCACACTTGAGCGATCAATTCTAAACCTATCTATAGGATCTTGTTTTGTGAGAAAAATTTGTCTGATCTTTCAAGATCACCAAGAGTTGTTTATGATCATAGGATCACCAAGTTGTAAACTTTTTCTTTACTTTGACTTTGTGCCTTCCCTTTTGTGTAGAGGTGATTGTATTTGAGAGAGGAGTTGTCTACTCCCGTGTTGAGCTGTAATTCCTCAGTGGAGACCCTTTGTGGAAGGTCCTATGTGAACATAGTGAAAAAATTTTCTGTGTGAAGGCGGGGACGTAAAGCATGGCTCAGACCTTGAAACATATCCCGGTGTTTGCGTTTGATCCACTATCTCTCAACTCTCATCTCTCTTATATCTTGCATTACTTTACATTATTCATATTCATATATATGCTAGATATTGTTTGTGTGCCCACACTTGTGTTCAACCAAGAGAGTTTTTAAAGCACCTCAAATCTTAATCTAGAGGAATCTAGAGCAGTAGTTTCCAGAGCCCTTCACGGGGAATTCAGACTCACCCTTGGTTACACGTTGTGTGTTTGTAATTTAATTTTAATTCCGCATTATTTGTCCTAGATTAGCTTGTACATCTATTCACCCCCCCTCTAGGTGTACTTTCACCACCATCTATCAATTTTTGTTAAGTCTTGGGTTGTGTGAGTGGGGAGGTAGTTTTTGGGCTAAGAAAAGGTAATGACTTTCCCACCTTATCTTGCATTGGGCTATGCCTTTAAGTCCAATTCGTGCAAGTGCGCAATATTGATTGCAAGTAAATACAGTGAGAATTACCGTGTAGCTTTAGGCTAACGGGTCATGATCCACGAGGAGGAATGCGAAGAAAACTTTTCGATGTATTGTTTCAAAAGCAAAGAATACTGTTGGTGTTTTTTTTAATGCGAAAAGAAAATGGAGAGTAGAGAGATGATTTAAAGAAAACTTAAAACTTGGAAAAGGTTTTAGAGAAAGTGATTTTTAAAAGGCTTTAAGAGTGATAGTGTTTGTTTATTTTTTAATAAAGAAGAATCCGTGCTCACTAATCTTTACCCAACTCTAGATTCTTTTCTTGAAGTTCGAGTGCCTCAATGAGATCATAGGCAACAAAGTTCAGCCTTGTATTTAAAAGAGATTAAGTAAAACACATAAGATGGTTTATTTTAGAAATCGAACTTTAGTTTTGAAATCTTTCCTGAAATTGAATATTAAACCATCAAAGCAAAAAGCCAGCATAGAATAAAAACTAGTTCTTTTTTAATGATTAATGTCAAGATTAAGTTCAAAATTCAATCCCATCCTCATGTGCCTTCAAGAATACTCGCAATAAGCAAGGCTTAGTTTAAGGCATTCATATGATTCAGCTGGATCTTTTCATTAATATTGATCAAGAATCGATACTAGAGAAGAGAGATTAGTGAGCCCAGAAAGAAGAGATTTAGCACTCATTACTAAAAAAGAAAATATTAAATTGAAATGCAACATACCCGTGAGTTGGAGAAGAAAAGAAGTCCGTCGAATCTTTATTGATGTCACTTAAACTTCAGATTACAATCACTTTTTCTCTCTCTTACTTTTTTTTGAACTGAACTACAGATTAAGAACTGAGATACAACTTCTTATAAACTATCTAACAATGATCCTAAACCTTAAAAATAAAGAGAAAGATTAAACTAGTCTTCTGTGCTTCTTCTCTGTGGAATGCAGTATTTATAGCCAAAAACCTGAGTGGAGAGAGCATGAGCAGATAGGGGAAGCAAACGCTTTCCCTATCCATTCAACAAAGTCGCGGATCCGCGGCCCAGATGTGGCCGTTTGGCCACATCAAGGGTCGCGATTCTTCGATGTTTGATTTGCTTTCCATTTATCTAAAAAGATTTGCCATTTCGACCTTCTGTCTTTGACGATTCTTCGTTGATCTTCGGTTAACTAACTAGATTTATTGAAAATCTGAATTTAACTGATTTTCAACCGGTATTATCTCCCTTGATTTGCATTGATTTTTAGCTAGAATTGTCTTTATCCTCCTAACTATTGGTCCCTTCTTTGATTTAGATTTAAATTAGAATTGAAGCGAGCTCTTGGGCTCAATTTCCTTCCACATCCATTAGTAATGGGCCTGCATTTAATTAAACAAAAATAAGATTAAATATACGATTTATTAGACAATAATTATGGGAATGTGACATTAGATAAGCAGTATAGGTGACCGATCAAATATAGACAAGAATAATACACAAAGCAAATATATCACTCACATGTTTGTCTTATGCTATATGTAATACCATATGTACACCTCAGTTCAGATCACAACAACTGAACGAAATACAGTGTATTGGAATTGAATTGACACATGCCTAAATGCAAATGTCTAAATCATATTAAAAGCTGATTTTAGTTCTTAATTATTGCAGTATATAGGCAATCAAAACAGAATTATAGCAGCAGACTAGGTAATATAGCTTGAAATCCAACTTTGCAAAAAAAATTTAGGGTCTAGAAACCTTAATTGAGACGAGTTTTCGCAGCTTTTCTTGGCTTTCCGCGGCAAAGTTTTAGAAGAAAGCTCCCTACTTTCTAGAGTAGGGAGAGGCAAGCAAGAGTAGACTTCTGCAAAGCTAAGGTTCTGTAAAAATTAACCTGCACACGAAAATAGAGAAGAGAATGTTAACAAAAATGTGAAATCAGAACCATTCCCATCCCCGGCAATGGCGCTATTTTTTATCAAGGTAAAACCAGCACTTGAAAACGTGTATTTTTAAATTAGTATAATTATGTATGTGTACTAATTTTTTCTCGATACTTCCATTATAGCATTGGCTCAATGGGTCGAATCCACAGGGATGGGAGACTATAAAAGTATTAACAATTCTTATTCACGTCAGTTGTTAACAAGTTTTTCTTTGTTAAAGAAAGAGAAAAAAAGAAAAGTAAACTAGAAGTGATAGATGAAGAAGGCGATGAAATCGGTGAAGTGAAAACAGTGAAGAAGTGATTGTGAAATCGGTAAAACAAAATAAGTAAAAACAAGAAACAAGTGAAGTAAAACACAAAGTGAAACTGTGGTAAAGTAAGTTGGAAAATGAAAAAGAATTTGTGGCGAAGAAGATGAAAACAATGGTGAACTAAGGAGGAGTGGAAAACAACAAAAAAAATGATAAAGAAGTTTTGAAGAGAGTTTTTAAAACAAGATAAAAAGAAGAAAACTCATGGTTACTAACTATTAAGTACTCCGCTAATCATGCTAACCTCTTAGTGATTGTTGTCTCACATGGATCCTTGGCCATCACTAATCTTTAGCTTCAAGAGCATTAAAAAGTATAGCACATGAAATGGTTCATTACATTAAACTTGCATCAAGAGCAAGCTAATACAAACATTAGATCATGAAAATCATTAGAAGCAAGCATGAAATAAAGAGAGTTAGCAAGTTAGCAAGTTAGATGTTAGAATCTATCATCATGAGCTATCAATGGCTCTTGCAAGAGCAAGACCTTGTAGAGGCTATTAGATTCATGTGAATTATCAAGCAAGAGGTTAAATATTTAGTGGTTAGTAGTTAGATTACCATGAAAGAAAGTTAGTTAGTCATGTTAGAGGTTAGAGAAGAAACCGTGGAGGAAAGGAGGAAGCTTTTATAGATTGTCACTATCTATTACATCAATCTCTCTCTTTCTTTCCTGAATCAAGCTCTGCCCTAATACATGATCTAAATAAAAAATACAAGAAAATAAGAAGACGAACACTACATTAACCTACACTAAATGAGAGAAAACCCTAGCTTACAGCTCTTTGCTCGCGTCTCAGGTCTCTGCAGGGATATTTATAGGCAGAAGGAGATTCCAGAACACAAGACGAGGCCACGCGTCAAAAATCGACGCGTGCCTCCACTAAATTGCCGCGGAACATGGCAAATTGTCTCATTTTTGTGGCAATACCAGGGACTTAGGTCCCTGGTTTTGGTCCACAGTTTTGTCTGGTCTCGAGAAGCTCTGTATGATCTCAGATTTGGGTATTTGGATCCGAATTTTTGTCAGATTCGCCCGAAATTTATGGATCCAATGCATCTTCTAGAAGCTCTTTAGCTTCTCCTCCAAGAAATGAGATTTAATTATTCAATACTGGGTTTAATTAGGCTCTTATTACTCTTTGCTCCTAGACTCTTGATTATCTGCAAATAGACCAAAACACAGATGAAAAGCGTTATTTTATTTATAAATCGGTAGGAAAATGTGATGTAACGATACAGAATCATAGACTAATGAGATATAAAAATTCTCGATCCGGCCATTTGATTATGATCTAAACATTTAAAACCCCCTACAAACCAATTTTTGATAGGTTTCAAATGTTCTACACCGTTAAACTAACCAACTCACTATTTAGGTCGTTCATTTTTCTCCTACTAGATGCATAGGCAATAAGTATTTAAAACACTTGAATTTTGGTTTATAGATACTTGAAATAATATAGATCATCTTCAACGGAGTGGATCTTATATTCGAATATCGGATTTTGGTATTTGAGTGGGAAGAATTCAGCTTCAAATCCTTTTGAAAGGACACAAATTTATTTCATATATATGGGTAAGGTTACAATACACCCTTTGTGTAACTAACTTAGTTACACAAAGTGATTTCCACCACAAAAGAAAAGTTTTTAAATAACCTATTAACACTTTGTGGGGACCACATACTTTAATTTTTGTTTGTATCTCCTCTTGTAAAAAAAATTGTATGGTGGAAATTAGTGTGTGTAGCTAACTTAGTTACACCCTATGTGTATTGTAACTAGGGGTGCCATCTGATCGGATACGGATTGGATATTGCTTTTACCATATCCGTATCCGCACCTAACTTTCGGATACAAATACGGATACGAATATTGGCGGATATGAAAAATGATATCCGTATCCGCCAAAATCGAATATCAGATATGGATTGGATATTAGTAGATCGGATGCGGATACTAATCAGATATATAAAATGGATACGGTTAAGGATAAACTAAACTGATATGCTTATATTACTTTTTATCTCATCTACAACAATATTAAATGTGATACATGCTATGATATTATTGTGTATATATTGATACTTTTACCTTATCCATTGTCATTCGGCTTTTATATCAATGAATTACACGACCTCCGGTGCTAAATGCTGATTCGGATGCCACGGTTGATGCCGAAATATCTCGTGCTACTCTTGTAAGAATCAATACTTTCCACTATGACTTTTATACGAACTCAATATATCAAAATCTAATGTCTTATTCCATTGAAGCATAGTCTCTTACATACGAATATCATTATCAAGCACTCAACATTCGGATATCGGATCGGATACGAATAGGATATTGCTTTTACTATATCCATATCTAACTTTCGGATACGGATATGAATATTGACGAATGTGAAAAAAAGCTATCCGTATTTAGATTGGAGGCAAATTCAGATGTGGATATTCGCGGATAATCCGCATCCGGTGGCACCCCTAATTGTAACATTTCCCATACATACATACATACATACATACATACATACATACATACATACATACATACATACATACATACATACATACATACATACATACATACATACATACATACATACATATATATATATATATATATATATATTATATATATATATATATATATATATATATATAGAAAGAGAGAGACTTGTGTCCTTCCAAAAGGATTTGAGGCCAAATCCTTCCCACTTAAATACAACCCTCTGATATTCAAATACAAAATCCACTCTGTTGAAATTGATCTATACTATTTCAACTATCTATAAATCAAAAATCAAGTGTTTTGAATACTTTTTGCCCATCCATCAAGCGGCGCAAAATGGACGGTCAAAAATCATGAGTTGGTTAGATCTATTGAAATACACCTAGAGGGGGATGAATAGGTGTTTTGGTAATCAAATGTAATTTTAAAACTAATTATGATGAGTTATGTAAACAGTCACTCAAAATAAGAATTGAAGCCGAATTTTCCGTGAAGGGCTTTAGAACTTCTCCTCTTTCATTCCTCTAGATAATGAGTTGAGATGCTCAATTACCTCATTGTTGAGATGAATATAGACCGGTAAAGAAAATGATGGAATGAAAGCAATTATAGAATACAAGATAAATAATTTCACAAGTAAAAAAATTGAAAAGCAATAGAGAGCAAGACACAATCAAACGCAAACACAAGGGAATTTGTTCCAAGGTTCGAGCCACCGTTCTACGTCCCCGCTTTCACCACTATGAAGGATTTCACTATCCTCTAAGGAATCTTTCACAAAGAGACCTTATACAAAAGAATTATAACTTGGTATACACAAGACCGGAGTACACAACTCACCAACTCAACCCTCTACACAAGAGATAATACAAAACCAATTGAGGTTACAAAGCACTTGGTGATCTAACAGGATCACAAACACTCTCTCTTACACTTCCTATAGAGTAGAATATGAAGTGCTGCTCAAGATGCTAGGTGAGAGAAAAAATTCAGTTAGAAAGAATAGAGGAGTTTTAAAACTAACTGAAAATAGCTTTGGAAAGAAAGAACTTAGAGATTGAAAGCTAGAAAAACTATTCTCTTTAGAAACAAACTTGAAAACTTGTGTATTTTTCTTATCTAAGACCAAAACCCATGACCCATATATATAGGTAATGAAGAAATATCATTGAAAAATCATACCAGGTCATTTGCGGTGTGTTTAGACACTTGGAAACCAAAAATACCTACTGGAATCCACTAAAAACAAAACAGATTCAAAAACTAGCCGTTATGGCCATCGACAGCCTATCGGTCGACCTGTCGGTTGATCGACAGGTCATCCAGAATAGAGTCGTTGGCTCCAGTCGACCGGTCGGTCGATCGTTCGTTATATAAAAAGAAAATTTTAAACTGTCGATCGACCGGACGACTGACCCCAACCGAGACCGGTCGACCGACTGAGGGTTAGCGCTCGACCGGTCGGTCGACCGACAATGTGCACAAATATGCACGTCCTTGGCCAAAGGCCCGGTCGACTGATCTGGCCTGCAATGGGCACCAGTCGACCGGCGGTCGACCGTTTTGGCCTGAAACAGTTTTATGACTGAATTTTGAACTTCAAATAATTTTCAAAATATTTTTTATTGGTTTAAGGGTGATATAGCAATGTATAGGTGATGAAATACATGTTCTAAACTTGTTATAAAATTTTGAAAAAATTATGAGATATGTATCAATACCAAACATGCAAAAATACCAATACTACCAAAACTTGTATTTTTCGAAATCATGTATTTAGTGTGTGTAACTTCTTGAGCATTACTATAATATTCTACACTTTAATAAACTAATATCTTATGAGGCTCTAGGTGACTACAAGATCTTCAGCCGGACTTCTCCATTAGCGACGTTTGAGAGCTTTGAGCTTTGATCCCGTATTTGAGTCTTCTTGAGTCTCCAACACCTTCCTTTAGAGGAAGAAAACTCCTTGAATCCTTAGAACCCTGAGATAAACTTAAATACTTGAACTTGACTAGTACAAATAACCACATATATTTTGTTAACATCAAAATCATAAAATCAGGTGATTGTAATCTTGGGCCAACAATGTCCCCCTTTTTGATGATGACAAAATATGAGAGTTATTTAAAATAAAAGATATGAAAGAACTTGAAAAACTCCCCTCGAATTATGCTATCTATCATGTACAAGAAAACATTATGACTTTAATTTGATTTGACAATATAGGTAAGTGACACATACATGCATATATAAAGATGATACCAATATAGAATAATATGCATATATAGCCTACCATCCTTCCAATCCTCCTTCCTCCAATCCATTATATAAGAATGGTAAAGAGAATGGAATATAGAATACCAAAACATCTTAATAATAACTCAAATATGAATACCAACACAATTTAATAACTCAAATATCTCTCTCCCTGTTTGTCATGCATCAAAAAGGGTAAAGACATTAACATAAAAGAGATATTAATTTGAAAAATATATGTAAAAAAATAATTTGAAAACACTTTCAAAACTTATGAATCCAT
This sequence comes from Agave tequilana, assembly GCA_038442645.1. Lineage (NCBI taxonomy): Eukaryota > Viridiplantae > Streptophyta > Magnoliopsida > Asparagales > Asparagaceae > Agave > Agave tequilana. The sequence continues at coordinate 290,099 of JAVJIF010003228.1, read as the reverse complement.
AATACAAACATTCAACTCACTACAAATGAATGAAAATCTATTATAATCTAGTGGTTTATTAAAATGTCCGCAAGTTGAAAATCGGTAGAAACATAATCAATTTCAATATCGCATTTCTCATAATGATCTTTAAGAAAGTGATATCGAATATCTATGCATTTTATCTTACTATATTGATTTGCATTTTTTGTCGTATGAATGGTGCTAGTATTATCACAAAATATTTTAATATGATCATAATGCAAATCATAGTCAAGGAGAGTATGTTTCATCCATAGGACTTGTGCACAACAAGTCTAGACGGCAACATACTCTGCCTCGACGGTTGAGAGGACTACCGAATTTTATTTCTTGGAAGACCAGGAAACAAGACAATTTTCTAAAAATTGACAAGTATCACAAGTGCTCTTCCTATCCACTCTACAACCGACATAGTACATCCGAATAACTCGTCATGAGAAATTATCCGATTTTCAGATACCACAAGCCCATTCCAATAGTGCTCTTAAGATATGTAATAATGCGCTTTACCGTAATTAAGTGAGACTTTTTAGGACAAGATTGAAATCTAACACATAGACACACATTAAATATAATATCCGGCCTACTAGCTGTCAAATAAAGTAAACTACCAATCATACTTCTATAAAGTTTAATGTCTACATTTATACCTTGTTCGTCCTTGTCAAGCTTAGTAGTAGTGGCCATGAGAGTCTTACTTAATTTTGCATCGTCAAGTCTAAATCACTTGATGAGTTTTCTTGTGTACTTGGCTTGATTTATAAGGATCCCATTACTCCTTTGCTTTATTTGGAGGCCAAGGAAGTAGTTTTGCTCTCCCATCATAGACATCTCAAACTCGTTCTTCATGCATGATTCAAATTCTTTACAAAGCTTCTCATTAGTGGATCCAAAAATAATATCATCAACATAAATTTGAACAATTAGGATTTCATTATCTACATATTTTGTAAACAAAGTGGTGTCAACTTTACCTTTAACAAAATTGTTTGAAATTAGAAAAGTTGAAAGTCTTTCATACCAAGATCTTGGAGCTTGTTTTAAACCATATAAAGCTTTATCAAGTTTGTACACAAAATCTGGATGTGTAGGATTAACAAATCAGGGGGGTGTTCAACATACACTTTCCCTTTTATAAAACCATTTAAAAATACACTTTTGACATCCATTTGAAAAAGTTTGAAATCTTTATAAGAAGCAAAGGCAAGTGTCATTCGTATGGCTTCAAGCCGTGCTACGGGTGCCAAAGTTTCCTCAAAATCGATACCTTCGATTTAGGTGTAACCTTAGGCCACTAACCTAGCTTTATTTCTAATAACATTACTCGACTCATCCAACTTATTTCTAAAAATCCATTTTGTACCAATAGTTGGTCTATCATAGGGTCTAGGAATAAGATGTCAAACTTGGTTGCGCTCAAATTAATTGAGCTTTTCTTGCATTGCAAGCAACTGATATGAATCGGCCTCGGCTTCGAGAATATTTTTTGGCTCAATATGTGAATAAAGCAAAATGCCCACATAAATCATGAAGTTTGGATCGAGTAGCTACCCCCTTGGATATATCACCTATGATGGGGTCCTTGGGATGATTTAAAGCAAATCTCTAATTCTTTTGAAGTAGTTATGTTGGCTCCACTTCAACCTCTTGAACTTCTTCTTGTACATCAATCTTTTGCTTTTCTTCTTCTATAGGTGAGTCCTTCAAGGTTATCTTCTCCATATCTTCACCTATGGAATCAATCTTTTCAACATTCTTTACAAAAGTATTAGATTACTCAAACTTAACATGTATAGATTCTTCAATAGCCAAAGTAGATCTATTGAAGACTCTATAGGGTTTATTAATATTTGAATATTCAACAAATATGGCTTCATAAGATTTGGCATCAAAATTTTCTAAATTGTCTTTAGTGTTTAAAACAAAGCATTTACAACCAAAAACTTTAAAGTAAGAAGCATTAGGTTTTCTCAAATAGTAAATTGCAAAAGAAGTTTTAGAAGTGTTTTTACAAAAATAAATTCTATTTGAGATGTAACAAGATGTGTTTACAGCCTCGGACCATAAGTATTGAGGGAGTCCGTATTCATTTATCATTGTCCTAGCTTATTTTTTGAAGAGTATGATTCTTTCTTTCAACGACTCCATTTTATTGTGGAGTTCTAGGACATGATAGTTCATGTTTGATTCCATGTTCTTAACAATAGGTGATAAATGAGTAGTTAATGAATTCACCACCTCTATCACTTCTTATACTAAAATCAAAAAATCTTTTTCTATTTCAACTCTTTTTCTAAACACTTGAAAATGTGAAAAGGCTTGATCTTTGCGTTCTAAAAGAAACCCAAGTAAAACGAGAAAAATCATCAACCAAAACAAAGACAAAAACGATTTTCACTTAAGCTTTTGGTTTTAGTAGGACCAACAAATCCATGTAAATTAACTCCAAGGGTCTTAATGTCATGATATCCTTGATTTCTTTAAAGAGGACTTGGTTTGTTTTCCAAGTTGGCACGCATTGCAAATGCGATCCTTCTCAAATTTCAAATAAGAAATACCTTTCACCACTTCCTTATTGTTGATTCTAGATAGATGGTCAAATGAAATATGGCCTAGTCTCCTATGTCGTAACCAAAAAACTTCATTAAGGGTGTTTAAACATGTAGCATTGCATTGTAAATTTGACATATCAATCATGTACACATTATTTTCACGAAAACGAAAAGTACACATGCATTGGTTTATCTATCTAAAATATTGCCAGCAAATCATCAAAAATCACTTTGAAACCTCTATCACAAAGTTGACTAATTCTCAAGAAGTTATGCTTGAGAGCATCAACTAAAACAATATTTTCAATCAAGGGGATGAGAAATTTTAATGTTACCTATACCGATAATTTTTCCTTTGGAATCATCTTCGAAGGTGACGGCGCCACTGATTACTCATCAATTTTGCATATTTATTGTCACATTCCCATATTTATTTTTAATAAACTTTGCTATTTGATCTATTTTTGCTTAGTGATGTGTAGACTTTTATAAAAAGGAGAAAAACAGGAAAAGAGCTAAAAAAGCCCAAAAAGCCCAATAAACTCAGATATTTGAGGCAATCATATTTGGAGATTGAAAGAAAAATCTAATTAAATTTGTGATTGAAAAATCAATTATTCTCCAAGAAGAAGAAAGAATATTCTCAGCATATTTAGGGTTTAAATCCAAATTCTGAGAATATACCCTTTGATTATATGGCAAGATAGAGTCAAAGAAGGAAACTCCAAAAGTCTACAATCAAAATTCGGATTCAGCCTGAGCATCATTTAATAATTTGATCATAACTTTCGTTATAAAAATGTAAATTTGATGATTCAACATGTTTCAGAAAGAAGACTAAAAGGGATACAACTTTTCTGTTGACTACTATTTTCATTCAAATCGTTTGATGAGTCATATTCAGCCATCAATATGACAGCTAGCTGCAGCTCAACTCAATTAAATTTTCAATCAAGAGAAGAAAAGGATATTCTCAGCATATTCACAGTTCAACTTTAAAATTCTGAGAATATACCGTTTGATGAGTTAATATTTTGATGAGTCACTATCCCAGACTTCCTCCTATAAATACCCTAGCAGAGCCATGAGCAGAGGATCTCAGATTCGAAGCAGAGATAGATTTTAGGCCAGTTGTTCATTCTTTCTAGTGTAGGTTTTATTTTTCCTTTTATGTAATTTTTACTTTTCTTTATGTAACTGAGAGGAGAGACGAATTTTATGAAGAAATGAGAGTAAGCTTGTACTGAGGGTGATACTGGTGTAAGTAAGTATTTTCTTTCTTTGTTATTTGAATCGAATCGAAGTTTCTTTTTCTTCTTTACTCTTATTTTCGTTTATATTCCTCTCATGTGTTGCAATCCAAGTGAATCTGATAGCCTCGAGACTGCTTCGCCATTGCAAGTGCTCTTGATGGCCTATGGTGATGAATAATCATTCTTTTGTTAGTTTAGCTTGCCCTTTTATTCATAGTGTAGATCAGGAATGGGGAAGATCTTACATGCCATGCTTGATCGCCTTCAACGACTAGGTAAGTCGTAGCTACGGATCCGAGGTATTTGAGCACTGAAGAGGTAAGTAATTTTTAGGTTTAACTTTCTTTCTTTTCTTTTAACTTTTAGTTTAGATCACCAACACCACAATCTCACAACTCTTTTATCACTCTTTTCAATTTCTTTGTATATATATATCCATTTTCTATTTTCTCTACCTTCTCAATCTACCACTTTCTTCCTAGCTTAACTTTAACCTATTTTCCTTTTCTTTTAAAGAACTAAAAGAAGATCTTTAACCATTGATTGTAACTTAAAAGAGAACTTGTTAAAAAAGCTTCCATCGCTAGTCCCTCCTTGTGGATCACGACCCGCTAGCCACTTGCTATAGCGGTAGAATTGAGCACCTTGCACTACTGTTATAAAGTTCTGAAATTATGTATTCTTGTGTGCAGATAAAACCTCAATCAAATTTTGGCGCCGTTGCCGGGGAGGGACGGTAAGTTTTCTCTTTTTAAATTTATATTTTTGGTTAATTTTCTTCTTTGTTCTTGGTGCACAGGTTTAAAATAAGAAATTTTTTTCTGCAGTGGACATATAAATGGCCCTGGACTCTGCTCTAAAAAGCTGAGCCCAGAAGCCCTTAGATTTGCTATATTCTAGTGGCAATCTGAGTGAATTACTAACCTGTATTTTTGCAGGTTGGTTGAATTATAAAGCTAAAATTCTGGAACTATTTATTTTCTTGTTTATCTCACTGTACATATTTTCTAACCTCAACAGTAAAATGATGTTTGTTAAATGCTAAAAATGGTTTAGACTTTGCATTTAGGCACGTGTCTAATTCATTTACATTTTACATTAGTGTTGAAGAGTGCTGGAGCAAAAGGTACGTATGCATAGCATATAGTTTAGGAAACATTCTTGGGTGATATTTGCTTGTTAATATTATTTTTCTATATCTTGCACACATTGCACTAAATTGATTTAAGGGCTTGTCCTATAAACAAGATAAGATGGGGAAGTCATTACCCTCCCTTAGCCCACAAACCATCTCCTTACTCACAACCAGCCTAATTAAGACTGAGTAGACATTGGCCCTTGGATATCTCAGACTCATATAGGAGACTGACCTTAGGGGAAAGTTGATTTGAATTTGACTGTTGCCAAATCGGTGTATAAGGTTGGGGATCGAGGGGCGAAACCCTGAAAGTTGGTGATTTGGCATAATTAGGCCCGTTGCTTAGGTACGGATACCTCCCACCGATCTTGCCCCTACCTGGTCGATTAATTGTGGTCAGATTTGGCAATATACCCCTTGTGGACAGTCTAACCAGTTAGGAGTCGTTTAGGTCTAAGATTTACCCTAACTTAGGTTAGATTTTTCTTTTTATTTGTTTACTTATTTGTTTGTTTTTCTTTATTTGTGTTTGACATTTCTTGTGTGATATGGCTTATAACAACTATTTTTCCAATTTAATGGTAATCCATGTTACACCCCGACCTATTTTTCAGATATTACCAACCCGGCATATCATAACTTTAATCAACCTAGTGTGCCGGATTGGTCTTATCCGAATTAATACAACCCATGCCCCCAATCTTATGACCATAATTACCAAATTAATTCACAACTCTTTACAGAGTCAATGGGAATTCACCTCCCCCGAATCCAATTTTCAACCAACTTGTCCTCCTTATCCACCTTGTCCACAATTTTCACAATATTTATTTCCCGATTTTGCTTCCTATACTTCTTTTCTAGACTAACCTATTGAAGAAAAATCCGAGCTAGAAAAGAGTATAGAAGCTATGCAGGAGGCCGAACGAAAATTTCAGGCCTCCCCAATTCCACAATGTTTCCAAGACTCATACTCAGTTCCACCAGTTCAAAATAGAAAACCATCAATCTTGAAAATGAGTATGCATGAGTCCGAGCAACAATCACAAAATCTGATGGATTCACAATTTCACCACAAATTTCAAAACAAAACTTCATCTTTTCAAGTCCAATCGCAACAAAATGATGAACCAATCGACTATGAAAAGCTGCTTGAAGCCATGACTTAGGCTCAAATCACTCATAATCATGACATAGATATAATGGTCAAAACTCTCCATTCTAACCCTTTGACTATTCCTGATGTCTCTAACCATTCTGTTAGAGCCAAAGAATCATGTTGTTTTGAAAATAAGATTTTATTTTAGCACACCCATTTGAACTTACCCAAACTCTAAATTTTGAAAATCACATTGATATTTTGGCAAGTTATCCCTTTCCTGAAATTGAACTTGACAATGAATATGATCCTGAACCTCAACTTGGTTATTCAATTCTACTTCTTGATTCAATAATGACTCCAGTGTCTTCACCTGATTTCAATCCTTCTCCAGAGTCTACATTGGATCTTGTGCCTGTCCATCGAGAAATTGAATCACCAATGTTTTATGATCATCATATTGAACTTGACCATTTCATACTTTTGAAAGTCCTATTGACAAATTGGCAAGTTTCCATTTTTATGAAATTAAACTCAATGAGAAATGTGACCTTGAGTCTCAAATTTGTAATCCAGTTCAAATTTCTGAATCAATATTGACTTCTATTTTGCTACCTGATTTGAACAATATTTTGGAGTCAGTTTTGATTCCAATACATGCCATTCCTGAACATGAATCACCAATCTTAGAAAGTCGCATTCCAATGTGAGGAAATGAATGTGGACTTGAGTTTCAACTTCTTGATTTTGACCCACTTTCTAAACAAATTTTGACCAGGAATCTTTACTTGACTTCAGTCATTTTCCTGAGTCAATTGTAGTTCATACCCTTCCTGATTTCAGATCAATTATTACATCTTTTTATACTCCATTTTGGGACAGAGGTATTGATAATAATGACTCTGAAATTAATTTGAAAATTTGAAAATTAGATGGGGTAAAATTCTTTATAAAAATCATTCATATATACATCATTTTAGTGGGTTATATTAGAGAGGTTTCTGGTGGCTTCCTCCGAACTCCATGCAAATTAGATTGGGCCGCATTTCGTGAACCAATCAGACCACCACCGGAACCACCACCATAAGGTAATATTTTTCTTCCCTTTCTTCTTTTTCATGCACTATGCATTAATTCATACATTGAGGAGAATGCATGAGATAGGTGTGGGGGAGGGTTCTAACATAACGTAGTTTTCCTTTTATTTTTAAAACAAAAAAATTATTAATATTTTCTTTACTTTTAAAAACTTTTTGAAAATGGAAACAATATTTTAACATATTTTTTGTAAGAAATTAAGTCAATTTCAAGGAATAGGAGAATCATAATTAGGATTTCTTATACTTGATCAAAATAAGATTATTTGTTTGATTTCTAAGGTTAAGAAGAAAATTTGTGAAAGTAATTTAGTCTTGATCCTTATCTTGATAATATATGCATACTTTATACACTTACATACTTAGGATTCAAAAACAACGATTCTTACGTCTTATTTAAAAAAAGAAAAAGAAAAAATAATATATATATAAATCCTCTGATTAAGCTGGGTATTTGTGCCTCATAAAGCATAAGTATTCACGCCTAAAGGCGGTTCATATAATAAAATTCTTAGTTTTGTGGCCTTGTTTGCTCGAGTCCTTAAGTCCTTGGGGAGTCTTCTCACCCGGTGCCTAAGACCGTTTGGTTTGGGAGTCACCGATTAAAGGCTCATTACATGGGCAGATTAGAAAGCCTAATAGAACTAAGGAATATTACCATCAAAAATAAAAATATAAATAAATAAATAAATAAGGCATAAGAGTTAGAGCCCTTAGTCAAAATTTCACGGTCACGAAGGTGCATATGACTTAGGGTAAAGTAATAGACCAGATGAGAAGTATAATTTGACTCCTTATTTTGATTGATAACAAATTTTTGAATAGAGATTAAGTTTAGGAATGAAAAGTTTAGTATTCCTATAACTTATAGATTACTTAATCCTTACAATAATATTTCAAATATTTTTCTCTTTCAAAATGTGTTTTCAAAATACTAACATTTTTCTTTCTTTATGGATTTTGTGGGTGCAATCCACTGAAAATCCTCACGAGACAAAATTCGTCCTCTAGGAGAAATCTAGAGGTTTAACGGCTTGTTGCACATACTCAGTACAATCGCGTGACCTGCAAAAGTGGTATAATAATTTCTTAGATTTAGTTTTAATGTTTTGCTCGAGGGCGAGCAAAAGATAGGTGTGGGGGTGTGATTACTCATCAATTTTGCATATTTATTGTCACATTTCCATATTTATTTTTAATAAAACTCTGCTATTTGATCTATTTTACTTAGTGATGTGCAGACTTTTATAAAAAGAAGAAAAACAGGAAAAGAGCTAAAAAAGCCCAAAAAGCCTAATAAACTCAGATATTTGAGGCAATCATATTTGGAGATTGAAAGGAAAATCTAATTAAATTTGTGATTGAAAAATCAATTATTCTCTAAGTAAATAATATTCTCAGCATATTTAGGGTTTAAATCCAAATTTGAGAATATACCTTTTGATTATATGGCAAGATAGAGTCATAGAAGGAAACTCCAAAAGTCTACATCAAAATTCAAATTCAGCCCATCGTTTAGTAATTTGATCATAACTTTCATTATAAAAATGCAAATTTGATGATTCAAGATGATTCAGAAAGAAGACTGAAAGGGCTACAACTGTTCTGTTGACTATAATTTCTATTTAAATCGTTTGATGAGTCATATTCAGCCATCAATATGACAGCTAGCTGCAACTCAACTCAATTAAATTTCCAATTAAGAGAAGAAAATGATATTCTCAACATATTCACAGTTCAACTTCAAAATTTTGAGAATATACTTTTTGATGAGTCAACATTTTGATGAGTCACTATCTCAGACTTCCTCCTATAAATACCCTAGCAGAGGCATGTGCAGAGAGATCTCAGATTCGAAGCAGAGATAGATTTTAAGTCAGTTTTTCATTCTTTCTAGTGTAGGTTTTTATTTTTCCTTTTATGTAATTTTTACTTTTCTTTATGTAACTGAGAGAAAACGAATTTCATGAAGAAATGAGAGTAAGCTTGTACTGAGGGTGACACTGGTGTAAGTAAGTTTTTTCTTTCATTGTTATTTGAATCAAATCGAAGTTTCTTTTTCTTCTTTACTCTTATTTTCGTTTATTTTCCTCTGATGTGTTGTAATCCCAGTGAATCTGATAGCCTTGAGACTGCTTCGCCATTTCAAGTGCCCTTGATGGCCTATGGTGATGAACAACCATTCTTTTGTTAGTTTACCTTGCCCTTTTATTCATAGTGTAGATCGGAAATGGGGAAGATCTTACACGTCATGCTTGATCGCCTTCAACGACTAGGTAAGCCGTAGCTACGGATCCGAGGTATATGAGCACTGAAGAGGTAAGTAATTTTTAGGTTTAACTTTCTTTCTTTTCTTTTAACTTTTAGTTTAGATCACCAACACCACAATCTCACAACTCTTTTATCACTCTTTTTAATTTCTTTGTATATATCCATTTTCTATTTTCTCACCTTCTCAATTTACCACTTTCTTCCTAACTTAACTTTAACCTATTTTCCTTTTCTTTTAAAGAATTAAAAGAAGATTTTTAACCATTGATTGTAACTTAAAAGAGAACTTGCTAAAAAAGGTTCCATCGCTAGTCCCTCCTTGTGGATCACGACCCGCATAGCCACTTGTTATAGCGATAGAATTGAGAACCTTACACTACTGTTATAAAGTTCTGAAATTATGTATTCTTGTGTGCAGGTAAAACCTCAATCATCCACCTTCATGGTACCTTTATAGGGTACTGAAATTGTTGATATCCCACGTCATATGCCTTGAGCAACCGCTATCAAGATACCACCGCTCCTTACGTCTTGGAGCCTGATGTGTACTTATATCATGTAACAAATTGGTTGATTTTGGTATTCAAATTTTCTTGGGTCCTTTAATGTTAGCATTTCGAACCCATATGTGATCATTAGAAGCATTTATTTTATCAAAACAAAATTTGGCTGAGTGACCTTTTCGGCCACAATAAGTGCATGAATAAACTCTACCATAAATAAAAGCATGATGGGAGTGTAGGGTGTGAACATGCTTGGTGTGTGTAGTGTGTCTAGCATGATTTGTATGTATATGTTGTGATTTAGGAGTGTGGGTATGTGTGGTATGATGAGCATGTGTAGTATGAACATATTTCTTTGGAGTATGTTTCTTCAGAAACATTGCCTCCAACCTAACTTTATCAAACTCACATTTCTTTAACACATCTCCTAAAGAGTTAATTTTATATTTTAAGATAGAAATCTCATTTTTATCAATTAATGAAAATTTTGCTTCACATAAAATTTTATATGCATCAAAATCTTTTTGTGTGGATATGAGTGTGGAAGATAAATCATCCTTTTTTTAGAGTATAACAATTTTATTATGAAGAGTTTCATTTTTCTCTTTCACTATTAAATACATAGTTATTAGACAACTCTTCAAAAGCCTCACCCAATTCATCCATAGATAATTCATAATCGTCAAGTAAGGGTTCAGATGTTACCTTAGTTGTGTTATCATTAGCCATGAAACACACATGTGCCGAATCAACTTCTTCATCGGTTTCACTCTCCGAGTCCCACGTAGCCTTGAGAGCCTTCTTTTTGTAGGGCTTCTTGGAGGTTGAACGTTTACTTTTGGTCTTCGGATAATCCGCAACCATGTGGCCCGGCTTCTGGTAATTGAAGCATATGACCTTCTTGTCTTCTTTCCCTCGTCATCTTCTTCTATTGTTAAACTTAGCATTGTTGTACATCCTCCTTACATTTTTCACTAGGAGAGAGAATTCTTCATTATCCTCTTGTTCATCATCATCGTCGGAGATGGTGGGAGTGGATTTGAAAGCGATCACTTTCTTCTTTTGAGGTGCCATCTCTTTCCTTGCCTTTCTCTCCATTTCATGGGTCTTAAGGTTTCCTATAAGACCGATAAGCTCCATCTCTTTTTTGTCGTTTAGCTCCTTCAATGTAGAAGCCTTGACTTCCCATGAGGGTGGAAGTGCCCAAATGACCTTCCTTACTTTTTGATCGTTGTCAATGACATTACCTAAAGAAGTAAGACCATTAGTTATTTTAGTAAATTTTGTTCCCATGTCATCAATAGTGTCATTTTCATACATGGTGAAATTTTCATATTGGGAACGTAAGAGATCAATTTTTGCTCTCTTAACTTGTGACGTTCCTCCGTGTGTGACTACTAGGTGTGTTCAAATCTCGTAGGTGGATTTGCAATGGATGACTCTAGAAATATTATCATCGTTCAAAGTTTGAAGAAAGGCATAGTGTGTCTTAGCATTTGCATCAAACTCCTTAGTGGCAATGTCGGACCAAGTGTCCTCATCACCAATGGGAAAACTAAAGATTTAGTCACCGCTTTTGTAACCCGACTACCTAAGGATTGCAAAAATACGGTCATCTTAACCTTCCATATAGGAAAGTTAAGGCATCAAACTTGGGAGGGATCTTAATACCTTCGGCCGATGAAGATGAGATTTTGAAAGGAGTGATTAGCAATTAGGATCTCTCTAAGGTTGTTAAGCCAAAAACTAGAGACCAAGGCTCTGATACCAATTGAAATACACCTAAAGGGGGTGAATAGGTATTTTGCTAATCAAATGCAATTTTAAAACTAATTATGATGAGTTATTCTAATGGTCACTTAAAACAAGAATTAAATCTGAATTCCCCGTGAAGGGCTCTAAATTCTCCTCTTTGATTCCTTTAGATAATGAGTTGAGGTGCTCAATTGCCTCCTTGTTGAGATGAATATAGACTGGTAATAAAAATGATGGAATGAAAGTAGTTATAGAATGCAAGATAAATAATTTTACTAGTAAAAAAAATTGAAAATCAATAGAGAGCAAGACACAATCAAACGCAAACACAAGGGAATTTGTTCCGAAGTTCGAGCCACCGCTCAACGTCCATGCGTTCACCACTATGAAGGATTTCACTATCCTCTAAGGGATCTTCCACAAAGGGATCTTACACAAATGAATTACAACTTGGTTTACACAAGACCAGAGTATACAACTCCACCATCTCAAAGAGGTAGCACAAAGCCAATTGAGGTTACAAAGTACTTGGTGATTTAACAAGATCACAAACACTCTCTCTCTTACAACTTCCTATAGAGTAGAATATGAAGTGTTGCTCAAGATGCTAGGTGAGAGAAGAAATTCAGTTAGAAAGAATAGAGGAGTTTAAAACCAACTGAAAATAGTTTTGGAAAGAAAGAACTTGGAGATTGAAAGCTAGAAAAACTATTCTCTTTAGAAACAAACTTGAAAACTTGTGTATTTTTCTTGTCCAAGACCAAAACCCATGACCCATATATATAGGCAATGAAGAAATATCATTTAAAAATCATACCAGGTCATTTGGGGTGTGTTTAGACACTTGGAAACCAAAAATTCCAGTTGAAATCCACTAAAAACGAAACAGATTGAAAACTAGCCGTTATGGCCATCTGACAACCTGTCGGTCGACCGGCCGGTCGACCGACACGTCATCCAGAATAGAATTGCTGGCTTCAATCGACCGGTCGGTCGACCGCTTGTTATATAAAAAGAAAATTTTAAACGTCGGTCGACCGACCCGGTTGACCGACCCCAACTGGGAGTTAGGGTCTCTCAGTCGGTGGGTCAACCGACAAAGTGCACAAATATGTACGCCCTTGGCCAAAGGCCCGGTTGACCGATCTGGCATGCAATGGGCACCGGTTGACCGGGTGGTCGACCGTTTTGACCTGAAACAGTTTTATGACTGAATTTTGAACTTCAAATAATTTTCAAAATATTTTGTATTGGTTTAAGGGTGATGCAGCAATGTATAGGTGTTGAAATACATGTTCTAAACTTGTTATAAAATTTTGAAAAAATTATGTGACATGTATCAATACCAAACATGCAAAAATACTAATACTACCAAACTTGTATTTTTCAAAATCGTGTATTTTGTGTGTGTAACTTCTTGAGTATTACTACCATATTCTACACTTTAACGAACTAATATCTTACAAGGCTCCAGGTGACTACAAGATCTTCAACCGAGCTTCTCCATTAGCGATGTTTAAGTGCTTTGAGCTTTGATCCCGTATTTGAGTCTTCTTGAGTCTCCAACAACTTCCTTTAGAGGAAGAAAACTCCTTGAATACTTAGAACCCTAAGATAAACTTAAACACTTGAACTTGATTAGTACAAATAACCACATATGTCTTGTTATCATCAAAACCATAAAACTAGGTGATTGTAATCTTGGGCCAACTCTATGTCTTTAGACATACAAATTCTCAATCCGGCTATTTGATTATGATCTAAACATTTAAAAATCCCTACAAACCAATTGTTGTTAGGTTTCAAATGTTCTACACCGTTAAACTAACTAACTCACATTTAGGCCGTCCGTTTTTTCTACTTGACGCATGTTAATAAAGTATTCGAAACACTTGATTTTTTGTTTATAAATACTTGAAATAATATAAATCAACTTCAACGGAGTGGATCTTGTATTCGAATGTCTGGTGTTGGTATTTGAGTGAGAAGGATTAAACCTCAAATTCTTTTGGAGGGACACAAGTCTATCTGTGTGTGTATGTGTGTGTATGGTTAAGATTTGTGGGGGGGGATTGTTAAGATTTGTGCAAACAAATAGTCCCACATTGGCTAGACAAGGGGATGACATTGGGTATATAAGGATTTAGACTAGTCTTTAAGATGGTGCCCCAAGTCCTTACAAGCACATAGGGTGTAATTAAGTTACACACACTAGTTTCTACCACACAATTTTTTTGCAAGAGGAGATACAAACAAAAATTAAAGTATGTAGTCCGCACAAAGTGTTAATAGGTTATTTAAAAACAATTTTTTTTTGTGGTGGAGACCACTGTGTGTAACTAAGTTAGTTACACATGGGGTGTATTGTAACCCCTCTCTCTCTCTCTCTCTCTCTCTCTCTCTATATATATATATATATATATATATATATATATATATATATATATATATATATATATATATATATATATATATATATATATGAGAATAATGTAAATCAGCTGACATAGGAGATTCTACCTCCATTGTCGTTGATGTGGATCGATCTCAGCCCTAGATCTAAGACAAAGTAAAAAAACTTTATATTTTACATTTAACCCCTTCTCTTCTCTCAATTAATCCCTCTCTTCCCAGATAACCCCAATCTTCTCCCAATTAATCAGATCAGAGCGTCTCTCTCATCTCTCTCTTTCTCTCACCCAAATCCCCTCCCCGATCACAGATCAAATCCCTCAAATCTCGCCGTCGCGCTCAAGCTCGCCAACGTCGCCGCGCTCAAGCTCTCCCTCGACAGGTGGAGGTCGCCGTCGCCGGCGATCAAGCTCGCCAACGTCGCCGCGCTCAAGCTCTCCCCCGACAGGTGGAGGTCGCCGTCGCCGGTGATGTAGCTCTCCCCCGACTGGTTGCAGACTGGTGGAGGTCGCCGCCGCCGCCCTCAATTTCACCCCTGACTGGTTGCAGACTGGTGGAGGTCGTCGCCGCCGCGCTCAAGCTCTCCCCTGACTGTCGCCGTCGCCGGCGACGTAGCTCTCCCCCGACTGGTTGCAGACTGGTGGAGGTCGCCGTCGCGCTCAAGCTTGCCGCAGCCCGACAAAACCCTCTCGAGCTCTCCCCCGAAATCTCAAGCCAACGCCGCCGCCCTCGATTTCAAGCCCTTGGAGGTTGTCGATGGAGGTTGTTGGATTTGGAGCTAGAATTGTTAATGGCTATGGACAGAAGGAAGAGGGTGAAGCAAGAGATTGCTGCAGGAGAGAGGGAGGTTGATGCAAATGAGAGGTGCTTGATAAAATTCCTTACTGAGCCTGCCATCCTGGGATTTGGTTTGTTAGCAGTGTAGCCACTTATCCTGCCCCAGATCTCGCCAATCACCTCGCCAGCCAGTCTCTCCCGGCTTCCGTATCCAAAGGGTGCTCCATCGTCGAAGTTGTGGAAAGATTAAGGAGTGGACGATCAAGTAGCAGTGGCAATGTAATCAATTTTTGCGATGTATTCAATGTATTCAATTATGGCAATGTATACATTCAATTTTTCCTCATTTGATCTTGCAAAAAGAAAGAATGTTGCATATTCAATTTGTGAATTGTATGAATTGATCTTCATTTGATCACTCTCTGTTAGAGAGCTGCAATGTTGCAAAAAAGAAAGAATGTTGCAATGTTGGGATTACATAATTGTTTCAACAAATTGCCTTTGTATACAGCAGCAGAATGATACACACAAAGTGTGAAGTTACATGGTACTCCTCTCAATGTTGGGCAGCTGCTCACTCTCTGTTAGAAAGCTGCTGCTCTCTGAGAGCAGCAGCTCTCTAACAGAGAGTGAAGCAGCTCTCTGAGAGCAGCAGCTCTTTAACAGAGAGTGAGTGGTTGCCTCTCTGGACGAATTTTTGTGCACTTTTTGGCTCAAATCAATAATAATTCTAACACAATTTTGGACTATAATTCCAACATAGAGGAGCATATATCATTGAACTCAAAACTAACAATATTTCAAGAAAGCTGAGCATCACAAATATGAGATACAAAACTAAATTGAGATAACTCAACAAGTATTTGAGATAAAAGATGATTCAAATATAAGAGGGACAAACCACCACAATCATTCAAAAATATTCTGATACAAGTATTCCAACATGTTCTGATACATTGCTACATCATTCTTATACATTGCTACATCATTAATTTCAAACTCCAAACATCATACTTAAAAGTTTCTCTAAACCAACTATTTCCCCAAAATTGAACATTCTCAGTTCAAGGTCCAAAGAAGCTCCAGCAACCATCAATCAGTCCTGCAATATGTATTTTGTACAAGTATCAGAAATATTTCTAAGCTAAAAGAAGATAAAAAGAAAGTGCACTTTGGGATTTCATACCCAGTTTGATTGGCTTGTCCTGGTTGAGATACTAATCCTGGTGTAGGTATTATTGCCTAATAGAAGAAAACAAAACCAAACATAATTATCAACAAAACAAAATAAAATAAAAACTCAGTGAAGAAAAGAAAAGAATTTCTACTTACGGTACAATTGGTTCTATAGTGCCCCAATCGTCCGCACTTCCCACATTTTCTGTGTTTTATCTCCTTATTTCTTTGTGATGCTTCGAACCCTGATTGTAATCTTGTAGGACACCTTGGATGACCTTTTGTTTTAACAGGACCATTGGGGTCTCGAACAAATATTTCTTCACCATCTCTCAACACCACAGGAGCACTCGATTCAACTTGACTTTCAATGTCGGAATCTCGAGCGCATATCTCCTTGGGCATCACTTCCTCCTTGGCCTCTAGGATTAAATTATCTAACATATTATGAAGTTTAGACATAAGAGGCTCCGATTTTGACACCAATTCAAGTGCATCATTGAACTTGGCTCGAGTGGCCCATAATCTTATGATCCCACATTGTTGCATGCTACTTTCATTATTCTTTAGGCTTGCAAATCAATATTTCTTTGCCTTGCATCAATCTTCCACCTAGGCAATACATAACTTTGTGGAAAAGCTTTCACTAGATTAGTAATCATGATATGTAAGATGTGCCTACATAAAATACCATTTGTTTCAAGCATCGCACAAGTGCATGTGACGGTAAGCTCGCCAACCTGATCAAATGTCACATCTTCCCACTTATCTTCCTCATCGAGAGAATATTGAACTTTAAAAATTTTTTTCGATTTTTCTTTTTGGAGCTCTTCATGAAAAAGTGACACACCAGCAAGGAGCTCCGTTTGAAAAAGCTTTAAGACCTCTCTAGTGTATGTTTTTCCAGCTTGCACTTCAAGGGGGTGTGAAAGACACATTGGGGGGGGGGCGTTATTTAGATTCATGAAATCTTCATGAGCTTCAGAGGCACGACGGGCTTTTATGGCTTTGTCATATTGACATACAAATTCCATAAGCTGAGTTTTTGAATTAACAAAGCCAACAAAGAAAGCATTGATACTTTCACTCCTCTGACTGCTTGTCATTCCTGCCCAAAATACGTCTTTCAGGTACGCATTCACCCAATGTTCTCTCAATCTGTACATCTTCGATAACCAGCTGGATGCATTTTCATCTATCTCAAACTTTTCCTTTAGAGCTTTCCACCGTTCCTCACACTTGCTTATGGTACTAGCTCGATACCAGTTATTAAAGAACTTAGAGAACTCATCTCCATATTGGCTCTTCAACAATACTTCCTTCTCTGCAATATGCTTGCTGATATGCCAAGAGCAAAAACGATGTCGAGTGTTAGGGAAAACCTTTGCTATAGCTCCCCCTATTTGTGGATCTTGATCTGTGATGATTGCTTTTGATGCAAGTCCATGCATGCACTTAAGCCATTGAGTGAAGAGCCATACAAATGTATCTTCTTGCTCATCTGCAAGCAATGCACAGCCGAAGAGTGTGGATTGTCGATGATGGTTTACTCCTGTGAATGGAGCAAATGGAAGACACAAATTGTTGGTCCGGTATGTAACATCGAAGACTACCACATCCCCAAAACTTAAATAAGATGATCTTGATCTCCCATCAGCCCAGAACACGCTCCTCATCATGCCTAAATGATCAACCTCCATGGCAAAGTAGAAATCTGAATCTGTCGCTCTCCGGTCTTGAAAATTCTTAATAATAGAAATGCATTCATTGCCGATGTTATTCTTCCTTGTTTTTCTGATATGATCGGTGCATTGTTGTGGTGTGAAATATGGTGAACCATCTTGACTCCCATAGGTAACATTAAGATCTCGGGAAATATTAGAAGCAGTAATCCCTTCTTCACTTAATCTTTGGATGTAGCTCCTTGCAACCATTGTGCGATGTTGCTTCCTATGAGAATAATGATGAATAACTTTATTAGAACTTGTGATGTCATGTGTGTGCTCCCCCACAAATTTAGTAACCACCCATGTGTCCAAAGTAGTCCACTTGATTTTCATTTTGGCTCCACAACCCACTCTCTTGTCAGGTTTTCGAATGATGAGTTTTCCCAATTCTCTTTTATCTGTCATTCTTTTCTTCCCTGCCTTGTTACACACAAAAGTTCGAGAAATAACTCTGTTTGGATCAGACCTTGACTTATCAATAGATTCTTTACGAATTCCAAAGCCATATTGAAATGCATATGAATTATAGTAGTTGTATGCCTCATCATGTGTACGAAACTCCAAACCAATATATGGTTTTTCTCCGGTAAGAGATCTGCTATGATTCTCATTCACCACATTCACGTTAGCTGAATTTTGTGTCTCTTGTTCTCCTGAACCACTAGGTAGAATGTCATTCATTTCAATATCCTCCATCACTATACATTTCTGAGAAGAGTTTAAAAGAAGCACACAAACCAAGCTTAAGCACAAAAAAATTGAACATAAAGAATAACAAAAAAATAACAGTGAAGAATGCTTATAATTGCATATTATGTTGAATATGTTTGTTTAGTGTTTTAGAAATTAATACAGCTCAACATCTTGCAAAGCTTAGAAGATAGGTAGATTGCAAATTTTGCTTTCAGTAACTGTAAAATTACATTATACATACGCAGGCCCCATGAGATGTTAGATGACATCAACTTCCCTTTTTCTTTCTTTGGATTTACTAATGCAACAGTTTAAAGATAAGGAAAGGAAAAAATGATAACTGTTTTGACCAGCAAGTGGTGAATATCATGTCTAAGATAAGGTAACCACAAGCAGAAAATAAAATGCCAGAGGCAATGACTAGTGAAAGAGATGCAATATGGTGTTTAGATTAGGGTATATCATCATTTAATGTACTACTTTACTGATGCTCTCTGCTATTGCATTCAACTTCTTCAAGTAGCAGCAGCAATATATACTATTCTCTATGCACACAGCAAGGTTCAGACTTTACATCACAGTATTGTAGATTGAAATTTGGTGAGAGGGCTTGATTATTAGATTCACATGTCTGTAGAGATTCATAAGCTCTTCTTTGCTTGACAAAAGCATGCCTGTCGAAATTTAAAATATCTTTGCTTGACAAGAGATAATGAGGTAATTGTGTCAAATTTGTATAGAGATAAGAACAGTGGCAGCATTGGACAATTGCAAAGAATGCAATATGGAGAAAAGAAAAAAAAATTTCAAAACTAACAACAATTTTAATCCATTAGGGTGATTCTACTTTATGTCAAGAACAAAAAGAGGCCTTCATGGCGTTAACAAAAGACTTAAATTTACACAGTTTTTACACAAAACAAAAAATAACATGGAATATATTCTCCTAACGCAATGTTTTATGTTCCACATCAGGTTCAAGTGGAAAATTTTCTATTGCATTCAAACTTTCATTGGAAGATCAATGAGAAAAACAAAACCTTAAGGCAGCGTCCATTAGCCAATGAAAAAATTTGCTAATGAAAGAGAAAAATGATTGAGTGAGAGATTTCAGTTGAGGCGGTGACTGTGACGACGAGATCCATATTGAGAGGATGGCGACTGGAGACCTGCGACTGGGCGATGGGCGAGGGCGGCGCTGCGAGATCGGCGCTGCTCTGCGACATCAGATCAGAGCGTTCATTGAAATCGAGGGCGGCGGCGGCGACCTCCACCAGTCTGCAACCAGTCGGGGGTGAAATCGAGGGCGGCGGCGGCGACCTCCACCAGTGCAACCAGTCGGGGGTGAAATCGAGGGCGGCGGCGGCGACCTCCACCAGTCTGCAACCAGTCGGGGGTGAAATCGAGGGCGGCGGCGGCGACCTCCACCAGTCTGCAACCAGTCGGGGGCGAGCTTGATCGCCGGCGACGGCGACCTCCACCTGTCGGGGGAGAGCTTGAGCGCGGCGACGTTGGCGAGCTTGAGTGCGACGGCGAGATTTGAGGGATTTGATCTGTGATCGGGGAGGGGATTTGGGTGAGAGAGAGAGAGAGATGAGAGAGACGCTCTGATCTGATTAATTGGGAGAAGATTGGGGTTATCTGGGGAAGAGAGGGATTAATTGGGAGAAGAGAAGGGGTTAAATGTAAAATATAAAGTTTTTTACTTTGTCTTAGATCTGGGGCTGAGATCGATCCACATCAACGACAATGGAGGTAGAATCTCCTATGTCAGCTTATTTACATTATTCTCTCTCTCTCTCTCTCTCTCTCTCTCTCTCTCTCTCTATATATATATATATATATATATATATATATATATATATATATATATATATATATATATATATATATATATGAAAACCCAATTCTCATTCTTCTCTTCAGCTGCTCTTCTCATTCTTTTCTTCAGCCCAAGCCCAATTTAGACCCAGACCCGAAACCCAGGCCCAACCCCCAAGAGAGCCTTAAAAAAATGAGTTTTTGAATTTAAATAGCTACTCACAATAGGAATCGAACCCTAGAGCCCATCGCAAGACCCCAATGTCTCAATCAGCGTGTCGCATTGGTGTGCTTTAAGAAGCAGCAACCAATATATTTAAACTCTAATCTTGGTCTATCACTATCGTTTAAACTCCATAAGGACAAAACTGTCCGAATTGGTAAAAAATTCACCCAAAGCCACACGACCATCTTGCTTTATGCTAAAACTGGGCTTTTTTATGGGATATGATTGTAATGACCAGCTATTTCACGGGTTGGGCTTTAAAGGAAGTTGCGTGTAGCCCATTGTGATGGGTTTTTGATGATGCCAAAATGGTTTATTTGTGAATAAGTCAAAAATAAGTGTAGTTTTTCATTTAAAAAATCAAAAACAAAAAAACTAATGCTTGATTTACGAAATATTATTCAATGGTTGATAATCAATCTATGACGCTGAAAATTGGCTAGGGTCCAGGGAATCCGCGGCCAGTGGAAAAACTCGTTTTGGTTCCGTATTTAGCTCGATTTTGGCTCGCTCAAGTTGCTCAAATTTATAACGAGCCAAATTAAAATGAAGCCGGCTCACCCATGTTCGATTAGGCAAGCTCAGTGTTTTAAATACATTTAGGACATGTTTGTAATTCATTTTTCGGGTGAGAAACATATTGTTCACTCAGATCAGCTCATCAATTTTGCAAGTTACGTTTGGTTGGGCACTGTTTTATCATCATTGTGCGGGCTCCCATATAATGCTGAGCTGGCCTCTCTCTGTGATTTCGACTGCAGAAACTTAAAATGAAGAGAATTTCCGCAACACGCCAGATCCGTGTGTTTCTATACATTTGAAATCTGTACGATTTGATTACGTTGCTGATTTGCGAATTTTGAACTTCAAAACAAACAGGCACTTAGCAAATATCCTTGTATGAATTGTAGTGACACTCGTTGGATTGCGCTTCTTGGTTTGAAACAAACCAATACAATTGAAGAGGACTCCAAACTACTTCACATGAATAAGCAAAACATGCATGCATGAAACTCATTGGACTACACTTCTTGGTTTGGAGCAAACCAATACAATTGAAGAGGACCCCAAAATACTTCACATAAACAAGCAAAACAGGCATGTATGAAATTGGCTCTTAACATCGATCCTCACGAAAACAAGCTTAACAAAAATAACAACTAATTAGTTAGGACCACTAAACAACCTTCCGAAATAACCAAATTACCAAAGTGAGTAATTAACCGGAAAGACACAATCATCAACAATTCCATGCATGCATGCATGCATCACGCAACTTTGGGCCCAGTCGCTTAAAGGGTTAGGTTCATCGGTGTGAGCTACACATATACAATAAGAAGATCAATCATGTCTACTACATTGAAACAACTTGAGCAGGCTAAAAGTGCCAGCCAGCACCCCCCCCCCCCCCCACACACACACACACACGCGCGCGCGCGCGCTCACCTCGGACCTCCCCACGGGGTCCGGCCCAACACGGCCCCCACCGGCCAAACACCACCAGCGCCGCCTTGGCCGCGGCCACCACCACCCCCATCCTCACATCCCTCCTCCTTGTAAACCCCGCGGCCGCCAGCGGCACAGCGGCCCGGAGCCATTGGGCTCGGTTGGCGTAGTCCGGCTCGTCATGGGCCTGGTTTGGTTCTTGGCTGTCCATCAAGGACGTACTAGTGGATGACAAATATTGTGAGATAGAGAGTGTGGTGAGCACAGGCCTAGAGAGGGGTGTGTATTTATGGTGGTGGATTGCACTGCAGAGAGTGAGGAAGTGAAGGCACCATTACTAATATTTTTATTTGTTGTGCCATGGTCATGGGAGCATATAAAATGAGAGAAGGATGGTTGTTTTAGGTATGGAGCTTTTAAACGAGTCATGGTGTCTAAAATATTCCATATATACTAATTCTAACTAATTGTAAGAAAAAATAAATTTACAATGAGATTTTTGTAATATCCCTAGTAAATAATACGGCATTAATATTTTTCTATATTATTTTTGTTATACTTATTATTTTGCTAATATTATTAACTAACTTGATTTAAAACTTATTATTATTATATATACAGTTATTTTGAGATATCATAATGATAACTTAGCTTTATATATTGTTATTATTATTTATTAACATTTTCAATGACTAATTATTATTATTAATAGTAGTTGTTGTTAATTAATATTATTGTCATTGTTAATACATTATTAGTATTATTATTGTTGTTATTATTATTATTAATAATTAGTATTATTATTAGTACTTGTTATTATTATTATCATTAATATTATTGATATTATTATTATTTTCTAAACCCTTGGCCCAAGCCCCAATCCAAACCCATTAGCCCTTGAACCTGAAACCCACATCCCATAATCATCTCATCTATATAAACCCTAATTAATCTAACCCCAACCCTAATCCACTTCATAATCTCTTCTCCTTCTTCCCACCGGCAGTCGTCACCCCATCTCTTCTTCTTCTTCTTCTTGCTTCCAACCCTATTCGCAAGCCACATCTCCTCCACCATGAGCCTCCCCGTGCCCGGATCCCATATCCCTGGAGCTCCTCAACTCTTCCGCCAGAGCCGCCACCTACGCGACGAACTTCTCGTCGACCTCTCCCCCTCTTCCTCCCCTCAAAGTCATGCCCTATTACCACTGATTGTTCATCAAATGTGCATATTTTTAGTCATATTTTCATATTAATAAAATAATGTTATGTAATTGTATTTTTTTCTTAGTAACGTGCATGCCTCTATGATTAAAAGAAGAAAAGAAAAGAAGCCAAAAAATTAAAAAGAAGCCCAACAAGCCAAAGAAATTCAGAAATAATCCCAATATTAATTGAAAATAAAGGAGAAAATTAACTTAAATTCAAGTTGCTTAAGCTCCAAGTCAAAGATAAAAAGGGAGAATTCAATTTTAAACTCGGATTTGGAGATGACTTGCTTCTCAAGTTAAAAAGAAAGAATATTCTCTCAAAATTCAAAGTTCAAATGAAAATTCTAAGGATATATCTCTTGATGAATAAACGAGATGAAGCAATCATATTTGGAGACAATGAGAGAAATCCAAGTAAATTCGGAGCTCTAAATCAATTTAGACCGGATACCTTTTAGCATTTTGAGCATAATTTTCTCTTCAGAAACGCAATTATGATGATTCAAGATGCTCCAGAAAGAGAACTTAAAGAGATATAATTCTTATGCTGACCACTGTTTTCAATTTTATTATTTGATGAGTCATATTCAGTAATCAACATGCCGACTAGCTGCAGACTAATTCAGAATTGAATTTTCACATAAAGTTCTGGATAAATCAAATCAAGTTTGGATATAAGAGGATAATTCAAATTCAGAAATTGATAACAGTTTGCTCCCCAAGTCAAGAGATAGGATATTATCTTAATATCCAAAGTTTAAATTCAAGTTCTGAATATATATCCATGGATGGTTGCACAACTTCTACTAGAAGTCTATCTACTACTTCTATTATATATAAAGAGATAGAGCATAGGGAAAAGGGCATATTGAAGGAGAGATCAAAGCTTAGAGTTTTCTTTAGTTTTCATTTCTAAATGTTCATTGTAGTTTTCAATTTGAGAGAAAGAATTGTAAAGAGAAAACTGAGTGCTTGTAATTGATGGAGACAGCTCGAAAAAGGTTCTTCTTTTCTTTTCAATTTACCTCTTTATTTTTACTTGCTTTAATTACTTTATTTACTTTCATCTGCTTCTTTATGCCTTATTTTTAATCATGCCTTCTTTATAGTTTAGATTAGGGAGAGTTTCATGACAGAAAAGAGAGAAATAATTATATTTAGAGTGACAATAGATATAATCTTTTTTAAAGATAGTTATATTGAGCGTGACAGCCAATGAAACTATCCCACTTCTCTTTATCATTACTGAACTTAATTGATCGCTTGCTTTCTTTTAATTACTCCAAGGTATATTCTTTCTTTTCTTGTTTTTTTCTTTCTTTTTTAACTTAGTAATTAAAATACTAACTCCATCTTCTTCTTCTGCCTTTCACTTTTCTTCTAATTTAGCTTAATCTTTTCTTTCGTTTTAAAACAAGAAGATCTTTAACCGATGTTGTAACTTAGGAAGAAGATTTACCCAATGCTTCCATCGCTGTCTGTCCATGTAGATCACGACCTGTTAGCCTTAGACTATATGGTAGCATTGAGAACCTAGCACTGTTCTAAACTTTTGTATTTTTCTGTGTGCAGGTTTAGCTCGAGCAAAATTTTGGCATCGTTACTGGGGAGGGACGGTAAGTTTTTCTTCTTTTTGATTTACTTTAAACAGTTTAACTTTTTTCTCTGTCTTTGTATGTAGAGGCTAATATTTGACAACTAGGAGCTATATTGGACATATCGCTACTCTGTGCTTCTGTCCAAGAAGCAGAACATCAGAGCCCACAACTGTGGTGAACTACTAACTGCAGTTTCTTGCAGATTGCTTGAAATTCAAGGATTTAGCTACTTCAGTTGATATTTTCATGTTTAACATATTCTGCACACTCTTCTAACCTCAACAGTAATATAGTTGTTTGTTAATACAAAAAAATACATTGACATTGCATTCTAGGCATTTGTTTAATTCATTACATTTAAATTACTGTTGAAGAGTGCTGAGCCAAGATACATCTGCATTGCATATAGCTTTGGAACATACTTGTATGTTATTACTGAGGTATTATTTTTTCTATATACTTGCACACACGCACTAAAACAAATCAAGAGCTTGTCCTATAAACAAGATAAGGTGGAAAAATTATTACCCTTTCTTAGCTCAAAAATCATCTTCTCACTCACTAACCCAGTCTAACTTAAAATTGAGTGGATTTGGCCCTAGGGACATCTCGGACTCAATAGGAGACTGGCCTAAGAGAAAAGTTGAATAGAATTTGAATCTTGCCAAATCGGTGTCAAAGGTTGGGGATTGAGAGGTGAAACCTCGAAGAACAGTGGTTTGACATAATTAGGCTCTAGCTTAGGCACAGATACCTCCCACCGGTCTTACACCTACCTTCTGATTAATTTGTGGTCAGATTCTGTAATATACCCCCTGGGATAGTCTAACCAGTTAGGAGTCATATAGGTTTAAGGTCTACCCTAACTCAGGCTAGATTTTTCTTTGTTTCTTTGTTTCTTTGTTTATTTTTTTCTTTGTTTTTGATATTTGTGATATGGAGTATAATTACAATTATTCCAATTCATATAACAATCCATACTTCACACTGACCTCTTTTGATTCAGATATTACCAACTCGGTATTTCATAACTTTAACAAATTAAGTATACCGGATTGGTCTTATCTGAATTAGTATTGATTAATCTACAGTTCAGCATTATTATATCACATTTTTTCACTGATTTATGAATGAAATGTCAGTCTAAACCGTGTTTTGGTCTCTCTTGCAGATAATCAAGACAAGGAGGGCAAAAGGGTAATAAGAGCTTAATAAAATCCATTTTCGGGTAATTAAATCCGCATTTCTTGGAGGCCAAGTAAGGGAACTTATAGAAGATGCATTGAACCTAGACCTTTGCGCACGTCAGACGAAGATCTGGATGAATATACCAAAAACCATGTATACCCAAGAAGGTCCTAGAAGCGACGGGAATCACTGGAAAAAACTAGGGACCTAAGTCCCTAGTTTGCTGCGAAAACGAGGCAAATGCCGCGTTTCCGCGGCAATTTGGTGGGGCCACGCGTCGATCTTTGACGCGTGGTCTTGTCTCGTCTTCTAGAAGCCCTGTTTGCTTATATAAAGCCCTGCAGAGGCCCAGAACGCAAGCAGATTTGAGAATTAGGCTAGATTTTCTTTCTTTTAGTGTAGGATAGTGTAGGTGTTCTTTCTCTTTTATTTTATATATATATTTTTTATAAATCTTGTAGTAGGGCTGAGAGATTCAGAGAGAGATAGAGAGATATTGATATAATAAATGGTGACAATCTATGTAAAGATGTCTACTTTCTTCTCCATTGTATTTTTCTCTATCTTCTACATGATGCTTGACTAATCTTTTCTTCTCATAACAATCTAACTACTAACCACTAACCATCTAACCACTTACTTGATAATCCACATGAATCTAGTAGCCTCTACAAGGCCTTGCTCTTGCAAGAGCCATTAATGGCTCATGATGATGGATTCTAACATTCTAACATCTCTAACACCTAACTCACTAACTTTCTTACTTGAAATGTCTTCTTTATTTCATGCTCACCTATAACCAGTTTTGATGAATTAATAGTAGCTTGCAACTTGTTATGTGGTATGGATGTATTGTTTGAATGTAGAAAAACAATCTTATGAGTCATGCTTTGTATCATCTCTTGAAACAAAAGACTAGTGATGGCCAAGGATCCATGTGAGGCAACTATCATTAAGAGGTTAGCATAGTTAGTGGAGCATTTAGTAGTTAGTAGCCATGAGTTTTTTTTTATCTTGTGTTAAAAACGAATTTCAAAACTCTTCTTTTATCTTTTCATCGTTGTTTTACCATCTCTTAGTTCATCTTTGTTTCATCTTCTTTTCTATTTTGTTTTCCAGACCACTTCTCTTTGGTTTTCACATCGATGTTTTCATAATCTTCTCATTCTTTTTCTAATTCTTTAACAAAGAAGACTTGTTAACAACGAACGTGAATAAGAACTGTTAATGCTTCTATCGCCTCCCGTCCCCGTGGATTCGACCCGTTGAGCCAATGCTATAACGGAAGTATCAAGGGAACATTAGCACACACATATAATTTCATAGATTTCATAAAACACATGTTTTCAAGTGTTGGTTCCGCCCCGATCAAATTTTTGACGCCGTTGCTAGGGAAATAGATCAAAACTTTGTCTCTTATTTCAAAAAGTTTTTAAAAGAAGGAGAAATCCTATACAAAAAAGGAAAATTCTAAGAATATCCTGAATGAAGTGCAAAAGAAAGAAAATCTAAAAACTCTACGTTAGTAAACCCTCCCCCACACTTATCTCATGCATTATCCTCAATGCATCATGATGTATGTATGCATGAAATAAATAGAGACGGAAGGAAAAATCACTTCAAGATGGTGATTCCGGTGGCGGTCTGATTGGTCCACAAAATGCGGCCCAATTTAATTTGCGTGGAGTTCGGAGGAACCCACCAGAGACGTCTATAATACAGACCATTATTATGATGTATATATGAATGATTTTTATTAAGAATTTTACCCCATCTAATTTCTAAATTTTCAAAATAATTTCAGAGTTAATTTTATCAACACCTTTGTCCCTAAATGGAGTATGAAAAGATGGAATGATTGATTTGGACTCAGGAAGTACAGGAACTAATACTGACTCAGGAATTTGACTTAAGTTAAATAAAGGTTCAGGAGTCAAAATTAGTTCAGGAAGGGGTCCAAATTAAGAAGTTAAAATTTAAGTCCACATTCATTTCCCAACAATGGAATGTGACTTTCTAAGATAGGTGATTCAAGTTCAAGAATAACAGGTATGGGAATCAAAACTGACTCTAAAATGTTGCTCAAGTTGGGTAACAAAACAGGAGTCAATATTGATTCAGGAATTTGAACTGAATCACAAATTTGAGAATCTAGGTCACATTCCTCATTAGTTCAATTTCATAAAAATGAGAACTTGCCAATTTGTCAATGGAACTTTCCTAAGTATGAAATTGGTTAAGTTCAATTTGTTAATCATAAAAGATTGGCGATTTAATTTCATGATAGATTGGCACAGGATCCAATGCTGACTCGAAAAAAATCCTAAAATCAGGTAAAAACACCTCAGTCATTATGAAATCAGGCAGTGAAATTGAGTTACCAAGTTGAGGTTCAGGATCATATTCATGCTCAAGTTCAATCTCAGGAAAAGGATAACTTGCCAAAATGTCAATGGGATTTTTAACATTTGAAGTTTGGACAAGTTCAGATGGATGGACTGAAATTGAATCTTGGTTTTCAAAACAACATGATTCTTTGGCTCTAACAGAATGGTTAGTGACATCAGGAATGGTTAAAGGGTGAGAATGGAGAGTTGTGACCATTAAATCTATGTCATGATTATGAGCGATTTGAGCCTGAGTCATGACTTCAAGCATCTTTTTATACTCGATTGGTTCATCATTTTGTTGCGACTGGGCCTGAAAAGATGAAGATTTGTTTTGAAAATTGTGGTGAAATCGTGAGCCCATCAGATTTGATTGATTTTCGAACTCACGCATACTCATTTTCAAGATTGATGGTTTTCTATTTTGAACTGGTGGGACTAAGTATGAATCTTGGAAATAGTGTGGATTTGGGAAGGCTAACATTTTCTGAAATTTTTGTTCGGCCTCCTACATGGCTTCTATACTCTTTTCTAGCTCAATTTTTTCTTCAATTGGTCTAGAAAAGGAGTATAGAAAGCAAAATCGGGGAATGAATATTGTGTAAATTGTGGACAAGGTGGATTAGGAGGTTGAAAATTTGACTCAGGGGAGGTTAATCCCATTGACTCTGTGAAGAGTTAAAATTATTTTGAAAATTATAGTCATAAGATTGGGGTATGGGTTGTATTGATTCGGATAAGTCTAACCCGGTGTATTTGGTTGGTTCATATTGTAAAAAGCTGGGTTGGAATTATCCGAATCAAATGGGGTCGGTGTGAAATATGGATTCATATTAGGATTAAAAGAATTGTTATTGTTGAATTTCATTTCACAAACAATCACAAACAAAAAAGAAAAAGTAAACAACAAACAAAAAGAAATAAAATCAAAACCAAATCTATACTAAGGTTGACCTAGACGACTCCTAACTGGTTGATTATCCGAGAGAGGTTGTTACTTGAATTCGACCACGAGCTAATCGGCCAGGTAGGGGCAAAATACGGTGGGAGGTATCCATGCGTAAGCAACGGGCCTTAATTACGCCAAACCATGGTAACCTCTTAATCCCCAACCTTAGACACCATTTCACAAGAGTAAGATTCAAAATAAATTTCACCCTCGGTCAATCTCTTAATGAGTCCGAGATGTCCCTAGGGGCTAACGTCTATCAATTTTTATTAGGGTTTGGGTTGTGTGAGTAGGGAGGTAGTTTTTGGGCTAAGAAAGGGTGATGAAATTCCCACCTTATCTTGTATGGGTTTTGCCCTTAATTTCAATTCGTGCAAGTGTACAATATAGACAAGAATATAACACAAAAAGCGAGTAAATCACTCACGTGTTTGTCCTATGCTATATGCAATGCATATGTATACCTCAGTCCAGATCACAACAGCAGAACAAAATACAGCATATTGGAATTGAAATTGACACGTGCCTAAATGCAAATGTCTAAACCATTTTAAAAGCATCCAAATATCGTATTTTAGTTCTTTAATTTATTACAGTGTGTAGGCAATCAAAGCAGAAAATTGGCAGCAGAATATAACAATATATGCAACTTGCAAAGTCCCTGCAAAAGACAAAATACAATTACCACAAAATTGCCGCGCTTGCGCGGCTTTGCTTTGATTTTCGCGGTAGGGTTCTAGAAGCAAGCTTTCTGCTTTCTAGAGCAGCGAGAGGCAAGCAAGGGTGGCCTTCTGCAATGCAAAAAATCTATAAAAATTGCCTTACACACTAAAACAGAGAAGAAAATATTAATAAAAACGTGAAATCAAAACCATTATCGTCCCTGGCAACAACACCAAAATTTGATCGGGACGGAACCAGCACTTGAAAACGTGTATTTTATGAAATCTGTGAAATTATGTGTGTGTACTAATGTTCCCTCGATACTTCCGTTATAGCATTGGCTCAACGGGTCGAATCCACAGGGACGGGAGGCGATAGAAGCATTAACAATTTTTATTCACGTCGGTTGTTAACAAGTTCTTCTTTGCAAAAGAATAAGAAAAAAATAAAGAAAATAAATTCATAAGTGATATGTGAAGAAAGTGATAAAACGGTGATGTGAAAATAAAAGAGAAGTGGCTTGAAAAACAAAATAGAAAAGAAGATGAAACTTGTGGTAAAGAAAATGAAAACAAAGGTGAACAAAGAAGATGGTGAAATCAACGATGAAAAGATAAAAGAAGAGTTTTGAAATCGATTTTTAAAACAAAGTAACAAAGAAAGGAGAATACTATGAAAGAAATCTCATGGTTTCTAACTACTAATTACTCCACTAATATGCTAACCTCTTAGTGATAGTTGCCTCACATGGATCCTTGGCCATCACTAATCCTTGGCTTCAAGAGACGATACAAGACATGGCTCATTAGATTGTTCTTCTCGTTCAAACTTGCATCAAGAGCAAGTTAATACAAACATTAGATCATCAAAACCATTAGAAGAAAGAATGAAATAAGAGAGTTAGCTTGGTTAGCAAGTTAGCAAATTAGGTGTTAGAACTCATCATCATGAGCCATCAATGGCTCTTGCAAGAGCAAGGCCTTGTAGAAGCTATTAGATTCATATGGATTATCAAGTAAGTGGTTAGCTACTTAGTGGTTAGTAGTTGTCACCATGAGAGAAAATCTAGCTAAGCATCATGTAGAAGATGGAGAAGATTACAATAGAGAAGAAAGGAGGCACATTTACATAGATTGTCACCATCTATTACATCAATATCTCTCTATCTCTCTCTGAATCTCTCTGCCCTACTATAAGATCTAAAAAGGAAATAAAAATACAAAATAAAAGAAGAAGAAAATCCTAATCTCAACTAGAAGAGAGAAAACCTAGCCTAATTCCCAATCTCCTCGCGTTCCCAGCCTCTGCAGAGGTATTTATAGGTAAAAGAGGGTTCAAGAAGACGAGACAAGGAGGGTTCTAGAAGACTAGACAAGGCCACGCGTCGAAGATCGACGCGTGGCCCCACCAAATTGTCGTGAAAACGCGGCAAAACCAGGGACTTAGGTCCCTGGTTTTGGCGAGGACCTTCTCCTAGCTTTGAGGACTTCCTGGTATATCCGGATTCGTGTATTTTTGCCCGAATATTCGTCTGACGTGCGCAAGGGTCTAGGTTCAATGATCTTCTAAAAGCTCCTTTGCTTGGCCTCCAAGAAATCCAGATTTACTTACCCGAAAATGGGTTTAATTAAGCTCTTATTACCCTTTTGCCCTCCTTGTCTTGATTATCTGCAAGAGAGACCAAAACACGATTTAGACTGACATTTTATTCATAAATCAGCAGGAAAATGCGATATAATAATGCAGAATTGTAGACTAATCAAGTATATGCCCTAACCCCAGTATTATGAACAAGATTGGGATGATCATCACCACTCTTCACCGAGTCAGTGAGGATACAACTCCCCTAAGTCATACTATCAATAACCTGACCAACATTAAGCTTCATATACTGAATATCAAGATCAACCTATAGAAGAGAAATCTTCTTTAGAAAAGAGTTTCAAAGCCTTTCTTTAGTCCACATCACAATTCCAAATCTCGACGGACTTAATACTCATGAAAAATTCCCAAGTCCAAGATCCTTACTCTATTTTTTAAGTCCTACCACAATAAGAAGAACCTATTGACTTAGAAAAGAGAATGGAATACTTGATTTAAAGCCAAAATTTTTGAATCAATCCATCAATATGTTAGAACCACAATTAAGACGTTGGGTCAACGCAAAAGATAAGGTAGAGGAAGCTCTTCCTAGCCAATCTTTGACTATTCCCAATACTTCTAGCCATATTGATGAAATTCAAGAATCATGGTATCTTGAAGACTTTGACCAAGATTCAATTTTACCACAAAACCTTAAACTTGATTAATATCAACCCATTGACAAATTGATAAGTTTTTATTTCAATGAAATTGAACTTGAACATAAATGTGACCTCGAACCACAATTTTGTGATTCAATTCTAATTTTTGAATCTATGTTAACTCTGGATCCTTACCCAAGTTGGACTCATTTCCCAAGCCAACATTGACTTCTGTATTCATATATTTTGAAATTGAACCACTTCTTTTGGATAGTCACATTTCATTGATGGGAAATAGAATGTGAAAGTTTTTTGATTAGAACGCAACTCTTAAACCAAAATTGATTATTGAACCCAAAGTTGATTTTTTCGAGTTAGTAATGGTTCCTGAACCTGAATTGGCAAGTTTTCATTTCAATGAAATTGAACTTGATTGTGAATGAGACACTAATCTCCAATTTTGTGATTCGGTTTCACTTTTCGAATCTATGTTGACTCTAATATCCTTATCTGATTTAGACCCAATTCCTGAGCCAACACTGATTCTGTACCTATAGATTTTGATCATGAACCACCTTTTTTGGATAGTCACATTCCACTATTGAAAAATGAATATGAATTTTAATTCTTTGATTTGGACCAAACTCTTGAACCGAATCCGACTCTTGAACCCAAACTTGATGTAATGCTTCAATCCCACGGGTACAGAGACGTTACTACGACTTATATACGCAGGTCAGAAATACCCTCACGTATATACGCTAAGCATAAATACAGGCAAGAATCAGAGTACGAAACCACAGTGGTAATATACATTTCAATAATAATAACACAAGTACACAGTTATCACAGAGCATGATATAATATCTCAAGAATATTAGATCACCAAGAAGCGCAAAAGTAAGATGTACAATATAAAAGACGGGAAAAGTACTCACGAGTAGCAAGATGAAAATCTCGCGAGCTGAACAAGGGGAAGCTGGAAGAAGGAGGGTTCAGACAAGCAACTGCTAATCCACGCTTCCGCTGCGCACTCTGATCAGCTACAGCAAGGCCACCATGATCCGTACTCTAGGATCTAGATATAGGAATTCAGGGTTGTCAGAAAGCAACCCGGCGAGTACATATGATGAAGCCAGTTGGCGTGCTCAGGAAGTCACACGTGTACATGACTAAGTGATGTGGTTCAGGCATACAGGTACAGAGAATGACAAGTAACATAAAGGAAATTAAAGGAACAATAGTAAATCCGAAATCAAGTAAATACATGTACATCTATAAATCTAAATCAGAAAACATGAATAGAAAACGGTGTCGAGAGCATAGGTACACATAAACATGTAATGCCGGTACAAGTCAGTAAACAAGAGATCAGGAAATCCCGTAATAATCTAGAACCATGTATAGTAAAACAGAATGTCTAGCTCAAGTCATACAATATGAATTGTTGAATCATAATAATAGGGTAAGTCACATCCATGGGTAAATTAGTTGAAAAGTCACCTAGAGGGGGGGTGAATAGGTGACAATGCTAATCTAGTGTACTTAATGCGGAATTTAAAAACTTAATGCAAATACACTCAAGTGTGATCAACAAGTGATGCACACACAACCAAGCCAAGCAATATGAATGAGCAATATAAGTAGAAATGCAAGGCACAAAGTAAAGAGAGAGAGATAGAGAGCCAATAGATCAAACGCAAACACAAGGATATGTTATCGAGGTTCGAGCACCCAGCTCTACATCCCCGCCTTCGACACACGAAGGATTTCCACTAGCTCGTCCACCTAGGACCCTTTACAAAGAGTACCCAACTCCTCTCTTTACAACCTCCTCCTTGAGGCGCAAATCCAAGCCAACCAACACAACCTCCTCCTTGAGGCAAACTCCAACAATCACAACCTCCTCCTTGAGGCAAATTCCAAACCAATACAACAAACTCCCAATCACAAACCAATACAAGGATCACCTCTCAACTAGAGGGATACAACCCAAAGCACAAAGCTAAGAAAAGATTGGGTTACAACTTGGTGGTCACAACAACAACCACAAACAACTTCTTCTTCCCACACAAATATCCTATAGATATAGATAGTAGATTATAGCTCAAGTGTGGAGAAAACCAAGGGATTTGAAATCAGCAACTCAAAGAAAATCTTGGGAAATAAATGAAACCAAGATAGAGAAGTTCAATTCAAAAGCTTTTCCCAAAACCCTTTTCTTTGATTTTTCAAACCCTAATGAAAACACCAAAAAGATTGTTCAATTTGAATCCAAAAACCTATTTTGATTGCTGTAAAAACACCTGAGAGAATGGAAAAATTCGCACAAAAATTCTTAAAGAAAAACTCTTGCAAATGGGGTATTTATAGGCAATTTAGAAAACTAGCCGTTTACAGAATTTATGCCAGAAATAGCCTGCCGGTCGACCGGCCCGGTCGACCGCCCAACGTTCGAATTTTCGAACGTTACAGCTGCCGGTCGACCGGTCCGGTCGACCGAAAATTCCTGAGAGCAAACAGCTCTCCGTCGGTCGACCGCTTCGGTCGACCGGCCCATTGGGCTGCAGACGTGCACAGGTCTGTGCACGTCGGTCGACCGAACCGGTCGACCGGCCCTTGGTGCGGTCGACCACTTCGGTCGACCGACCAGGCCTGTCAGCCTATAAATGGGTCAGAAAAACAGTGGTAAAAATATTCCAATAAATCCCACAAAATCTCTAAAATTCCACAAAAATAGTTTTATCATTTTATATTGAAATACAAACTTGTGTTAAAAATCCTAACACAAATTTCAAACATATTTGACTATTTTTGTGTCATAGAAATTTTGCCAAAAACCAAAAACCGTATTTTCTAAAACTTGGAATCTTGAATAGAAAATACGTTTTGTCTAAAACTCATCCAAATACAAAAATATGATATTTAAACACTTTGAAGCAAGTTGTATATGAATAGAAATTCAATATACAAGAAACATATAGATATCATGATTTTTGTCATTAAGTCCAAAATAATGTTTTGATAAAAATACCAAAACATAAAACACATGAAATAGAATATCAAACTAAGTTTGTTTAAGCAATAGAAGCATGCATGTATATAGACCAAATCATATATACACTAAACCATGTAAACTTGTTTTGATATAAAATCTATTCATGAAAACCAAGATCGGTTAAACCAAAAACCGAAAAACAATATTCAAAACGTGAAACATGTGTGTTGTGAACTTGAGCTTATCATACTATACTAATCTTTACAATTAAGATCTAAACCCAAACTAAAAACTATGGATACCTAAGTCTTCTTGTAGAGCGCAATCTCCAAGTTGACTCGATCCAAAAACTTGATTCACCGAGCAAGTGCAATATATCATCTTTGATGCGCGGACTCTTGAATCAACATGTGCAAGCTTCCAAATCATCTTGTTGAAGCTAAACACCAACTAATATCTTGATTAAGGATCTGAAACTGAAATCACAAGATTATTAGTACATATAACTACATGAGTTAATCATCATCAAAACTAGAGTGGAAGGCCTTTGGGCCAACAATCTCCCCCTTTTTGATGATGACAAAACTCATGGAGTTATATATGCATGGATTAAAGTAAAGCTTCAAAGAAGCTCCCCCTTAACTCATGCATAACAATAAAACATATAAGATATGCAATGAATGTTCTCAAACACATAATAAAACATACTTTTGATATCAATAAAACAATACTAAAACAAAACAGAAACATATGCATAAATCAATAAATCAACCATGCATATAAACTACAAATTCCTCTCCCCCTTTTTGTCACTCATCAACAAAGGGGTAAAACAAACCAAAAACAAATTGCTAAATCTCTTGATACCAAAAACAAATCAAACATAGCTAAAGCTTTAGATATACCAAACAAGCTCTTGATAATAAACTAAACTCTTGATATCCAATTGATACCACTTGAAATTATCAATAATTTAAGGAATGCCAATACCAAAATTATACAAGGCATAGAAACAAGAATATTAACTGCCAATAAAACAAATTGATACCAATTTAAGTAAACAAATAGCCTCTAGATACCAATAGAAGAAATTTTTAACACAAATGGCTTCTTGATACCAATAACACAACAATGTAAATTTTTTTAATCATTTTTCATCATAAAGTTAGGGAGTGGAAAGCAAAACAAATACTTATTGAAATACAAAATACGAATTTTCTCCCCCTTTATGAAATACCAAAGAAACTTATGCATAAGCTTGTATTAAGATACCAATTGAAAAACTCATCAATTGAAACAATATAGTCATTTAAAATCAAGCTATGCAAAATCAAGATTTGTGCTCTAAAACATATGAATATGATAGGCACAAAGGAAACTTCTATGTATGTAAAAGATTAGATATCAATTGAAATTGATACTATATGAGGTGCAAACATACATACACAAAGAAAACACATATGAGTATACAAAAAATATGTCATATTGATACTAATTGAAAGAACTCAATGATACCAATTGAAATAACAAAAGTAAGGTCAAGTGTATAACTCATATCAACTACCACCCATCCAAGATAAGTTTTAAATGATTTTCAAGATGAAACATACTTGATCAAGGTCTCCCATCCAACCGCCCATTGATGGTAGGGGTTTTCAAAAATAGATTTAAACAATATAAAATGTTTGAAAATCACTACCTCATGAAGAATATCACAACTAGTTATGTAAGTCAACTAGTACGAAATCCTTTAAGATAAAATAAAAGGATTTTTCATAAAACATGGAAATCACATGATCACTAAACACTCAAAAATCTATATGGCACCAATAATACTCATGAAAATCAAGTCATGAGAAAACATCAAAAGGTGAGTGTACAAGTGTTGTGAGAAACATGTCATCATGAAAATTGACAATTAGGCTCAATATGGAAATCATCAAGATATGAATCATAAATGAATCATGAAATCCATGAAAGTTCATCTAGGATGTGAAATCACCAATTGAGAATTTGAAAAATCACTTATTGAAGTCCATGATATTAATTGAAAAATCATCTTAAAAACAAGATTTTCATCATAAATGGGAAATCACATAGAAACATGAAATTTATCCAAATGATCTTAAACTTCAAGGCATATGTATGTCATGTACAAACTAAAGTATACATACATATCCCAAACAAAAAGAGTCCACAAAATAGTATGCATGAAGGCACGTGGCTCAAGGATGTACATGTATAAATGATAATTTGGACAAGATAGACATATACATGAAGTCAACCACAAGATCATAGAAACACATTAAAAATGAGGAATACAAGTCAAATGCATGAATCATCAAAACTAGACTATACTAGTACATCAAATGACTACAAATGAGCGTTCAAGCACAAATATATAAAGGTCTATTTGTAGCTCACTAGTTGTACAAGTATAAATCCTAGTCTTAATGAAAACTAACATTCAAGCAAGTAATCAAATCATGAGGCATAAAACGAGTCAAAAATCAATATGAACATATTAATCAAAAATATGAAGTATTAATGACCTTTTAAAACTAAGATGGATGTATGATGCAACGATCTCTCAAAACAAGACTAAGAGCCGTATACCCCGTGAAGGGTTCTGAACTCCTTCCTCCTGATTCCCCTTGAATGGGTTAGAGGTGCGCAATGCAACCTTGTTGTATGAGAATTGATCGAACAAAGAGTGAATAAAGTGCAATGATGAAATGCACACACAATCATCCATATAATCATCTAAACAAAAATCATGGAATCATGAACATCATATGATCATTATGCATAAGCATGTGCATTAGATCTAGGGCATACATGTTAGCTTAAACAAGAAGTGAACACTAAATATAGATCCATATGAAACATGGGTGCTCAAGTAACTAAACATGTATATCTCAAGTCTAATGAACATCAAAACACAACATGCTATAAGTGAATGATCTAAAAAGCATGTAAATAATAAATGGGAGTTAGAGAATGATACCAAAACCAATGAAGGTGCATCTCTAGTTCTCCAAAACATGGTGGTCCTCTCCACCTAATTCCCTTGAGTGTGAAGCATCCAAATGATTTTCTTTTAAGCTTGGAACACATCCACCTCAAGGCACCAACACTCTCACGTGATGCGAGAGCCTCCACCTACATCAAAAATCAAGGAGGTGGATCTTGGTACCCATTTTCTAGTGGGTCCACGGGGGTTAGTATCCTTTCTAACCCAAACAAGATTATTTGCTAAATTTTCAAAATGTAAACGATCATAACAAAATCTAGCAAGGTGGCCTTTTCGACCACAATGTGTACATGTGTACACGTGAGCATACATATGATGGTGGTGATCATGAAAAGCATGTGTATGCCTAGATGGGTGTGCATGCAAGGTTGGAACTTGTTTCTTGCGAATCAAGGTTTCCAAACGTGTGTGATTCATGGCACAATGGCTCAAAGTGGAGCCCAAACTATCAACACTTTTCTTCAAATTATTTATATCATTTTCTATGCTAGAAGATAAAGTGGAACATGCAATAGGTGTGCTAGAACAAGAAGCTACACTATCATGGCAAACATGCATATCAATTTCATTTTGCAAAGATTTATTTTTAATCAAAACCAAATCCAATTCTTTTGAAATTAAATCAATTTTATTTTTCAAAGTAAGATTTTCTTTGAAAACAAGATCCAATCTAGAAGACAAAACCTCATTGTGTTCTACAACATCATCAAAATCATTTTTGTTTTTCAAATCTTCAATCTCTTTAAGTGCAAGTTCAAGTTGAGATTGTAGTGAGTCACGTTCACTAGTGATCTCTTCTTTTTCTTGCAAAATCAATTCAAAATTAGAACATAAATCCTTTAATTCATTTTTCAAAACAAGATTATCATCTTTCAACAAATCATGTTCTTCTAACAAATTCTCAAGCTTTTGAACAAGTTCCATATTTAAAGTTTGAACTTCAAAACAACCATGGCAATAGGAACTAGAGCTATCATCAATATGAGAATCCGATTGTACCTCAAGGGAGTTCTTCCCTTGGACCATGAGGCATTGCTCTCCGGACTTTTCTCTTTTAGATCTCCTCAAGTTGTTGATAATCCTTGGAAGCTCGGGAGAAGTCAAGATGCTCCAAACTGCAAAAGCCGAATCATAGCGATCAAAAATAGGTAAAAGATGTTCATTTAGAGATGCTAGAAGTGTCCTAAGGGCTAATGCATTGGCCTTCTTATGCTTGCTACTATTAGGGAGGGATTCTATAGTGATGGCTTGATAAACTAGATGACCTAGAGTTTTTAAATGCCTAGTCATGTCCACCTTCCAAGCATCAAGTCTAAAATGGTCAAACATAGGAGGGCTAGCCATGAGTGCAAACTAATATGTGTGCAAATGATAATATAAATGAAGATTAGCAAACCAAGATCTTAACTCCTAGGTGGTTAAACCTAAATATCAGGAGCGCTAGCTCTGATACCAATTGAAAAGTCACCTAGAGGGGGGGTGAATAGGTGACAATGCTAATCTAGTGTACTTAATGTGGAATTTAAAAACTTAATGCAAATACACTCAAGTGTGATCAACAAGTGATGCACACACAACCAAGCCAAGCAATATGAATGAGCAATATAAGTAGAAATGCAAGGCACAAAGTAAAGAGAGAGAGATAGAGAGCCAATAGATCAAACGCAAACACAAGGATATGTTATCGAGGTTCGAGCACCCAGCTCTACATCCCCGCCTTCGACACACGAAGGATTTCCACTAGCTCGTCCACCTAGGACCCTTTACAAAGAGTACCCAACTCCTCTCTTTACAACCTCCTCCTTGAGGCGCAAATCCAAGCCAACCAACACAACCTCCTCCTTGAGGCAAACTCCAACAATAACAACCTCCTCCTTGAGGCAAATTCCAAACCAATACAACAAACTCCCAATCACAAACCAATACAAGGACACCTCTCAACTAGAGGGATACAACCCAAAGCACAAAGCTAAGAAAAGATTGGGTTACAACTTGGTGGTCACAACAACAACCACAAACAACTTCTTCTTCCCACACAAATATCCTATAGATATAGATAGTAGATTATAGCTCAAGTGTGGAGAAAACCAAGGGATTTGAAACCAGCAACTCAAAGAAAATCTTTGGGAAATAAATGAAACCAAGATAGAGAAGTTCAATTCAAAAGCTTTTCCCAAAACCCTTTTCTTTGATTTTTCAAACCCTAATGAAAACACCAAAAAGATTGTTCAATTTGAATCCAAAAACCTATTTTGATTGCTGTAAAAACACCTGAGAGAATGGAAAAATTCGCACAAAAATTCTTAAAGAAAAACTCTTGCAAATGGGGTATTTATAGGCAATTTAGAAAACTAGCCGTTTACAGAATTTATGCCAGAAATAGCCTGCCGGTCGACCGGCCCGGTCGACCGCCCAACGTTCGAATTTTCGAACGTTACAGCTGCCGGTCGACCGGTCCGGTCGACCGAAAATTCCTGAGAGCAAACAGCTCTCCGTCGGTCGACCGCTTCGGTCGACCGGCCCATTGGGCTGCAGACGTGCACAGGTCTGTGCACGTCGGTCGACCGAACCGGTCGACCGGCCCTTGGTGCGGTCGACCACTTCGGTCGACCGACCAGGCCTGTCAGCCTATAAATGGGTCAGAAAAACAGTGGTAAAAATATTCCAATAAATCCCACAAAATCTCTAAAATTCCACAAAAATAGTTTTATCATTTTATATTGAAATACAAACTTGTGTTAAAAATCCTAACACAAATTTCAAACATATTTGACTATTTTTGTGTCATAGAAATTTTGCCAAAAACCAAAAACCGTATTTTCTAAAACTTGGAATCTTGAATAGAAAATACGTTTTGTCTAAAACTCATCCAAATACAAAAATATGATATTTAAACACTTTGAAGCAAGTTGTATATGAATAGAAATTCAATATACAAGAAACATATAGATATCATGATTTTTGTCATTAAGTCCAAAATAATGTTTTGATAAAAATACCAAAACATAAAACACATGAAATAGAATATCAAACTAAGTTTGTTTAAGCAATAGAAGCATGCATGTATATAGACCAAATCATATATACACTAAACCATGTAAACTTGTTTTGATATAAAATCTATTCATGAAAACCAAGATCGGTTAAACCAAAAACCGAAAAACAATATTCAAAACGTGAAACATGTGTGTTGTGAACTTGAGCTTATCATACTATACTAATCTTTACAATTAAGATCTAAACCCAAACTAAAAACTATGGATACCTAAGTCTTCTTGTAGAGCGCAATCTCCAAGTTGACTCGATCCAAAAACTTGATTCACCGAGCAAGTGCAATATATCATCTTTGATGCGCGGACTCTTGAATCAACATGTGCAAGCTTCCAAATCATCTTGTTGAAGCTAAACACCAACTAATATCTTGATTAAGGATCTGAAACTGAAATCACAAGATTATTAGTACATATAACTACATGAGTTAATCATCATCAAAACTAGAGTGGAAGGCCATTGGGCCAACATTAGTATGTTGCATTTAAGTTATCCAATAATAATCATCAGTATCATTTGTTATTCATGTTCCTTTCTCACCGGCGTCCCACAACACCGACAGTTCACACTGGAGCCCGTACTTCTAGTAGAACTCATCCGAACTTTGATATGCGGGTACCATTAATCAAATAGGAGAGAGACCAAATAACATATGCTCCTGGCATTATTATTATACATGTATGTGTGTGTTACTATGCACTGAGAATGCTTATCATGCTAACACTAGGCGACACAGGCAGGAGGAAGGATTATTTTCCTTGAAGGATAGATTCAGGAGGTAGCCCCACAGATTCAAGAGGTGGCCCCCCCACCACGTGTATGGTGTGGTACTTTTCTCCATGTGGCACTTTGTTCTGTGTAAGGAATGGATTCTAGAGGCAGTCCCTACCACGTGTGTGGCGTGGCACTTTGCTCCGTGTAGAACTTAGTTCCATTCAGGATCTACCGGACGCTAGCATGATTGTAGAATACATTCTCATCATCCCGACACCCGGCATGCTCTGCCGGGCGCCGGTATGACCGTGCTATTAACAAGAGTAACAGTGCAGGAGACATGAGTACAGAGGATACAGAAATACAAGAGTTCAAGAGTACCAGATGTCTGGTAGCAGTATAATAATCATGTCAAGGTCCCCGTAAAAGTAATAATCATGAATATGCAATGTAATACAGGTGTCAGGTGTAATAGTATCTAGCATGGTGTCACAATATCGGTCAAATGTGTCAGTGCCAGGTGATAACATATGTCAAGTATCAAGTGATAGCATGTTAATTATCAGGTATCAGGTCTCAGGTGTCAGGGATCAAGTGTTAAGTGATAACATGTCAAGTACAGGTATCAGGTATCAAGTATTAGGGATCAGGTGTCAAGTATAAATATATCAGTGTCAGGTAATTAACATGTCGGTATCAGGTGAGTTGAATATAGAGTTACAACATCATATATTGTAACGTCCCAATCCCGTGGGCACGGAGACGTTACTGTGACATATATACGCAGGTCAGAATTACCCTTACGTATATACGCTAAGCATCAGTATAGGTAAGAATCAGAGTACGGAAGCACGTGGTGCATTATACATTCCAACATATGAGTACAATTACAAAGTTATCACCAGATGGGACACAATATTCAAGAATATTACATCACCGATAGGCGCAAATGCGAGGATACAAAGAAATGTACAAGTATGAACAGTACAAATGGCGCTCACGAGTTTACAATAGGAAAACTCGAGAGACGCGCAGGGGGCCTGGAAGGATGGGGCTCTGGATGGTCTACCGATGATCCACACTATCGCTGTGCTTCTCTGATCAGCAACCGGGAGAATCCACAAGCTTCAAGCTCCGAAACCTGGACATGAGGATCCAAGGGAGTTAGAACTCCCTAGCAAATGGTGATGCTAATGCCAAATGGCGTGCATAGATAAACACACGTGTATCGATAAATTCGAATCCTAAACATGCATTGAAAACCGTGTCATGAGCACAAGCATACAAAAGCAGGTATATATATAGCAAGTGATATCAAGTAGGAAATACTCGTGGCATGATAAGATAAGAGCAAGAGACTAGTGGGATAGAATACAAGTGGCAAAGTAGGATGTAAGCAGCTCTAATACAATAATTATAACACCAAAAATCTGAAGTAAAACCCGATGGAAGCAAACTCGGCAAAGCATACAACGGATACATAGTTGGCATCTTTTATTATTATTACTCGTCTTATCCAAATGTCTAGATATGTGAACTAGCATCCCAGTATACATATATCCACATCTGAGTAAAGAAAGGTTGATATTGGAAACCAACGGGGTATTAACGAACAATATTTATAGTGGGTCCCGTGCATACCCGGAACCACTGTTCAGGATGTTCCATTGCTGGAGAATGGAACCACCACAAGGCGATCAGGAGGGTTTTATAGGATTCCCTTAACAAGATGGTACCAAGAAAGAGGGAGCCAACACTCCCCTCGATCACCTGAGGCCCTCAGGTCAGACCAGAAGTTTTAGTTGCACAACATACCTAATACCACTGTAAACACGAAGATATATTGGTATCTACAAGTTCCCCCTACCCGATGTAAGTTGTCTCATTTTATGGTTTATTACATAATTATCAGATTTCAGGAATGAGTAGGAATAAGCCAGGAATATCAGGAATGCAGATGTATCAGGAGTACAGTTTGTACTGGAATATATCAAGATATAAGATGTCAGGTCATCATTCCCGTTATCGTGATAATTATAAAAGTCAAGTACGTCATGCCGGATGTGGCAGGTGACAACATGACCTGATGGTGATATTAGGCAGGTGACAAATCATGTCATAATAAGGAGCAATTGTCAAGTAGTAGTTGTCGGGTGTCAGGTGATAACACATCAGTTGTTAAGTGATACAAACAGGTGTTAGGTATTTGCTTGTAAATGACATGTATCAAGTAATAGCATGTCAAGTATTAACATAACAAGTATGCACATGGCAAGTGATAGAGTAATGGCTGAGCACAATCAAGCGGAACTGAGCAGGCTGGAGGTATGGACAGCAAACAATGTTTAACACTAGAGCGCGTGGCGAGATTACCGGGATGACTCGGCTTAAAGTGTGAGTAGAAAATCCGGCAACATCTCACCTAGACGAATCTAGTGGTAAAGCATCGAGCACTAAGCATGCCTACCATGCGAAGCTGAAAGACCTGATGGTTTAAGCGCATATCTCTTTTGAGGTAGTGGGCGAGAGCCCGGAGGCTAAAGTACGCTTAGGGTTTAAGTGCACTCTCGGTAGCTACCACGAAACCCATAAGGGTACAGGCCTAAAACCATTGGGTAGCCAGCCCGGAAATGAGTAAAAACCCAGAGTTGGTACAGGAGTACCTGCATGAAATGTTAGTACCACACGAGCATATATA
Organism: Agave tequilana; assembly: GCA_038442645.1. Taxonomy (NCBI): domain Eukaryota; kingdom Viridiplantae; phylum Streptophyta; class Magnoliopsida; order Asparagales; family Asparagaceae; genus Agave; species Agave tequilana. Next base: position 245,399 of record JAVJIF010003228.1, on the reverse strand, counting down.
CAAGCGTGATAATATCTAGACTACCGTAGAATGGAGAAGCCCGGAGGCTGATAGGGCCCGGAGGCCAAGTAAAAAGCCCGAAAGCTGAAAGTGCCCGGAGGCCAAGTAGAAAGCTTGGAGGCTAATGACCACGAAGGGTCGGCCACACATATGGTATAAAGCACTAAAGAGAGTACATCACAGACATGGTATATATGTAAGTGAAAATCACCTAGAGGGGGGTGAGTAGGTGATATGGCTAATCTAGAAACTAAATGCGGAAGCTAAAACAAATTTACAACACACTTAATACAACCAACAAGTGTAGCTGAATTCCCCGTGAAGGGCTCTGGACTAACTCCTCTTGATTCCCCTAGATAAGGGTTGAGGTGCTATATGAAGCTCTTGTGGTTAAGTATAAGTGAGGCACACACAAGCAAGTCAAGCATATAAAGATGAACGATATGAAATAATGCAAGGCACAAATACAAGCAATAAGATATGAATGAATGAATGATGCTTTGCACAAGTAAAGAGAGAGGGTTAAGAGACAATGGATCAAAACGCAAACACAAAGATATGTTTCGAGGTTCGAGCCCCTAGCTCTACGTCCCCGCCTTCACCGAGAAGGATTTTCAATCCACAAACTCCCACCGAGGGAACCTCCACCGAGGAGGATTTGTTACAATAATAGGAGTACCGAACTCCTCTCTCAAACACCACCTCACAACCGAGGGGTAGGCACGTAGCCAAACAACAACCAATCTACCTCACACTTGAGGGATACAAACCAACTCCAACTCCACCTCACCAAGAGGGAGTAAACCACAATCTCAACCTCTACCAAAGAGGGAGCAAACCAATCACCCGATCAACCTCTACCAAAGAGGGATACAACAAAAGCAAGGGTGTTTACAACTTGGAGGTTTCCACAACCTCAAACAATCTCTCTTTTCCACAAAACAAGATCCTAATAGAATAGGATAGATGATAAGCTCAAGTGTGAAAAACTAGGTGTTTGGAAAACAAAAACTCAAAAAAATAATCTTGGGAAAACTCTTGAAGATAATGGAAATGAAGAACAAACACAAATCTCCCAAAATACTCTTTTCTTTGATTTTTCCAAAAACCTAAAACAAATAAGATTGGAAGATTAAAGCCCAAAAACACTTTTTAAATCTTTTAAAAACACTTAAGAAAGTAGAAAATATTTCTTGTCAAAAGTCTTATCAAAATCCCCAAAGAGATGGGGTATTTATAGGCCTCTCCAAAATATAGCCGTTAGGCTGATCTGTCAGCCTGACAGGCTTGCGGTCGACCGGCCGGTCGACCGCCAACGGTCATAAATATGACCGTTGGAGAAACCCGGTCGACCGCCCGGTCGACCGCCCAGATACAGAGAGCAAAGCTCTCTGGTCCGGCCGACCGCCCGGTCAACCGTCCCATTGCCTGGCCAGACGTGCACAGACCTGTGCACGTCGGTCGACCGACCGGTCGACCGGCTCTGGAACACGGTCGACCGTCTGGGTCGACCGCCAAAGCCTGGCAGCCAAATTCTGGGACAGAAAAACAGTTTAAAAATATTTCTAAAAATTCTTTAAAAACTTCTAAAATTTCCCCAAAAATAGTTTTAACATTTTGCATTGATATATAAACATGTGATAAAAATTTCAACTCAAATATCAAGCAATTCAAACTATTTTTGTGTTTTGAAGGTTTTACCAAAAACCAAAAACTGTATTTTGTCAAACTTGGATTTTTCAATAGGAAATCTAAATTTTCCTAAAACTCATTGAAATACAAAAACATGATATTTAAACACATTGAAGCATGTTGCATATGGACATAAGTCCAATACACATGAAACATACATATATCATGGTTTTTGTCTTTAATTCCAAAATAATGTTTTGTTAAAAATACCAAAACATAAAACACATGAATAGGTATGTCAAACTAAGTTTGTATAAGAAGTTTAAGCATGCATGTATAGAAAGAATACATATACTATACATATAAACCATTTAAACTTATTTTGATCTACTATTCATGAAAACAAATATTGGTTAAACTAAAAACCGAAAAACCAATATCCAAAACATAAAACGTGTGTGTATTGTGAACTTGAGCATATCAACTATCTAAGCTTTACAAATGGATCTAAACACACTAAACACTAAGGATACCTAAGTCTTCTTGACGATCTTCATCTTCAAGTCGACTCGGTCCAAACTCCGTGATCCAACGAGCATGGCTATGAATGATCTAGACGCTCGGGCTCGGGAATCACCAAGTGAAGGCTTCCAAACTCCTCTTGTTGAAGCAATCACCAACTAATATCTTGCTAAATGATCTGAAACTAAAATCACAAGATTATTAGTAAATATAACTACATGAGTTAATCATCATCAAAACTAGAGTGGAAGGCCTCTGGGTCAACAATCTCCCCCTTTTTGATGATGACAAAACTCATGAAGTTATATATGCATGGATTAAAGTTAAGCTTCAAAGAAGCTCCCCCTTAATTCATGCATAGCAATAAACAATAAGAATATGCAATGAAAGCTCATAAACATGTATGCATAGACATGCATAAAACAATAAAACATGTTCTTATACCAAATGAAATTTTCAAAAACAAAACATGCTCTAGATACCAATTAAACTTAATATATGCAAAACATAAATATGCATGTATAAAACTTGTACCAATCATGCATATATAGAGAAGATGTTGAGTTTATATGCATGTTAAACTCTCAAATAATTCTCCCCCTTTTTGTCAATCATCAATAAAGGGGTAAAAGCAAAAGCAAAACGATAAATTTTTTCTCCCCCTTTTTGTTCGAAACAAAGAATCAACAAAGGGGTCAAAAACAATAAAACAATGTTCTCCCCCTTTTTGTCTAAAACAAAAACAATATCAATAAGGGGTTACTATCAATTAAGATATCAATTTAAATATATGTCAAAGATAGCATCCTGATACCGATTGAAAGTGAACATAGATCAATCAACAAATGGTATATGCGATATACATTCATGAAGAGGAAGATGTGAAGCTTCTCTACATAGATACATTACATGAAGGAGGGATGACAAGCCCTAATTCGCATAACGTACACTATGCAATGCATAAGAGGAGATGTGAAGCTCCCCCTACACACGTGTACCACATAAAGAAGAGTTGTCAAGCTCCTAAATATAAGATACACTCAACATGAATCTATATGTAGAAGAGATGTTAAGCTCTTCTTGCATATAGGCAATACAAATCAAAAACTTTTAACAATTCTTAAAAAAGAATTTTGAATTTTCTCAATAAAACAAATTTGATACCAATTAAAAGTATTATTCTTTTTAAACATATGATACCAAATTGAAATTATTATTTTCTATTCATAAAGCAAGAGAGTGGAATACAAAACCAAAGGTAAACCAAATACCAATTGAAAAATGAAAATCGAATTTTCTCCCCCTTTATGAAATACAAACTAAACACATGCATAACCTTGTTTAAGAATACCAATTGAAAACTAATCAATTGAAACATGATGTGAAAGTGCTCTGATGCCAATTGTAAATCACCTAGAGGGGGTGAATAGGTGAATGTGCTAATCTAGAAACTAAATGCTCTAAATGCTGAAGCTTAAAACAAATATTGCAACACACTTAATACAACACACAAGTGTAGCCGAATTCCCCGTGAAGGGCTCTGGACTAACTCCTCTTGATTCCCCTTGAATGGGTTGAGGTGCTATGTGAAGCTCTTGTGGTTAAGTATAAGTGAGACACACACAAACAACCAAGCATACACAGGATATAACAATATGAAATATGCAAGGCATAACACAAACAATGAATGATATGAATGAAGAATGATGCTTTGCACAAATGTAAAGAGAGAGAGAGAGAGAGTTGAGAGACAATGGATCAAACGCAAAAACCAAGATATGTTTCGAGGTTCGAGCCCCTAGCTCTACATCCCCGCCTTCACCACCGTGAAGGATTTCCAATCCACTATCTCCCACCGAGGGAACCTCTACCGAAGAGGATTTGTTACAACACTAGGAGTACCAAACTCCTCTCTCAAACACCGCCTCACAACCGAGGGGTAGGCCCGTAGCCAATACAATAACCACACACACCTCTACCGAAGAGGGTTACAACCAATCTCCACCTCTCACTAGAGGGAGCAAACCAATCACCCGATCAACCTCTACCAAAGAGGGATACAACAAAAGTAAGGGTGTTTACAACAAGTGGTTCCAAAGACCACAAACTCTTCTTTTCCACAAACAAAGATCCTAATAGGTTAGGATAGAAGATATAGCTCAAGTAGAAATCAAGGTGTTTTTGGAAAGCAAATCACAAAGAAAAACTACTTGGGAAATCTCTTGTAGATGATAGAAATGAAAATCCAAAACAATATTCCAAAAACCTAGTTTTCTTTGATTTTTCAAAACCCTTGAAAAACTATAAAGATGAAAACTTTTAAGCTTTAAAACTCTTTTAAAACTTCTTTTAAACTCTGGAGAAACTGAGAATTTTTCTTGTTAAAAACCTTGGCCAAAATCCCAAAGAATTGGGGTTTATATAGGCCAAAATAGAAACTAGCCGTTGGCTGATCTGGCAGCCTGATAGGCTACCGGTCGGCCGGCCCGGCCGACCGCCAACGGTCAGAAATGTGACCGTTGGGGCAACCCGGTCGACCGCCCGGTCGACCCAAATAAACAGAGAGCACTGCTCTCAGATCCGGTCGGCTGCCCGGCCGACCGTCCCTGTGTCTGCCAAACGTGCACAGGCTTGTGCACGTCGGTCGACCGCAAGGGTCGACCGGCCTTAGGTGCGGTCGACCCGTGCGGTCGGCCGTCCTGGCCTGTCAGACACTGTTCTGTGTCAGAAAACATATGTTAAAATATTTGTAAAATTCTTTTAAGTCTTGTAAAAATACCCAAAACTAGTTTTATAATTTTGCATTGATATATAAACATGCGATAAAAATTTCAACTCAATTATCAAGCAATTTGAACTATTTTTGTGTCTTATCATTTTTACCAAAAACCAAAACATGTATTTTATCAAACTTGTATTTTTCTATACATGAATAGGAAAGTCAAAATAAGTTTGTTTAAGATGTTTAAGCATGCATGTATAACTAGAATACATCTATTATACATATAAACCATTTAAACTTGTTTTGATCAATCTATTCATGAAAACAAATATCGGTTAAACTAAAAACCGAAAAATCAATATCCAAACATAAAACTTGTGTGTGTATTGTGTACTTGAGCATATCAACTATTCTAAGCTTTACAAATGGATCTAAACACACTCTAAACTATGGATACCTAAGTCTTCTTGACGATCTCCATCTTCAAGTAGACTCGATCCAAACTCCGTGATCCACGAGCGAAGCTATATGTGATCTCGATGCTTGGGCCCTGGAATCACCAAGTGAAAGCTTCCAAACTCCTCCTTTTGAAGCAATCACCAACTAATATCTTACTTAATGATCTGAAACTAAAATCACAAGATTATTAGTAAACATAACTACATGAGTTAATCACCCGAAAAACCAATATCCAAACATAAAACTTGTGTGTGTATTGTGTACTTGAGCATATCAACTATTCTAAGCTTTACAAATGGATCTAAACACACTCTAAACTATGGATACCTAAGTCTTCTTGACGTCTCCATCTTCAAGTAGACTCGATCCAAACTCTGTGATCCACGAGCGAAGCTATATGTGATCTTGATGCTTGGGCCCTGGAATCACCAAGTGAAGGCTTCCAAACTCCTCTTTTTGAAGCAATCACCAACTAATATCTTACTTAATGATCTGAAACTAAAATCACAAGATTATTAGTAAACATAACTACATGAGTTAATCATCATCAAAACTAGGGTGGAAGGCCTTTGGGTCAACAATCTCCCCCTTTTTGATGATGACAAAACTCATGGAGATATATATGTATGGATTAAAGTTAAGCTTCAAAGAAGCTCCCCCTTAACTCATGCATAAACAAATAAATATAAATATGCAATGAATTAAACATGGAACATGCAACATGCATATCTATGCATAAACAATAAAAGGTTCTAAATACCAATGAAATGTTCAAAAACAAAACATGCTCTAGATACCAATTAAAATTAAACTAAATTAAACTTAATATATGCAAAACACAAACATGCATATATAAAACTCAATCAAACTCAAAATCTTTCTCCCCCTTTTTGTCAATTATCAACAAAGGGGTAAACAATCAAAACAAAACAAAATCTTCTCTCTTTTTGTTCGAAACAATGAATCAACAAAAGGTTGAAAACAAGAAAAACACTATTCTCCCCCTTTTTGTCTAAAACAAAAACAAAGTCAATAAGGGGTTGCATTCAATTAAGATATCAATTAAAAATATGTCAAAGAATAGCATCTTGATACCAATTGAAAGTAAACAAAAAATATTGATACCAATTTTAAGCAAAACACATGAAAATCTTGATACCAATTTAAACATAATAAATTTTGAATGTCTAAACAAAAATTTTGATACCAATTGTAAATATTTTTCATTTTGAACATATGATACCAAATTTAAATTTATTTTCTATCATAAAGTAAGGGAGTGGGAATCAAATACCAATTGAAAGATGAAATACGAATTCTCTCCCCCTTTATGAAATACAAACTAAAAACAATGCGTAGGCTTGATACCAATTTAAAGTAATCAATTGAAACAAAATTGAAGCTCAAGCTTAGCATAAACACAAACATATATATGTATGGAAAATAGATACCAATTGAAATTGATATTCTTGGAATTGAAAAACATTCATACATACAAACATATATGAGTATACAAGAAAGGTCAAAATTGATACCAATTGAAAGAATTCAATGATACCAATTGAAACAACAATAATATCAAATGTATATCTCATATTATCTACCACCAATTCATGCATAAGTTTAAAAGATATTCAAGAAGGGTATACATGGCATGGTCTCCCATCCAACCTCCCATGAAAGGTAGGGGTTTTCAAAAATAGATTTGAAAAATAAGCTTTGTTTGAAAAACTCTACCAAAATGAAGAATACCGTAACTAGTTAAATGGAAAATCTTTAAACTAGTACGAAATCCTTCAAGTAAGGAATAAACTAAAAATAATTTTCATAAAACACATGTAAATCACATAGCACTTAAAAACACTCAATATTCAATAAAGTCCATACATGCTCATGAAAACATACTCATGAGAAATATTTAAAAAATGGTGAGTGTACAAGTAATGTGTGACATGGCATTATGAAAATTGGCAATTAAGCTTAATATTCCTTAAAACACGAAAACATGAAAATCATCAAAACTTATTTAATCTTCAAGGTATATGTATGTCCTATACAAACTAAAGTATACATACATATCCAAACACAACGAGTCCACAAAGATATATGCATTAAGGCACGTGGCTCAAAAGGATGTATATGTATAAACAATAATTTGGATAAAATACACATATACATGAAATGAAAACATATAAACATAAAACAAATCCAAAAATAGGAATACAAGTTTAAAATGTATGAATCATCAAAACTAGACTATACTAGCACATCTATTGGGTTCAAATACGCATTCAAGCTCAAACATATATAGATTTATTTGTGGCCCACTATATGCACAAGTATATATCCTAGTCTTAATAAAAACTAACATTTAAAAATATATTCAAATCATGAAGCATCAAAACAAGATATAAATCATCATGATAAACATAAACATGATTATTAAGAAAATCCACATGTTATTAAATTTATGATGTACATGATAGCTAATGAAATATGAGAACACAAAATAATAATCCATATTAAACATGGGTGTCTCAAATACTATACATGTATGTCAAGAATCTAATTAACATGGCATTTTCATACTAATCACTAAACAATGAAACATGCAATAAACAATGAATATTAAAAGTATGAAAACAATAAATAGGAGTTAGGAATCGTTACCAAAACCTATAAGGCAACTTTCCTTGTCTCCAAAACATGGTGGTCATCTCCACCAAAACTTCCCTTGAAAGTGATGCATCCAAATTGTTCTCTTTAAGCACGGAACGCATCCACTCCAAGGTACGGCTATTCTCACGTCATGTGAGAGCCCACACCTACATCAAATAAAGGAGGGGTGGTCTTTGGTACCCATATCTTCTTGAGTCCATTGGGGTTAGTACCATTCCTAACCCAAACAAATTTATTTGCTAAATTACAATCATGTATACGATCAAAACAAAATTTAGCAAGGTGGCCCTTACGTCCACAATGTGTACAAGTGTACACATGAGCATACAAGTGATGGGTGTCCGTGAGGAGCATGTGTATGTCGTGGAGGGTGTGCATGAAAAGATGGAACTTGTTTCTTTCGAAACAAAGTTTCCAAACGTGTATGCCCAACAACACATTGGCTCAAAGTGGAGCCCAAACAATCTACACTCTTCTTAAGCAAACAAATATCATCATTAATCCTAGAAGAAGAGGTACAAGCAATAGGTATGCTAGGTGAAACTACACTAGCATGGCAAACATGAGAATCTATATTATTTTTCAAAACTTCATTTTTCTTAACACAAATATCTAATTCTTTTGTAATGAAAACAATTTCATTTTTCAAAGACTCATTCTCTTTTACAACAAAATCAATTTTTGAAGTTAAAACATTATTTTTCTTCAAAACATCATTGCAATCATTTTTAGATTTTAAAAATTTATTTTCTTTTAATGCAAGTTCAAGTTGAGATTTAATGAATCCCTCTCATTAGCAATCTCCTCTTTCTCTTACAAAACAATATCAAGTCTAGCAATCAAATTTTATTATCATTATTGAGGCCTAGACTTTTCTTTTTCAAAACATTATATTTTTCTATTAGCTTTTCACAAACAATAGATAGTTCTTCATTTAAAGCATGGGGATCAACAAAATCATTTGAAGAACTAGCACAATCATCATTATCTAGTTGAGATTCTGAAAGTACCTCAAGGGAGTCATTCCCTTGGACCATTAAGCATTGTGACTCGGAGTCTCCACTAGATTCCTCCGGTTGGATAGGCGTTTGAAGCTTGGAGGTGGTGGTTGTCGTCAACTTGTTCCATACTGCAAAAGCGGAATCAAGGTTAGAAACACTCATAAGATAATCTTTAGATAATGTGCTTCTAATGGCCTCAAGGGCTTGTGCATTGGCCCCTATATGCTTGCTATCACTAAGAAAGGATTCCTTGGTAATGGCAAGGTGAACCTTGTAACCTAGGGCTTGTAGGTACATGGACATCCTATACTTCCAAACAATAATGTTGGAAGGGTCAAAACTAGGTGGGGTCATGAAGTCCATGGTAAACTATATAAGTGTGCAAACAAGCAAATGCAAACAATAGATTAGCAAACAAATGGATCTCACTCCTAGGATGTTAAGCCTAAGTATCAGGAGCGTTGACTCTGATACCAATTGAAAGTGCTCTGATGCCAATTGTAAATCACCTAGAGGGGGGTGAATAGGTGAATGTGCTAATCTAGAAACTAAATGCTCTAAATGCAGAAGCTTAAAACAAATATTGCAACACACTTAATATAACACACAAGTGTAGCCGAATTCCCCGTGAAGGGCTCTGGACTAACTCCTCTTGATTCCCCTTGAATGGTTGAGGTGCTATGTGAAGCTCTTGTGGTTAAGTATAAGTGAGGCACACACAAACAACCAAGCATACACAAGATATAGCAATATGAAATATGCAAGGCATAATACAAGCAATGAATGATATGAATGAAGAATGATGCTTTGCACAAATGTAAAGAGAGAGAGTTGAGAGACAATGGGTCAAACGCAAAACCAAGATATGTTTCGAGGTTCGAGCCCCTAGCTCTACATCCCCGCCTTCACCACCGTGGAGGATTTCCAATCCACTATCTCCCACCGAGGGAACCTCTACCGAAGAGGATTTGTTACAACACTAGGAGTACCAAACTCCTCTCTCAAACACCGCCTCACAACCGAGGGGTAGGCCCGTAGCCAATACAACAACCACACACACCTCTACCGAAGAGGGTTACAACCAATCTCTACCTCTCACTAGAGGGAGCAAACCAATCACCCGATCAACCTCTACCAAAGAGGGATACAATAAAAGCAAGGGTGTTTACAACAAGTGGTTCCAAAGACCACAAACTCTTCTTTTCCACAAAAACAAAGATCCTAATAGGTTAGGATAGAAGATATAGCTCAAGTGGAAATCAAGGTGTTTTTGGAAAGCAAATCACAAAGAAAAACTACTTGGGAAATCTCTTGTAGATGATAGAAATGAAAATCCAAAACAATATCCCAAAAACCTAGTTTTCTTTGATTTTCCAAAACCCTTGAAAAACTATAAAGATGAAAACTTTTAAGCTTTAAAACTCTTTTAAAACTTCTTTTAAACTCTGGAGAAACTGAGAATTTTTCATGTTAAAAACCTTGGCCAAAATCCCAAAGAATTGGGGTTTATATAGGCCAAAACAGAAACTAGCCGTTAGGTTGATCTGGCAGCCTGACAGGCTACCGGTCGGCCGGCCCGGCCGACCGCCAACGGTCAGAAATGTGACCGTTGGGGCAACCCGGTCGACCCAAATAAACAGAGAGCACTGCTCTCAGATCTGGTTGGCTGCCCGGCCGACCGTCCCTATGTCTGCCAAACGTGCACAGGCTTGTGCACGTCGATCGACCACAAGGGTCGACCGGCCTTAGGTGCGGTTGACCCGTGCGGTCGGCCGTCCTGGCCTGTCAGACACTGTTCTGTGTCAGAAAACATATGTTAAAATATTTCTAAAAATTCTTTTAAGTCTTGTAAAAATACCCAAAAATAGTTTTATCATTTTGCATTGATATATAAACATGTGATAAAAATTTCAACTCAATTATCAAGCAATTTGAACTATTTTTGTGTCTTATCATTTTTACCAAAAACCAAAACATGTATTTTATCAAACTTGTATTATTCTATACATGAATAGGAAAGTCAAAATAAGTTTGTTTAAGATGTTTAAGCATGCATGTATAACTAGAATATATCTATTATACATATAAACCATTTAAACTTGTTTTGATCAATCTATTCATGAAAACAAATATTGGTTAAACTAAAAACCGAAAAACCAATATCCAAACATAAAACTTGTGTGTGTATTGTGTACTTGAGCATATCAACTATTCTAAGCTTTACAAATGGATCTAAACACACTCTAAACTATGGATACCTAAGTCTTCTTGACGATCTCCATCTTCAAGTAGACTCGATCCAAACTCCGTGATCCACGAGCGAAGCTATATGTGATCTTGATGCTTGGGCCCTGGAATCACCAAGTGAAGGCTTCCAAACTCCTCTTTTTAAAGCAATCACCAACTAATATCTTGCTTAATGATCTGAAACTAAAATCACAAGATTATTAGTAAACATAACTCCATGAGTTAATCATCATCAAAACTAGGGTGGAAGGCCTTTGGGCCAACATGATGATCATTAATACTCAAGCTTAGCATAAATAAGATATATATATATATGTATGAAAAATAGATACCAATCGAAATTGATACTCTTCGAAAAGTAAGCATAAATATATAAAAATATATGAGTATACAAAAATGTCAATATTGATACCAATTGAAAGAATCCAATGATACCAATTGAAACAACAATAATATCAAATGTATACCTCATATAACCTATCCTCCCAATCATGTTCAAGTTTAAAATGATTTTCACTATAAAGCATACATGAGCATGATCTCCCATCCAACCACCCTTAGAAGGTAGGGGTTTCCAAAAATAGGTTTGAAAAATATAGTATGCTTGAAAACTTCTACCATAACAAAGAATACCGTAACTAGTTATATGAAAATTTGTAAACTAGTACGAAATCCTTCAAGTAAGGAATTAAACCAAAATGTTTTTCATAAAACATGAAATTCACAAGATAGTCAACACTCTAAGCCAATAAAGCATAAATATGACTCATGAAAACAAAACATGAGCAAACATGAAGGTGAGTATACAAATACAATGTGAAGAACATGATCATGAAAATTTGCATTAAGCTCGATTAAATTCCTTAAAACATGAAAACATGAAAAACTAAATCTTCATTAAAAATGGTTTATACTTCAAGGCATATGTATGTCCTATACAAACTAAAGTATACATACATATCCAAAACACAACGAGTCCACAAATGTATATGCATGAAGGCACGTGGCTCAAAAGGATGTATATGTATAAACAATAGTTTGGACAAGATAGACATATACATGAAGTTAAACAAAAATCATAAAACAAACTCAAAAATGGGAATACAAGTTTAAAATGAATGGATCATCAAAACTAGACTATACAAGTACATCTAATGGGTTCAAATAAGCATTCAAGCTCAAACACATATAGATTTATTTATGGCCCACTATATGCGCAAATATATACCTAGTCTTAATGAAAACTAACATTTAAATATATATTCAAATCATGAAGCATAAAAAAACAAGATATGAATAAACATGAAAAACATAAACATGATTATTATGTAAATTCACATGTTATTAGAGCTATGATAAACATGATAGCTAAACAAAGGTGAGAACACTAAAATAATGATCCATATTAAATATGGGTGTCTCAAATGCTATACATGCATGTCAATAGTCTAATAATCATGGAATTTTCATAATGATCATATAAACAATGAAACATGCTATAAACAATGAATATGAAAAGCATGTAAATAAACGGGAGTAAAGGATTGTCACCAAAACCGAAGAAGCAACTCTCCTTGTCTCCAAAACATGGTGGTCTTCCCACCAAATATCCCTTGAAAGTGATGCATCCAAATAATTTTCATGAAGCTTGGAACGCATCCACTCCAAGGTATCGCTACTCTCACGTCATGCGAGAGCCCACACCTACATCATAAACAAGAGGGGTGGTCTTTGGTACCCATATCTTTTTGGGTCCATGGGGGTTAGTACCTTCTATAACCCAAACAAATTTATTTGCTAAATTTTCAACATGTATTCTATCATAGCAAAATCTAGCAAGGTGGCCCTTACGTCCACAATGTGTACAAGTGTACACATGAGCATACAAGTGATGATGGTGTCCGTGAGGAGCATGTGTATGTCGTGTATGGTGTGCATGCAAAGATGGAACTTATTTCTTTCGAAACAAAGATTCCAAACGTGTATGACTAGAAACACAATGGCTCAAAGTGGAGCCCAAACAATCTACTCTCTTCTTTAATAAAGAAATATCATCATTAATCCTAGAAGAAGAGGTACATGCAATGGGTGATCTAGGTGAAACTACCCTAGCATGGCAAACATGAGAATCAATATTATTTTTCAAAGAAACATTTTTCTTTAAACAAACATTTAAATCATTTGAAATGGAAATTATTTTATTTTTTAAAGCAACATTCTCTTTTATAACAAAATCAACTTTTGAAGATAAAAACTCATTTTTCTTCAACATATTATCACAATCATTTTTATTTTTCAAAAAATTATTTTCTTTTAGTGCAAGATCAAGTTGAGATCTCAATGAATCCCTTTCATTATAGACCTCAACCTTCTCTTGCAAAACCTTGTCAAGTTTAGAAGACAATTTTTCATTTTCTTTAGTTAAAGCAAATGTCTTCTTTTTCAAAACTTTATATTTTTCAATCAATTTTTCACACACAATAAATAGTTCTTCATTTAAAGCATGGGGATCAATATTCTCATCACATGAAGAAGTAGCACTATCTAGTTGAGTATCCGAGTATACCTCAAGGGAGTCATTCCCTTGGACCATATAGCATTGTGAATCAGATTCTCCATTAGACTCCTCCGGTTGGATTGGCAATTGAAGCTTGGAGGTGGAGGTGGTTGTCAACATGTTCCACACTGCAAATGCAGAATAAAAGTTAGAAACAAGCGTAAGATATTCTTTTGAAAGCGTGTGATTGGTCGCTAATATTGCATATTTAGTATCATATTTCCATACTTATTTTAGAATAAAAGCCTACATTGTCCTAATTAATTGTTTAATTTATTTGCAGGCCCAATCCTTAAGGAGATGAAGAGAAATGAGCCCAAAAGCCCACCAGAATTCTGAATTAAATTAGAATTAATTCGCACACACTAAATCAGGGCAAAATCAAGAGGTTGAAACCGGTTGAGAAGAATCCTATCAAAATCGATCGGTTAAAGCAAGAATCCAAGGTCATTTCGTCAGAATCCAGGACTCAAACGAAGAAACCAACTGAAGATAAAAGCAGGAAGTCAAACCGGGGAGACCCACCAACAGGGTGTGGCCACCTGGCCACACCCTGGCCGCGAAAACGCGGCCCTAGCCGCGTTTCCGCGGCTTTGTTGGGGAGTTAGAGGGAGCGTTTGCTCCCCCGACCTCCCCGGGATCCTATAGATGTGGGTTATGCCTATAAAAGGGCATTCTTTGCGCTGAAAAATAGACGGCCAATGCAGATTAGGATTTAGCCTAGTTTTAATTCTTTGTAGTTTAGGTTTTTCTTTTCTTTTTATGTAACTCGTATGTAAACTTAGGGTAGAAAAAGATTCATGTAAGTAAGAGAGAGAGGCTGATGTTGAGAGTGACACCGATGTACCCTCCTCCTTTCTTCCATTGTCTCTGCAAGGAATAAAGGTAAAAGCTTCTTTTTATGTTCGTATTTTGTTTTGCTTTCCTCTTCCTCTTTCTACTTTACCTTGGTTGTATTTGTTGAGTTTACAAGTGAATTCCAAAGCAAGTATAACTAAGCTACGTGAGAGCCAGTGATAGTTCATGAAGACGTTCTCCTCTTCCAAGCTCCGCATCACTTCGTTCTTGATATGCTTGACGATATAATGTGCACGGGGACTGAGCTCGAGTTTATGATCTATGCGTTGAACGCCTCCGAAGCAAAAAGGTAGAACTTGCAAAAGGTTTTCAGGTAAGTCATCAATTAAACTAGGTAAGTATTCCTTCCTTTTCTTTCCTTTCTCTCATTTCTGTAAATTATATCACCACCTCTTCCAACTCTTTCTTCTCCACTCACTCCATTTGTACATAGTCGCTTTTATTGTTTTCTGATTTTTCCACCTTCTTCATCTTTCACTTTCTTCTTAACTTTAACTATAACTTTCTTTTTCATTTTTATAACTTTAAAACAGAGAAGAACTTTCGCTTATTTTCATAACGATTTTAATAAAGAAACGTAAAGCTTCCATCGCAAACCGTCCTTGTGGATCACGACCCGCATAGCCACTTGCTATAGCGGAAGAATTGAGCACTTGCACATTTTTATTATAAGTTCTGAAATTCTGTATTTTATGTGCAGGTTGTACCTCAATCAAATTTTGGCGCCGTTACCGGGAAGGGTAACATGTTTTTTATTGAAATCTGAATTTTTTTTGAAAATTTTTTAGAACTAAACGAATTTTCTTCTCTGTTGCAGGTTACAGGGCAATCAAAGCAGGAAATTAATATTGCAGTGACATACAAGTGGCCTTGGGCCTCTGCTCTAGAAAGCAGAGACCAAGGGCCCTCTAAATTGCCGCGTTTCCACGGCAAAAGCCGCGGAACCGCGGCAATGAAGAGTTGACTACTAATAGCTTTTTGCAGGGCTGCTTAGTTTACAAAAATTCTAGTTTGCTGCAATTCTTTATTTCCTATATGCCATCACATAAGCCTGCTAATAATCAACAGTAAAAACATTTGTTGAAAAGATAAAAAAATTGATTAGACGTTTGCATTTTAGGCACGTGTCTTTTCAATTCATTTATTTTTACTGTTGAAGAGTGCTGGAGCAAGATACGTATGCATTGCATTTAGCATAGGACTCACTTCTTGGTTGATTTATATCGCTTTGAGTGAATCTTATTTATCTTGTATACTTGCACAAATTGATTTTAAGGGCACCACCCATTAACAAGATAAGGTGGGGATTTAATCACCCTTCCTTAGCCCAAAAATCAGAATCCAAGCACTCACTAACCCAAGCCTAACTTAAAATGAGTAGACGTTGGCCCTAGGGACATCTCGGACTCAATTAGGAGATTATCCTAAGGGGGAAAGGTGTTGGAACTTGACTCTTGCCAAATCAGTGTCCAGGAAAGGGATTAAGGGCCAGAAGCCTGAAGGTTGGTGGTTATTTAATTAAGGAACGTCTTTGACGGAAAACCTCCCACCAACCTTACCCTGACCTGGCTGATTAGCTTGTGGTCAAAGTCTACATTAAACCTCCCGTGGATAGTCTAACCAGTTAGGAGTCGTCTAGGTCTAGGTCTATCCTAACTTAGTTTAGAATTTTTTTCTCTTTTTCTTTGTTTGTTTATTTGTTTGTTTTTCTTTCTTTTTGCTTGTATTCCATTGTGTGATATGGCCTATGATAACATTTTTTCAACTTCAATAATAATCCATATTACACATCAAACTCTTTTTCGGATATTACCAACCCGGCATATCATGACTTTAACCAATCTAGTGTGCCGGATTGGTCTTATCCGAATCAATATAACCCATGTCCCCCATCGTATGACTATAATTTCCATAACGATTTCAACTCTTCACAGAGTCAGTAGGGATTCACCTACCCCGAGCATAATTTTCAACCAACTTGTCCTCCTTCTCCACCTAGTCTACAATATTTTCAAGATTCATACTCAGTTCCACCCGTCCAAAATAGGAAATCATCAATTTTGAAAATGAGTATGCGTGAGTCCAAACACAAATCCCAAAATCTGATGGACTCACAATTTCACTACCACTTCCAAGACAATTCTTCATCTTTTCATCAAAATAATGAACATATCAACTATGAAAAGATGCTTGAAACCATGACTCAGGCTCAAAACACTTGTAAGCGTGACATAGATATGATGGTCGAAACCATACGTTCTCACCGTTGGACCAGTTCTGATGTCACTAACCATTCTGTTAGAGCCGAAGAGTCATGTAGTTTTGGAAATCAAGATTCCATTTCAGAACAACCATTTGAACTTGCCCAAACTCCAAATTTTGAAAAAGATATTGACAGTTTAGCAAGTTTTCCTTTTCCTGAAATAGAACTTGAAAATGAATATGATCCTGAACCCCAACTTAGCGATTCAATTCTACTTCCTGATTCGATCATGACTCCGGTATCTTCACCTGATTTCGATCTTTTCGCCGAGTCAACATTGGATCCTGTGCCTATTCATCATGAAATTGAATCCCCCGTCTTTGAGGATCATATTGAACTTGACCAATTATACAATTTTGAAAGTCCTATTGACAAATTGGCAAGTTCTCAATTTTTTGATATTAAACTCAATGATATATGTGACCTAGATTCTCAAATCTGTGATCCAGTTCAACTTTCTGAATCAATATTGACTCCTGTTGTGTTATCAAACTTAAGTAATATTTTAGAGTCAGTTTTGATTCCTCCACCTATCATTCCTGAATTGGAATCACCCATATTAGGTCACATTTCATTGTTGGAAAATACATGTGGACTTGAGTTTCAACTTCTTGACTTGGACCCTATTCCTGAACCAATTTCGACTCTTGAACCTTTACTTGACTTAAGTTACCTTCCTGAGTCGGTATTAGTTCCTGTACTTCCTGAGTCCAAGTCAATCATTCTATCATTTCATACTCCTTTCTGGGACGAGGTGGTTGACAAATTTGACTCCGAAATCAATTATGGAATATGGAAATTAGATGGGGTTAAATATTTAATAAAGATCCTTTATGGATACATCTTTTTAATGGGTTATATTAGAGAAATTTCTGGTGGGTTCCTCTGAGACCCAAGAAAAGTTGATTGGGCCGCGTTTCGTGAACCAATCAGACCACCACCGGAACCACCACCTTAAGGTAACCATTTTCCTTCCCTTTCTTCTTTTTCATGCATCTATGCATTAATTCATACATTGAGGACAATGCATGAGATAGGTGTGGGGGAGGGTCTAACATAACTTTTCTTTTTCTTTAAAATAAAAAAAATAACATTTTTCTTTACTTTTAAAAACTTTTTGAAAAATAGAAACAATATTTTGACTTATTTTTGTAAGAAATTAAGTTAATTTTAAGGAATAGGAAAATCCAAATTAGGATTTCTAATACTTGGTCAAAATAAGATTATTTGTTTGATTTTTAGAGTTAGGAAGATAATTTGTCAAAGTAATTTGGTCTTAATCTTTACCTTGATGAAATATGCACACTTCATACACTTACACACTTAGGGTTCAAAACAAAGATTCTTATGCCTTATAAAAAATATATATATATAAAAATATAAACAAATCTAATTATTGATTAGCTAGGTGCTTTGGCCTAAGCAAGCCTTAGTATTTATGCGAAAGATAATTAGATAAGTTTGAAAAAAAAAGAAAAATATATATATATATAAACAAATCTAATTATTGATTAGCTAGGTACTTTGGCCTAAGCAAGCCTTAGTATTTATGCGAAAGATGATTAGATAAGTTTGAGAAAAAAGATATATCCTCTGATTAAGCTGGGTATTTGTGCCTAATAAAGCATAAGTATTCACGCCTAAAAGAGGTCCATATAATAAAATCCTTAGTTTTGTGGCCTTATTTGCTCGAGTCCTTAAGTCCTTGGGGTGTTTTCTCACCTGGTGCCCTAACACCATTTGGTTTGGGAGTCATCGATTAAAGGCTCGTTACATGGGCAGATTAGAAAGCCTAATAGAACTAAGGAATAATACCACCAAAAAAAAGTATATATAAATAAATAAGGCATAAGAGTTAGAGTTAATGAACCCTTAGTCAAAATTTTCACATTCACAAGGTGCATATGACTTAGGGTAAAGTAATAGACTAGATGAGAAGTACAATTTGACTCCTTACTTTGATTGATAATAAATTTTTGAATAGAGACTAAGTTTAGAAATGAAAAATTCAGTTTTCCTATAACTTATAGATTGCTTAGATCTTACAATTATATTTCAAATATTTTTCTCTTTCAAAATGCTTTTCGAAAATACTAACTCTTTATTTCCCTTTCTTTATGGATTTTGTGGGTGCAATCCGCTGAAAACCCTCACGAGACAAAACTCGTCCTCTAGGGGAAACCTAGAGGTTTAACGGCTTGTTGCACATGCTCAGTACAATCGCGTGACCTGCGAAAGTGGTCTAATAATCCTTAGTATAGTTTAGTTATTTTGCTCGAGGACGAGCAAAAGATAGGTATGGGGGTGTGATTGGTCGCTAATATTGCATATTTAGTATCATATTTTCATACTTATTTTAGAATAAAAGCCTGCATTGTCCTAATTAATTGTTTAATTTATTTGCAGGCCCAATCCTTAAGGAGATGAAGAGAAATGAGCCCAAAAGCCCACCAGAATTCTGAATTAAATCAGAATTAATTCGCACACACTAAATCAGGGCAAAATCAAGAGGTTGAAACCGGTTGAGAAGAATCCTATCAGAATCGATCGGTTAAAGCCAAGAATCCTAGGTCATTTCGTCAGAATCCAGGACTCAAACGAAGAAACCAACTGAAGATAAAAGCAGGAAGTCAAACCGAGGAGACCCACCAACAGGGTGTGGCCACCTGGCCACACCCTGGCTGCGGAAACGCGGCCCTAGCCGCGTTTCCGCGGCTTTATTGGGGAGTTAGGGGGAGCGTTTGCTCCCCCGACCTCCTTGGGATCCTATAGATGTGGGTTATGCCTATAAAAGGGCATTCTTTGCGCTGAAAAATAGACGGCCAATGCAGATTAGGATTTAGCCTAGTTTTAATTCTTTGTAGTTTAGGTTTTTCTTTTCTTTTTATGTAACTCGTATGTAAACTTAGGGTAGAAGAAGATTCATGTAAGTAAGAGAGAGAGGTTGATGTTAAGAGTGACACCGATGTACTCTCCTCCTTTCTTCCATTGTCTCCGCAAGGAATAAAGGTAAAAGCTTCTTTTTATGTTCGTATTTTGTTTTGCTTTCCTCTTCCTCTTTCTACTTTACCTTGGTTGTATTTGTTGAGTTTACAAGTGAATTCCAAAGCAAGTATAACTAAGCTACGTGAGAGCCAGCGATAGTTCATGAAGACGTTCTCCTCTTTCAAGCTCCGCATCACTTCGTTCTTGATATGCTTGACGATATAATGTGCACGGGGACTGAGCTCGAGTTTATGATCTATGAGTTGAACGCCTCCGAAGCAAAAAGGTAGAACTTGCAAAAGGTTTCCAGGTAAGTCATCAATTAAACTAGGTAAGTATTCCTTCCTTTTCTTTTCTTTCTCTCATTTCTGTAAATTATATCACCACCTCTTCCAACTCTTTCTTCTCCACTCACTCCATTTGTACATAGTCGCTTTTATTGTTTTCTGATTTTTTCACCTTCTCACTTTCTTCTTAACTTTAACTATAACTTTCTTTTTCATTTTTATAACTTTAAAACAGAGAAGAACTTTCACTTATTTTCATAACGATTTCAATAAAGAAACATAAAGCTTCCATCGCAAACCCTCCTTGTGGATCACGACCCGCATAGCCACTTGCTATAGCGGAAGAATTGAGCGCTTGCACATTTTTATTATAAGTTCTGAAATTATGTATTTTGTGTGCAGGTTGTACCTTAATCAGCGTGCTTCTAATAGCCTCAAGGGCTTGTGCATTGGCCCCTATATGCTTGCTATCACTAAGGTAGGATTCCTTGGTAATGGCAAGGTGAACCTTATATCCTAGGGCTTGTAGGTAAATGGACATCCTAGTCTTCCAAACAACAATGTTGGAAGCATTAAACATAGGTGGGGTCATGAAGTTCATGGGTCCAAACTATATGTGTGCAAACAAGCAAAATGCAAATGATAGATTAGCAAACAAGGATCTCACTCCTAGGACGTTAATCCTAAGTATCAGGAGCGTAGGCTCTGATATCAATTGAAAATCACCTAGAGGGGGTGAATAGGTGATATGGCTAATCTAGAAACTAAATGCGGAAGCTAAAACAAATTTGCAACACACTTAATACAACCAACAAGTGTAGCCGAATTCCCCATGAAGGGCTCTGGACTAACTCCTCTTGATTCCCCTAGATAAGGGTTGAGGTGCTATATGAAGCTCTTGTGGTTAAGTATAAGTGAGGCACACACAAGCAAGCCAAGCATATAAAGATGAACGATATGAAATAATGCAAGGCACAAATGCAAGCAATAAGATATGAATGAATGAATGATGCTTTGCACAAGTAAAGAGAGAGGGTTAAGAGACAATAGATCAAAACGCAAACACAAAGATATGTTTCGAGGTTCGAGCCCCTAGCTCTACGTCCCCGCCTTCACGGAGAAGGATTTCCAATCCACTAACTCCCACCGAGGGAACCTCCACCGAGGAGGATTTGTTACAACAATAGGAGTACCGAACTCCTCTCTCAAACACCACCTCACAACCGAGGGGTAGGCCCATAGCCAAACAACAACCAATCCACCTCACACTTGAGGGATACAAACCAACTCCAACTCCACCTCACCAAGAGGGAGTAAACCACAATCTCAACCTCTACCAAAGAGGGAGCAAACCAATCACCCGATCAACCTCTACCAAAGAGGGATACAACAAAAGCAAGGGTGTTTACAACTTGGAGGTTTCCACAACCTCAAACAATCTCTCTTTTCCACAAAACAAGATCCTAATAGAATAGGATAGATGATAAGCTCAAGTGTTGAAAACTAGGTGTTTGGAAAACAAAAACTCAAAGAAATAATCTTGGGAAAACTCTTGAAGATAATGGAAATGAAGAACAAACACAATTCTCCCAAAATACTCTTTTCTTTGATTTTTTCAAAAAACCTAAAACAAATAAGATTGGAAGATTAAAGCCCAAAAACACTTTTGAAATCTTTTAAAAACACTTAAGAAAGTAGGAAATATTTCTTGTCAAAAGTCTTATCAAAATCCCCAAAGAGATGGGGTATTTATAGGCCTCTCCAAAATATAGACGTTAGGCTGATCTGTCAGCCTGACAGGCTTGCGGTCGACCGGCCGGTCGACCACCAACGGTCATAAATATGACTGTTGGGGAAACTCGGTCGACCGCCCGGTCTACCGCCCAGATACATAGAGCAAAGCTCTCTGGTTCGGCCGACCGCCCGGTCGACCGTCCCATTGCCTGGCCAGACGTGCACAGACCTGTGCACGTCGGTCGACCGACCGGTCGACCGGCTCTGGAACACGGTCGACCGTTTGGGTCGACCGCCAAAGCCTGGCAGCCAAATTCTGGGACAGAAAAACAGTTTAAAAATATTTCTAAAATTTTTTTAAAAACTTCTAAAAATCCCCAAAAATAGTTTTAACATTTTGCATTGATATATAAACATGTGATAAAAATTTCAACTCAAATATCAAGCAATTCAAACTATTTTGTGTTTTGAAGGTTTTACCAAAAATCAAAAACTGTATTTTGTCAAACTTGGATTTTTCAATAGGAAATCTGAATTTTCCTAAAACTCATTGAAATATAAAAACATGATATTTAAACACATTGAAGCATGTTGCATATGGACATAAGTCCAATACACATGAAACATATATATATCATGGTTTTTGTCTTTAATTCCAAAATAATGTTTTGTTAAAAATACCAAAACATAAAATACATGAATAGGTATGTCAAACTAAGTTTGTATAAGAAGTTTAAGCATGCATGTATAGAAAGAATACATCTACTATACATATAAACCATTTAAACTTATTTTGATCTACTATTCATGAAAACAAATATCGGTTAAACTAAAAACCGAAAACCAATATCCAAAACATAAAACGTGTGTGTATTGTGAACTTGAGCATATCAACTGTCTAAGCTTTACAAATGGATCTAAACACACTAAACACTAATGATACCTAAGTCTTCTTGACGATCTTCATCTTCAAGTCGACTCAGTCCAAACTCCGTGATCCAACGAGCATGGCTATGAATGATCTTGACGCTCGGGCTCGGGAATCACCAAGTGAAGGCTTCCAAACTCCTCTTGTTGAAGCAATCACCAACTAATATCTTGCTAAATGATCTGAAACTAAAATCACAAGATTATTAGTAAACATAACTACATGAGTTAATCATCATCAAAACTAGAGTGGAAGGCCTCTGGGCCAACAGTAAGAAGTAAATTATCCTAGTACAAGCATTCGACACAGGCATATACATGTATAATCATGGGCACTCGGCCACACACAAATACAGGGGCACAACTCAATACAAAATACATATAAATTTATAATAAAATACATGTCGACCCGACGAAGTGGGGAAACCCAAATCAAGGCGAAGACACTCGCTTAAATCTCCAGAAAAGCTGAAAACTCTGAAATCCCTGGAACTCGCGTAGGCACCAAATATATAATTAAATATAAAAATATAAATATATATAGAGAGAGAAAGAAAGAAAATAGGAGAGAGGAAAGAGAGAAGAGAGAGAAAGAGTGAGAGCTAGAGAGAAAGAGGCCTAGAGAGAGAAAGAAAGATTTAGAGAGAGAAAGTTTAGAGAGAGAATGAGAATAGGAGAGAGAGTGAGTAGGGGGAGAGAGACTGCAGAGAGAGAGGACGACTAGAGAGAGAACCAGAGAGAGCTGGAAAGAGAGAGACTGAAGCAAAGAGAGAGAAAGAAAACAGTGAGAGAGAGGAGAGGACGGTGAGAGAGAAAGGGAGTCGGCTGAGAGAGAAACTGGGAGAGAGAGAGAAGAGAGATGAGAAAGAGAGAGATGAGAGAAAGGGGAGAAACGGAGAGATGACAGAGAGAGGGGGCAACAGCCCCCTCCTCTGTCCATGCATAGAGGCCAGGGGGTCCCCTGGCCGCTCACCGCCACCGGCGACGAGCTGACAGCGCCCAGACCCGGGTGGCACCGGCCACCCCAAAGAAGAGAGGGAAAAAAAAGGAGGGGGTTTGGATTTGGGGGTGGAGAAGAGTAGTGGTGGTGGTGGAGATGGTGATTTTGGTGGTGATTTTGGGTGGTGGTGGAGAAATTGAAGGAGATAGGAGGAGGAGGAGTAGGATGTTGTGGCGGTGAAGTTAGAGTGGAGAAGGTGGTGGTGGTGGTGGTGGTGGTGGTGGTGGTGGTTGAGTTGAGAAGGTGAAGGTGGAGATGGTTTTTAGGAGGAAGAAGGTGGAGATGGTTGATGCTATTGTTAGTGTTGGTGATGGGTAGAGGTGGCCGGAGTTGGGAGGAGCCTCTCACCGAGGACGATGGCTGAAGGTACCGGAGGGGCGCCCGGTTTTGGCGTCGGCCAAATGAAGAAGAAGAAGAATAAGAGAAGAAAGAAAGAAAGATAAGGAAAAAGAAAAGAAAAAAGAAAAGAGGGAAGAAGGATGGAGGTGATGAATAGGAGAGAGGAGTTAATGAAAGAGAGGTGAGGTGGCAGTTAGTGGAGTCGGTGGGAAAAGAAAAAGAAAAAGAAAGAAAGAAAAGGAAAGATTCAAAAATATAATATTAAAATAAAGTCCAGAAATATCAACTGTTTCAGAAAAATCCCCAAAAATACGTAGAGGTAGAAAATATCATCCTAAGGAATAATATGAAATCGGTTTTCAGAAATAAAATCTCATTTTCAAATTAAAAATTCTGGAGTCAATTGTCGATACCCGTCTACACTGGTTTGGTCGGATTTTGATAAATTCTGAAAAATTTTAGAAAATGCATGAAAGAAGAAAATACGATTCTAAGAAGTAATATGAAAGCAGAATCCCAAAACTCAATTCTGACCGTAAACTAAAAATCGTAGAATCAACCAGCGATACTGGCCGACACCAAATCTGATAGAATTTTGATGAACTCAGAAAAATCTCAGAAAAAATATTTAGATAAAAAATATGATTTTTAGAAATAATGTGAAAGCTATTTCTAGAAATTCAACTCCGTTTGTAAATTAAAAATTTGAGAATCGATCTGTGGCACTGGTCGATACCTGTTTTGAAGATTTTCAATTAAAATCAGGAAAATCCCAGAAAATCATAGAAAATCTAAAATATTAGAAAATGATGTTTGAAACTGAAATTGGTCAAATCTGACTACCAAAAAGACTAAATCGAGTAATACATTAGGATCGGGTCCCCGGTTAAGACTAGGGCTGACTCCGAGTACATGAATCCGGATCCAAGGCAAAATGATCATATAAATAATTCATAATACATAACAAATTCATGAAGTAAATAAAAAAATACAATCAAAAAATCTGAATACACAACTAAGTACGTATTTCAGGAGTGGGGTGTTACATTCCATCCACCTTACAAAAATTGCGTCCTCGCAATTTCGATAAGGGTAAAATGAACACAAAAGGGACAAGGACGGGAATTATACCAATTAGATATGAATCACTACAGGTAGGGCTCTCTAGTCGACTGGACAATAATCAGAATATAGACATTTTTTGCACTTCCTGTTGTATAGATCTTCAAAAGATGTCAAATAATACAGACCCGATAACACAGCTTTGCAATAAAATTCCCGCTGCACTGCATACTTAATGTCACTCCGAGGATGAGCCAGAATACCGAAGATAAAGAAAACCCTGATAATACTGAGCATAAATAAAGAAGACTGATAGTTAAGAATTTCGAAGATCAGGCATCGATCACTCTGAAGATATACCAATAATAGAGAATAACTGTAGAAAAACCCAAATACTGACTTTTGAAAGATAACTCGATCGTGGATCAATTATGAGCATACCCGAGCATCATAGAGTTGGCCGAAGAGATCATATAATAGCTTCATTCAGAACCAGCTGCTACCTCTCTAGTCTATCCATATCTTAAGTTGGTATAAAGGCTAAGAAAAACCAAAATAGTGAGAAGATGGAAGGGATTGGGAATCAAAGAAAGGATGATCAAGAAAGAATAGATAACTCTGTACTTGTAGTTGACTTATAATCGAGATCCATGCATTTTACTTGCAAATTTCTTTACCATTAATTTGCTGTCTGGACGTACTGAGGATGTTAGAGCCTAAGCTCTGATACCATCCTGTAACGTCCGATCCCATAAGTACAGAGACGTTACTGCGACGTATATACGCAGGTCAGAATTATCCTCACGTATCTACGCTAAGCATCAGTACAGGCAAGAATCAGAGTACGGAAGCGCGTGGTGCATTATACATTCCAATATATGAGTATAATTACAAAGTTATCACCAGATGTGACACAATATTATAAGAATATTACATCACCGATAGGCGCAAATGCGAGAATACAAAGAGATGTACAAGTATGAACTGTACAAATGACGCTCATGAGTTTACAAAAGGAAAACTCAAGAGATGTGCATGAGGGCCTGGAAGGATGGGGCTCTGGATGGTCTGCCGATGATCCACATTATCGCTGTGCTTCTCTGATCAACAACTGGGAGAATCCACAAGCTTCAAGCTCCGAAACCTGAACATGAGGATTCAGGGGAGTTAGAACTCCCCAGCAAGTGGTGATGCTAATGCCAAATGGCGCGATAGATAAACACACGTGTATCGATAAATTCGAATCATAAACATGCATTGAAAATCGTGTCGTGAGCATAAGCATACAGAAGCAGGTAGATATATAGCAAGTGATATCAAGCAAGAATACTCATGGCATGATAAGATAAGAGCATGAGACTGGTGGATAGAACACAAGTGGCAAAGCATGATGTAAGTAGCTCTAATACAATAATTATAAAATCGCAAATCTGAAATAAAACCCGATGGAAGCAAACTCGGCAAAGCATACAACGGATACATAGTTGGCATCTTTTATTATTATTAGTCGACTTACTCAAATGTCTAGATATGTGAACTAGTATCCAAGCACATATATATTCACATCTGAGTAAAGCAAGATTGTTATTGGAAACCATCGGGGTATCAACGAACAATATTTACAGTGGGTCTTGTGAATACCCGGGACCACGACCTAGGTTGTTCCGTTGCTGGAGAACGGAACCTACCGCAAGGCGATCAGGAGGGTCTTATAGGATGCCTTTATCAAGATGGTACCAAGAAGGAGGGAGCCAACACTCCTCTCGGTCGCCTGGAGGCCCTCAGGTCAGACCGGGAGTTTTAATTGCACAACATATCTAATACCACTGTAAACACAAATATATATTGATATCCACAAGTTTTCCTCGACCCGATGTAAGTTGTCTCATTTTATGATTTATTACATAATTATCAGATTTCGTGAATGAGTTTAAACAAGCCAGGAATATCAGGAATGCAGATGTATTAGGAGTATAGTTTGTACTGAAAAATATCAAGATATAAGATGTCAGGTCATCATTCCCGTTATCATGATAATTATAAAAGTCAAGTACGTCATGTCGGATGTGGCATGTGATAGCATGACCTGATGGTGATATTAGGCAGGTGACAAGTCATGTCATAACAAGGAGTGATTGAGGTTTTACCTGCGCACAAGAATACATAATTTCAGAACTTAAGAATAAAATGTGCAAGTACTCAATACTATCGCTATCGCAAGTGGCTATACGGGTCGTAATTCATAAGGAAGGACTAGCGATGGAAGCTTTTTAGTAAGTTCTCTTTTAAGTCACTGATCGGTTACATATATTGCATATTTATTGTCACATTAACATGTATATTATCTAAATAAATCGTATTAATAAGTCCTATTTTTTGTTATAAAATGTAGGCCCATTGCTAAAGGATAGGAAAGAGAAATGAGCCCAAAAACCCATCAAATTTTGATTTAATTTAGAATTAATTCAAAATCAAGAAATCTAGGTCATGGAAAATCAGAGAGGTTGAAAATTGGTTAAAATAAATCTTCCCAAATCAAGTGGTTAAAGCCAAAGATCAAAAGCTGTTTCGTAAAATCCTGGAGCTGAAACGAGAAAAACAGCAGGAGATAAAGTCAGAATACAAAACCAGGAGGTGTACCCCCCGGCTGCGGCCACCTGGCCAAAGCCAGGCCGCGAAAATGCGGCCAAAGCCGCGTTTTTGTAGCCTTGTTGAGTTTGTTGGGGGAATGTTTGCTCTCCTTATCTTCGTACGCCATCCCCCGTTTGGTTTTTGCCTATAAATAATGTATTTTCAGAGAAAAAGGGACCGGAACTGAGTTTAAATTTTAATTCTTTGTTTTTAAGGGTTAGGCTCTTCGTTAGATAGTATAGAAGTTATATCTCTGTTTTATAATTTATAGTTCAGTTCAAATACCAGTGAGAGAGAGGAATAGAGTGATTGTAATCTGAAGATTAAAGTGACATCAATAAAAGGATCAAGTTTTCTCTTCTTCCACTCTAATTCACGGGTATGTCTTGCTTTATTTTCATGTATTTTTTTCATCTTCCATGAGTAGCTAAATTCGTTTTCTGTGCTCACTATTGTTCCTCTCTTCGATCCCTCTTCTTTTTGAATGGTTTTGATGTAAAGACCCAATGGAATCATATGCATGCCTAAACTAAGCCTTTCTTTTTTGAAAGTATTCTTCAAGGCACATGATGATGGGTTTGGATTTCTAAACTTCTACTTCTTTTAAAACATCTCTTGAACTTATTTTTATTTCATACTTGAAAGACTTGATGATTTAACATTCAATTCAAGATGATTTCTTAAAGAACAGAGTTAACTTTTCTAAACTATCTTATTTTCTTTACTTAAAACTTTCTAAACTCAAGCTTAGGATTTTGCCTATGATCAAGTTGAGGCACTAAGAATTTCAAGAGAAGAACACATCGTTGAGTAAGTGAGATAGTGAGCCCCGATCTTTTTCTTATATTACAAACAACAAATAACTCTTCAAGATTTTAAAAAAATCACCTTTTCCAAAGCCTTCTCTAAGTTTGCAATTTTTCTTTTAATCATTTCCCTTCTCTCCATTTTCTTTTTCAATTGATAAAAGAAAGACACCAACTCCATTCTTTGTTACTTAACAAAAGTACCGAAAAGCTTCTATCGCATTCCTCCTCACGGACATGACCCGTTAGCCCAAAGCTACACGGTAATTCTTATCACTTTCATTCTTCAATCAATTTTTAGCGTCGTTGCCTGAGAGGGAACGGTATAATTATTTTCTAACAAGTTTGGTATCTTGTTTCAGGAAAGTCAAGATTCAGATTTAGCATTCAAGCTTTGCTGGAGAAGACTTGCTATTCTGTGCTCCTACTCTCGAAAGTAGAAAACAGAATTTTAAGAAATTGCAGTGCAAAAGTTAAAATTTTTATTGGACTACTAAAAACTCTTTTTTGCAGGGCATATTGCTTGCAAAAATAAAGTTTTTTGTGTTATTATTCTTGCTATATTTGATATTCACATTCCCTATTTTTAATCTAACAGTAATCTGTGTGATTGTTAATTTCTTAAAAAAATGTTTAGACTTGCATTCTACGCATTTGTCTAATTACGTTTATTTTATAATTACTGTTGAAGATAGCTGGAGACAAGGTACGTATGCATAGCATATAGTTTAGGAAATATTCTTGGGTGATATTTGCTTTTGAATGTTATGTTTCTATATCTTGCACACTCTGCACAATCAATTCTAAGGGTAAAACTAAAATCAAGATAAGGGGGGACGTCATTACCCTTCCTTGGCTCACAAACCATCTTCAAACACGCACAACCTAAGCCTCACTAAAATCTGATAGACGTTGGCCTTAGGGATATCTCGAACTCACTAGGAGATTATCCTAAGGGGGAAGGTGTTAGAATTTGACTCCTGTCAAATCAGTGTCTAGGAAAGGGATTGAAGGGCGAAACCCCGAAAGCTGGTGGTTTGGCTTAATTAGGCCCGTCGCTTTTGCGCGGATACCTCCCACCAATCTTGCCCTGACCTGGCTGATTAGCTTGTGGTCAAAGTCTACATTATATCTCCTATAGACAATCAACCAGTTAGGAGCTATCTAGCTTAAGGTTACCTTAGACCAGGCTGGTTGTTTTCTCTTGTTGACTGTTGGTGAACTTGTTTGTGATTATGCTTGTGCATGCAAGTGTGGTCAAGAGACCCTAATTTATCTAGGTTGACTAGAAACACATCACCACCCAAGCTTGAACCAAGACCAGATCCGGTTATGGCTCAACCGACATCTTTACAGGATAGGTTCTATTCCATTAGAACTTCACTTCCATCTTGCATCCAACTTCTATCGGTTGGTAAATACAATTTTGAGCTCAAGCCTCAGTTCATCAACACACTCCCTAAGTTTCATGGCTTAGAGTCCGAAGATGCTTATTTCTTCATAAGAGAATTTGATGAAGTATGTCTGATGATGAAAATCTCACACCTTATAGATGAGCTATTAGGTTGAGATTTGTCCCTTTCGCTCTTAAGGACTTAGTCAAGAAATGTCTTTATAGCTTAGCGGCCGGCTCTATCACATCTTGGGATGGTTTCATCAAGGTCTTCTTGAAGAAATTCTATCCAATTCATAAGACCGCTCTCATTAGGAAGAACATCATGCAATTCAAGTAAGAACCTAGTGAACCGTTTTGGAGATACTTTGAACGTTTTAAAGACCTCCTTGTCCAATGTCCTCATCATGGAATGGAGAAATAGCGATAATGTCAAATTCTTTACGACGGTTTAGACTACTCTACCAAGACCCTCTTAGAAAGCATGTGCCAAGGGGGATTCTTGTAGAAGGATAAGAATGAAGGATGGGATTTATACGAGAATCTAGCTGAAAAGACCATCCAATGGGAACCTACTAGTGAAACCTCGAGGAACTTAAACTCCCTCTCTTCAAAAGGAGGTCTCCATTCTATTGAATTATCCATCTAACGAGGCTAAGTTAGCTAACCTAGCGAGAAAGTGAAAGTTTTAGCAACTAAGGAACCAAGTCCAGTCAATCAAGTCAGCCCAAACTAATTTCTAACTCCGGGCTATACTTACTGTCAAGCCATGAATTATGTGTTTGAGGAGTGTCCTGTGTTTCAAGCTCAACAACATTTTTCAAAATCGATGAATGCGACCTTTTCAAGGCCAAACAATAATCCTTATGCACAAACATACAATCGTGGCTGGAGAAATCACCCAAATTTCTCATGGAGCTAAAATAACAATGATCAGTCATGGTCAAATCATGCAAGCCACTTCCATCATGCCAATAATTTTTCCAATCATCAACCCAACTTTTCCAATTTTCATCATAATTCTCCCAACCATCCACCTAATTTCTCAAACTAGCAACAAAACTTTCCCAACCAAACTCCACAATCTCCCTTCCAGAATCCTCAACTAGAAAGGAGAATGACTGATTTTGAGAGAAACATGGAAAGATACATGAAGAACCAAGATCCTCTCATGCAAACTATACAGAGGCTAGAGGTTCAAATGAGCCAATTAGCCACTCTACAGAATGAGAGACAAAAGGGTACCTTACCTAGTCAGCCAATAACCAATCTTAGGAATTCTCAACAAGCTCATTTGGCTGAGGATCAATCATTGAATCAATGTAATGCTGTTCATACATTGAGGTCGGGAAAGAAAGTTGATAATCAAATGTCAATACCATCTAATCCCATTCAACACAACCACACTCAACCATCCACCTCATCTAATCCCAGTTCGTCAGAATCTGACAAATCTGAAACAGATAAGTCAACCAGTCAGGTGCACCAGCCTATAGTACCATTTCCTAATAGGCTGAAAAACAACAAGCAAAATCCACACATGGATAAGATAATTGAGATCTTCAATCAAGTAAAGATAAATGTTCCACTTCTTAATGCCATCCAACGAGTCCCATCATATGCTAAGTTTCTTAAGGACATGTGTACCAAGAAGAGAAAGACTAATGTACCCAAAAAAATCTTCTTAGCCACTGACATCAGTAAGCTACTGTCGGGTTCGATCCCTGTAAGTACAAGGATCCAGGTTGTCCCACCATTGCCTGCACCATAGGACAAGCCGAGATTAGTCGTGCACTTCTTGACTTGGGGCAAGTATCAATTTGGTCCCATTCTCAGTTTATCAACAACTCGGCTTAGGCGATCTGAGTCCAACTCGAGTCACTATCCAACTGGCTGACCGTTCAGTAAAAGTTCCAAAGGGAAAAATTAATGATGTCCTTATCCGAGTCGGGGAGTTTATTTACTCCGTTGATTTCATAGTTCTAGAGACACAACTTTTGCCCAATCCTAGGGCTCAAACTCCTGTAATCCTAAGGCGACCATTCCTTACTGCTGTCAATGCCATTATCAATTGTAGGAATGGGTCCATAAGGTTAACCTTTGGGGACATGACTAGAGAAGTCAATGTCTTCAACCTAAGAAAACAACCCTGATCGGGATGAAACTAGCACTCAGAAAATGTGTATTTTATGAAATCAATGAAAAGCTTGTATGTGTTAAAGTTCCCTCGATACTTCCGTTATAGCATTGGCTCAATGGGTCGAATCCACAGGGACGGGAGGCGATAGAAGCATTAACAGTCTCTATTCACGTCGTTTGTTAACAATTCTTCTTTGTTAAAAAATTAGAAAAAGAAAAGAAAAGAAAATCAAGCATGTGGTAGGTGAAGAAGGTGATGAAAACGGCGAAGAAAACAAAATAGAAGTGATTTGAAAAACAAAATAGAAGATGGAACAAAGGTGAACTAAGAAGTTTGTAAAAACAATGATAGAAAAAATGATAAAAGAGTTTAGAAATTAAATTTCAAAATAAAGTAAAATAAAACTCATGGCCACTAACTATTAATTGCTCCACTAACCATGCTAACCTCTTAGTGATAGTTGCCTCACATGGATCCTTGGCCATCACTAATCCTTGGCTTCAAGAGACGATACAAAGCATGGCCCATAAGATTGTTCTTCTACATTCAAACAACACATCCATACCACATAAAAAAAGTTGCAAGCTACTATTAAATCATCAAAACTAGTAAGAGGTGAGCATGAAATAAAGAAGACATTGTAAGTTAGCAAGTTAGTGGGTTAGGTGTTAGAAATGTTAGAATATTAGAATCTATCATCATGAGCCATCAATGACTCTTGCAAGAGCAAGGCCTTGTAGAGGCTATTAGATTCATGTGAATTATCAAGTAAGTGGTTAGATGGTTAGTGGTTAGTAGTTAGATTGCCATGAGAAGAAAAAATTAGCTAAGCATTATGTGAAAGATGGAGAAGATTATAATGGAGAAGAAAGGAGGCACCTTTACATAGATTGTCACCATCTATTACATCAATCCCTCTCTATCTCTCTCTGAATCTCTCAGCCCTACTACAAGATCTAAAAATGAAATAAAAATAACAAGAAAGGAAGAACACCTACTCTACACTACACTAAAGATAGAAACCCTAGCCTAAAATCAAAAACTGCTTGCGTTTTAGCCAAATCCTGCCCTATTTATAGGCAGAAGAGGGTTCTAGAGACAAGACGAGGCCACGCGTCGAAGATTGACGCGTGACCCCACCAGATTGCCACGAAAACGTGGCAATTGCAGCGTTTCCGCGGCAATACCAGGGACATAAGTCCCTTTTTTGGTGCATGGCTTCATGTCGCTTCTAGAACCTTCTTGGTATACTCTATTTTGTGGGTATTTTTGTCTGTATTATCGGCTGACATGCACAAGGGTCTAGGTTCGATGTATCTTCTAGAAGATCCCTTGCTTGGCCTCCAAGAATTGCAGATTTAATTATCCTAAAATGAGTTTAATTAAGCTCTTATTACCCTTTGACTATTGGACTCTTGATTTATCTGCAAAGTAGACCAAAACGCAATTAGAAATAATATTTTATTCATAAATCGGTAGGAAATGTGATATAATAATGCAGAATTGTAGACTAATCACACCCCCACACTTATCTTTTGCTCGTCCCGAGCAAAAAAAACTATTCGAAACATGTTATTACACTACTTTCGCAGGTGACGCGATTGCACTGAGCGTGTGCAACAAGCCGTTAAACCTCTAGGTTACCCCTAAAGGAGGAGTTTTATCTCCTGAGGGTTTTCAGTGGATTGCACCATCAAAATCCATAAAGAAAGAAGACAAATGTTAGTATTTTAAAAACGCATTTTGAAAGAGAGTCAAGTTTACGAAATATTTTTGCAAAAATATAAGTGATCTAAGGTCATAAGTCCACCAAAAATTAGTCTTCCTTAAACTTAGTCTATATGCAAGATCTTGTCGTCAATTAAGATAAGAATTTAAAATTGGATTGAATATTTTATCCTTTATAAAACCTAGATAATATGCACTTTGTGATAGTGAAAATTTCTGGGATTTCAACTCTAACCATTAAGCCATTTATTTTTATATTTTTTTCTTTTTCTTCTTTTTTCTCCCTTAGTTTTCTTAGGCTTTCTAGTTTACCCGGGTAATGAGCCTTTAACTGATGACTCCCAAACTAGACGGTTTTAGGGCACCAGATGAGAAAACATCCCTCGAGTTTTAAGGACTCGAGTAAATAAGGCCACAAAACTAAGGGGATTATTTGTTCTTTATTACCACCTTTAGCCGTGAATAATCATGCTTCTTGAGGCATAATTATCCAGCTTAATAAGTGATTTATTTATTTATTTATATATTTTTTTCTTTGTTTTTGCTTTATGGCATTTTAGGTCTTAGTATCCATCCCAAAAATTGTGTACATGTGAAGTGCATACTATCTAAGGCAAAAAATTTAAGATAAAATAATCTCTCTAATTTATCTTACTTAGCCTATAATTTTAAACAAGATCCATTATTTCGACTAGGTTTAAGATGTCATAATTAAGGCTTCCTTAATTTCTAAGATTATCTTAATTTTCTTAAAAATAGATCAAAACTTTGTCTCTTTTTTCAAAAAGTTTTTTTTAAAGAAAGAGAAAAATTCCTATATAAAAAGAAGAATTTTAAAAGTATCCAAAAAGAAGTGTAAAAGAAAGAAAATCTAAAAACTCTACGTTAGTAAACCCTCCCCCACACTTATCTCATGCATTGTCCTCAATACATCATGAATATATATATATGCATGAAACAAATAGAGAGGGAAGGAAAAATCACCTCAAGATGGTGGTTCCGGTGGTGGTCTGATTGGTCCACGAAATGCGACCCAATCCAATGTGCGTGGAATCCGGAGGAACCCACCAGAAATCTCTAAAATACAACCCACTAGAATGATGTATATATTTATGATTTTATTATGAATTTTACCCCATCTAATTTTCAAATTTTCAAAATAATTTTGAAGTCATTATTATTAACACCCTTGTCCCAAAATGGAGTGTGAAAAGATGAAATGATTGATTTGGACTCAGGAAGCATAGGAACGACTACTGGCTCAAGAATTTGACTTAAGTCAAGTGAAGGTTCAGGAGTCAAAATTGATTCAGGAATCAGGTCCAAATTAAGAAATTGAAATTCTAGTCCACATTCATTTCCCCACAATGGAATGTGACTCTCTGAGATTGGTGATTCAAGTTCAAGAATGACAGGTGTGGGAACCGAAACTGACTCTAAAATGTTGCTCAAGTTGGGTAGCAAAACTGGAGTCAATATTGATTCAGGAATTTGAATTGGATCACAAATTTGAGGATTAAAGTCACAGTCCTTATTGAGTTCAATTTCATAAAAATGAGAACTTGCCAATTTGTTAATGGGACATTCAAAAGTATGAAATTGGTCAAGTTTAATATGATGATCATAAAAGATTGGTTATTCAGTTTCACGATGGATAGACACAGGATCCAATACTGACTCGAAAAAAGGCCTGAATTCAGGTAAAAACACCTCAGTCAATATTGAATTAGGAAGTGAAATTGAATTACCAAGTTGAAGTTCAGGATCATATTCATGCTCAAGTTCAATTTCAGGAAAAGGATAACTTGCCAAAATGTCAATGGGATTTTAACATTTGAAGTTTGGACAAGTTTAGATGGGTGTGCTGAAATTTAATCTTGGTGTCCAAAATGACAAGAGTCCTGGGTCAGATCAATAAAGTTGGGGATAGCTGAATTGGTCAAAGGTTGATAAGATAGAGTTTCCTCATCCTTATAAATGCTAACCAATTGACTCAATTGTGTTTCCAACCTATTGATAGACTGGGCTGAACATTTTTGAAATTATAGTGCGGACTCCTGCAAAATTTCTATACTCTTTTTTAGATGTGATGTATCTTCAAGTGGTTGTTCTAGAAAAGGAGTGTAGGAATCTTAGTTTCCAAAACAACAAGAGTCATGAGTCAAATTGCTAGAGTTAGAGATATTTGAATTGGTCAAAGGTGGAGAAAACAGAGTTTCTTCATTCTTATAAATGTTGAACAATTTACTTAATTGTGTTTCCAACCTATCAATAGACTGAGAATAAGATTTTTGAAATTGTAATGCAGACTCTTGCAAGTTTTCTATACTCTTTTCTAGACTTGATTTTCTTTAAGTGGATGATCCAAAAAGGAGTATAAGAATCTTGGTTTTGAAAAGATACTGAAGATTGTGAGTCCAACATTTTTTGAGATTGAAGCTTGGGAGTATAAGAATCTTGGTTTTGGAAAGATAGTGAAGATTATGAGTCCAACATTTTTTGAGATTGAAGCTTGGACTCACAAAAGCACTCCATACTCATTTTCAGGGTAGATGGTTGGTCATTTTGAATAGGTGAAAATGAGTATGAATCTTAGAAATATTATGGAATTGGAGAGTTGAGCTTCTTTTGTTGGGACTCAAGCATGGCTTCTATATTTTTTTCGAACTCAGATTTTTCTTCAAAGTTGGGAAATGGAGATTGTGGAGATTGTGAAAATTGTGGGCAAGGTGGTGAAAAATTTGACTCGGGGAGGTGAATCCTCATTGACTCTGTGAAGAGTAGAAATTATTTTGAAAATTATGGTTAAAAGATTGGGGGTATGGGTTGTATTGATTCGGATAAGGTCAACCCGGTGTATTTGGTTGGTTCATATTGTAAAAGGCTGGGTTGGAATTATCCGAAACAAATGGAGTCAGTGTGAAATATGGATTCATATTCGGATTGAAAGAATTGTTATTGTTGAATTCCATTTCACAAACAATCACAAACAAAAAAGGAAAAGCAAATAACAAACAAAAAGAAAAGAAAAAATCAAAACCAAGCCTATATTAAGGTTGACCTAGACCTTGACGACTCCTAACTGTCGATTATCCAGGGGAGGTTGTTGCTCGAATCGGACCACAAGCTAATCGACCAGGTAGGGGCAAAATATGGTGGGAGGTATCCGTGCGTAAGCAACGGGCCTTAATTACGCCAAACCACGGTATCTTCGAGGCGTAACCTCTTAATCCCCAACCTTTGACACCGATTTCACAAGAGTAAGATTCAAAACAAGTTTCACTATCGGTCAATCTCTTAATGATTCTGAGATGTCCCTAGGGGCCAACGTCTATCATTTTTTTATTAGGGCTTGGGTTGTATGAGTGGGGAGGTGGCTTTTGGGCCAAGGAAGGGTGATGAAATCCCCACCTTATCTTGTATGGGTGTAGGCTGTCTAAAAAAATCATTGAAGACAAGTCTTCAAAAGCAGAGTCCCAAAACTCCAGACGCAGGGCTAATATAGCCGTCACTGCAGCGCACTGCAGCACCAAGGCGCGTGGGTCGACACCCGCGTCTCAGCCGGCACTGCAGCACCAAGGCGCGTGGGTCGACACCCGCGTCTCAGCCAGCACTACAGCACCAAGGCGCGTGGGTCGAAACCCGCGTCTCAGCCAGCACTGCAGCACCAAGGCGCGTGGGTCGACACTCGCGTCTCGGCCAGCACTGCAGCACCAAGGCGTGTGGGTCGACACCCGCGTCTCAGTTGTAACCGTCCTGGTTATAGGGTCAATCACGGCCCACATAACGGGAAAAGTTAACCCCCATTATGGAGTGTTTTTAGGAGGCACGTTCGCTCCTGAAACCTCCATAAATAGCCCTGTTGCTATGGAGAAGGGGTCGGATTTTTGAGAGAAGAACTCTGAGAGAAAAGAGCTTGACTTTAGAGCTTCCACACAGAGAGAGAGAGAGTCCAACCCTTCAGATAACTTGCTGCGTACAAGTTAATCTTTGCCTACAATCTCTTGGTCGACAGAGCTGTGCTACTCCATCCACCATCCGAAGAGAAGATCCCAGAAGTTCTCGACGTTCACCCGGTCAACGGAAAACAAGATTCACTTTCCACCGCCACTTGAAGAACCCAGCACTAAACAAAGGGGAGATTCAAGACTCAACATCTTCCCTCCCTTGTAGTCGGAGCATTAGTCCGTTGTAATCTTTCAACTGATTCGAGGAAGCTTTACATCGAATTCTTCTACTCCGTACCAAACAAGTGATGGCGACTCCGCTGGGGACTACTTTCATTACTGACGAACAAGTTATGGCGCAAGGTGACGTCCTCTACAAGGGGAAAACGGTCGAATCGCTCGTCGTCGAATTCGACCAGGCAAAGTATGAAGAGCTCCTCTCTTTCGGCTCCAAGAGCCCAAAGGCCCGCGCCTACCGCAGGGTCTCTATGGGGACTTGCCCCGAAGTCCGCTCTGAGTCTCTCTCAGAGGCAGCTGCTGTGAGGGATGTTGTGGCCAATCACGCCAGGCGTGACACACGCGCCAACGTCTCTTAGGAGACCCGCGTGGTCAAATTCTCTGGCGTCCAGCCGATCCACCCTCTTCCTCAGCACCAGGTCGTCGTTGGTTTCTCTCAATCCCCACGACGCAACCGGAACGCTGAGCGCCGACAGAGGAGGCGTGCGCGTCAACTGCAAGTTGGAACAACTGATCGTCCAACTAAGACAGGATGCAAGGTTCAAACCGGCGTCTCTGCCACGTCACATCCTGCACGCGAAATCCGCGTTTGGCAACCCAAACGTGAGGTTCACCAAGTTGGCCCCTCTGAAGCCCTACTCCCCAGACACCAAGGCGAAGCTTGCGCGCCTCGTCGAGTATAAGAGGCACGCTCCTCTAGGCATGAGGCCTAGCTGCCCAACATCTCTCAAGCGTCTCTGCCCCGGCGCAATAATCAGCAACGCGATAGTCACGTCTCTTCTCAGCAGAGACGCCAGACGCGCGTCCTGAAGACGCGACGCAAGAGCTGCGTTCATGCGCCCCGTGTCGCTGAATCCTGCATCCCAATAGTGTAGGGCAAAGAAGCTTTCCACCCTCGACATTGCGAGGCTAATCTCTTTGATCCTCCTCCCACGGATCTGAGGTCTTATTTGATAAAGAAAAGAAGTGCTAATCAGATCACTTCGTCATGTTGCTACCAACGGCTTATCACGATGCTTTCTGAATGCTGTTGCAGTTCAAGTGCAAACCAGCAGTCTCTAGTTAGACAGCTGACCCTGATTCCCCGATCAGCTAAGAGAAGTCGCTCCCACAGGACGAGGATTTTCTCTGACACTGAATATCCAGAGCTCACTGCAAACATGGTGAACAGGAGCAGAGGAAAATAACCTGCAATTA
This sequence comes from Agave tequilana, assembly GCA_038442645.1. NCBI lineage: Eukaryota > Viridiplantae > Streptophyta > Magnoliopsida > Asparagales > Asparagaceae > Agave > Agave tequilana. The sequence continues at coordinate 206,046 of JAVJIF010003228.1, read as the reverse complement.
GTTCCAATGATGAGTCTGACACAGAACCGGAAGGAGTGTACCGCCACACTCGCACCCGGACCGGGACAATTCCCCCGATTGACTACAATGCTCTAGTCCGGGGCATTGAGGTGAATGACTCGCATTCCGCTATTGCAGAGTCGCAGGCTTCAAATTTCTCCATGGAGAAAGAGGCCTACATATACATAACTAGCACTCCTGAGGAGACCGCCAGGCGCTTGGAGCAGCAAGCCCAGGTTCAGAAGGAACAATTCGAGATGATTCGTGCTCAACAAGAATCTATCGACTCCCTCAAGCAGATGCTCGCACAGTTGCTTGAAGATAAGAGGAAGTCAACTAACAAAGCCTCCTCTAAGAAGTCTAAAGGCAAACGAAAAGAGGGGGAAAGCTCATCCTCTGTACATATAGAGGAGAAAGAGCGGTCCACTTATGATTCGTCTAAGTCCTCATCACAGGAGAAGGACGACCAAAACCAGGGAAAGGTTCATTCTAAAAGAATGAATCAGTTGGAGCAACGTCTTGAGGCCCTTACCAACCGGAAAGGCCTCCAAGAAGCAGGAGTGGTCCGGCCATATCCGGCCGAGTGGGACCTGGTTCCATATCCGCCCAAATTCAAGGCTCCAACCCTCCAAGCATTTGATGGGAAAGGTTCACCGAACTAGCATATCTACTACTTTAAATACCAAACAGGGAATGTGGTAGATAATGATGCCATTCTAGCACGCTTGTTCATCGGCACCCTAAAAGGGCTTGCCTTTGAATGGTTCATGAAGCTCCCAGAGGGCTCCATCAAGAATTGGGGCGACTTGGAGAAGCTGTTTCTAACACGCTTCTTTGAAGATGACTCGGAGGTCAACATGCCTATCCTTTTAGCCACCAAGCAGCGAAAGGGAGAGTCCGTTAAGTCTTTCGTAGAAAGATTTCAGAACGTAGCACTCCGATGTCCAAGCGGTATGACCCAGGTCACCTTGGTGGAAACATGCCGCCATAATCTCCAAACTTCGCTCCTTACCCAAATAGGAGTTGCCGCACCTGGAAGCAGTTGATCCAACAAGATGAACAGGCTGAAGAAATTGTCGCTCGGGTTAGGGCAGAAGAAACAAACCCAGACCCGAAAGGTCAACGAGGCGTGCGCCAGACACATCCCTCCAGGCCAAAAGGAAGGATAATTTGGCAGCAGAGACCAAATCCCCTGTCAAACCTCAACTGGTCAAGAGAAGGGGCTCTTCAAGCCAACCATGTGCTAACTGTTGGCCCAAGAGATTACACTCTCCATTTGTTTAGAGTTTTGATGATAACAAAACACTTAAGAGCTATATTGGTACTAATAAGTTTGTTCAAGATGAGTTTCAGGTTAGTACCATTCATGATGGCCATTACTTAGCTATTGCAAGGTTTGCAAGGTTTATGATGCTAATAGGGCAAATGGCGCAAGAAGGAATGATCATAGAAGAGAAGGCTTTAGCATGTCATTGCATGGCTCAAGACTTTAGTTTGGCTCAAGAGACTTCATTAGTTTTGTTTTTAGTTTTATAGTTTTGTTAAAGAATAGTAGATAGGTTGAAGCTCAAATACACACACACACACACAAATTCAATACGTTTGATTTTTGATTGAATCGGTTTTAGATTTCAAGTACATATATTGGGTTTTGGATTTGAACCAGTTTTAGTTCTGCTGATTTGCTTGACACCTTTTTACTTTTCTTATCATAACTTTTTATTATTATATTCAAATAATATGATTCAACTTGCATTTCAAATATAACTTTCAGATCTAAATTTCTTATTCAATAATCATTTTCAGATTCAAATTTTAAAGATGTCAAATATTTGGTTGAACTCTGTTCTTGTTCTGAAAACAGCTTACAGTTTCTGTTTTGACACCTGTCAGTGTTTTATTGATAATTTCTCATCTAAACTGATATTAAGTTGATTTTAGTTGCATTAAAAAGAAGACTTAAAGATATATAAATTATTCCTATATACCTTATTCTGAATTCGAACTTCTGCAGCCTGAAAAATGTGCTCAAAGTTGACCAATCTGCCAGATTGGCAGTAATGGCTGATTTTCTGGAGGCTGATTTTTAACATGTTTTCAAAATGTGTTTTAAGTTCAAATAAAACGTGGTTAGCTGTTTTAGAGGGTCAATTTCTTCCTCTTATATTCAGGTAAAACTTTTCTATGTTTACTCTTCCTAAATCCTATATAAAGGGGTCATTAGGGTAGAGGTTTTCACAACAAGCATTGGCAAAAAATATTCAAGTTTTCAAAGGCTTTCAAAAGAGTTTGGTTCTCGGTTTTTGTGCTGAAGAATCTCTCATCGCTCAAGTTTTATTTTCTAAACTCTCTGAATTTCATTTTATTTTTCCACTTACAATATTTGAGCTTCAATTCTAACCATTGTTCTACAGGGTTCTTGTAAGGGAAAGAGGCTTTTGCAAAAGAGAGTTTGTGGTCTTTTGATCACCAAGAAGTACTTGTGTTCGAGATTGTGGAGTTGGGTACTCCGGTGTGGTTGTAACTCTTTGTGAAGTTATAGTGATTAGAAATCCTTCTGGGTGAAGGCGGGGATGTAGAGCTGGGTGCTCGAACCTCGGAAAAATTCTCGGTGTTTGTGTTTGGTTTACTTGCTCTTATCTCTTGCATTATATTCTTTGCTTAAATTACTTGCTTGTGTGTAATTGCAATTAATTTTTAAATCTACATTAAATTCACTAGATTAGCATTATCACCTATTCACTCCCCCTCTAGGTGATTTCAATTGGTATCAGAGCCTACGCTCCTGATATTAGGTTTAACCACCTAGGAGTGAGATCTTGGTTTGCTAATCTTCATTTGCATTTTCATTTGCACACATTTAGTTTGCACTCATGAATAGCCCTCCTATGTTTGATTTTTCTAGACATGATGTTTGGAAGGCCAAGATGAGTTGTCATTTAAAAAGCCTAGGACATCTAGTTTATCAAGCCACTATTAAAGAATCCTACCCCAATGATAGCAAGCATAAGAAGGCTAATGCATTAGCCATTAAGACACTTAGAGCATCTCTTGATAAAGATCTTTTGCATGTGTTTGCTCACTATGATTCAGCTTTTACAGTTTGGAGCATCTTGACTTCTCCCGAGCTACCAAAGATCATCAATAAGTTGAGGAGATCTAGGAGAGACAAATCTGACGAGCATTGCCTCATGGTCCAAGAGAATGACTCCCTTGAGGTACAATCGGAATCTCAACTAGATGATAGCTCTAGTTCCTATTGTTATGGTTATTTTGAAGTTCAAACATTGAATATGGAACTTGCTAAAAAGCTTGAAAAGTTTTTGGAAAAACATGATCTTTTGAAAAAGAATAATTTTGAACTAAAAGAAGAAATGAAGGATTTATGTTCAAATTTTGAATTGATTTTGCAAGAGAAGAAAGAGATTGCTAGTGAACGTGACTCACTTAAATCTCAACTTGATCTTGCTCTAAAGGAAAATGAGTTTTTGAAAAGCAAAAATGATTGTGATGATGTTGTGAAAAATAATGAGGTTTTGTCTTCTAAATTAGATTTTATTTTAAAAGATAATCTTTCTTTGAAAAATGAAATTGATTTCATCACTAAAGAATTAGATCTTGTTTTAAATAAAAATAAATCTTTGAAAAAGGATATTGACAATCATGTTTGCCATGCTAGTGTAGCTTCACCTAGCACATCTATTGCATGCTCCACTTTATCTTCTAGTATTGAAAATGATATAAATGTTTTGAAGAAAAGTGTTGATTGTTTGGGCTCCACTTTGAGCCAATGTGCTTTGAATCATACACGTTTGGAAATCTTGGTTAATAAGAAACAGGTTCCATCTTTGCATGTACACCATACACGGCATACACATGCTCATCACGATCACAAACTTCACACTATGTATGCTCATGTGTACACATGTACACATTGTGGTCAAAAAGGCCATCTTGCTAAATTTTGCTATGACCGTTTACATGATGAAAATTTAGCTTGTAATTTTGTTTGGGTTAGGAAAGGTACTAACCCCTATGGACCCAAAAGAAAATGGGTACCAAAGACCACCCCTAAAATGTTTGATGTAGGTGTGGGCTCTCGCATAACGTGAGAGGAGCGGTGCCTTGGAGTGGATGTGTTCCGTGCTTAAAGAAAATAATTTGGATGCATCACTTTCAAGGGGAGTTTGGTGGAGAAGACCACCATTGGTTTGGAGAACTAGAGAGGTGCCCTATCGGTTTTGGTATCAATCTCTAACTCCCGTTTATACTTGCATGCTTTTCATGTCATTGATTTATAGCATGTCATGTTTTATTGTTCATTATGCCTATGCCATGTTTATCAGATTAGTGACATACATGATTAGTATTTGAGACACTTTGTTTAATATGGACCCATATTTTGTGTTCTCTCTATGTTTTAGCTATCATGTAAATAATGAATCTAATGCACATGTATTTGTCATAATGATCATATGGATATTTATGATTTTTGTTTTGATGCCTCATGTTTTGATTATTATGTTAAATGCCTTGATTATTAGACCATTGACATGCATGTATAGCTTTTGAGTTCACCCATGTTTATATTGATCCATATGTTGTGTTCTCGCATATGTTTAGCTAACATGTCTATCATAGCTCTAATAACTTGTGGATTTGCATAATGATCGTTTTGTGTTTATCATATTGATTTATGTCTTGTGCTTCATGTTTTGAATATATGTTTAGATGATAGTTTTCATTAAAACTAGGATATATACTTGTACATATAGTGGGCCACAAATAGATCTCTATATGTTTGTGCTTGAACGTTCATTTGTACCCATTAGATGTGCTAGTATAGTCTAGTTTTGATGATTAATGTATTCTAACTTATATTCCCCATTTTGAATATGTTTTTATGACTGTGTGTTTTCACTTCATATATGTGTTTATTTTGCCAAACCTTAAGATATACATGTATACCCTTTGAGTCATTTGCTTTTCATGCAAATCTTTATTATGGACTCAATTTGTGTTTAGGGATATATATGTATACTTCTTGTTTGTCAAAACATACATATGCCTTGAAGTTTAAATTGTTTTTAATGAAAACTTTGATTTTGACGAGTATCATGTATTCATGTTTAAAGGAAATTCAATTGAGCTTAGTTGAATATTTTCATGATTATGTGTATCACTTTACACTTGTACACTCACCTTATTTGTTGGTTTCTCATGATTTTGTTTTCATGAGTATGATACGTGCTATATAGATTTTGAGTGTTTTTAGTGCCATGTGATTTACATGTGTTTCTTTAAAAAAAAAAGAAATTTTTTTGTTTTATTCCTTACTTGAAGTATTTCGTACTAGTTTACAAAATTTTCATTTAAACTAGTTCGTATTCTTCTTTATGGTAGATGTTTTCAAACATACTTTTCAAATCTATTTTTAAAAACCCCTACCATCGAAGGGAGGTTGGTTGGGCGACCATGCCTTGTATGTTATTATTGAAAATCATTTTAAAACATGTGCATGAAATGGGTGGTAGGTTATATGAGGTATACACTTGATCTTATTATTATTTCAATTGGTATCATTGGATCGTTTCAATTGATATCAATATTGACATTCTTTTTGTATACTCATATATGTTTAATTTGTGCTCCATAATATCACAAATTTTAGTTTTGCAAAACTTGATTTTTAATGAATATCATATTTAAATTGATTAGTTTTCAATTGGTATCCTAATACAAGCTTATGCATCATTTTATTTGGTATTTCATAAAGGGGGAGAAAATTCGTATTTTATCTCTCAATTAATATTTGGTTTACCTTTGTTTTCCACTCCCATACTTTATGATGAAAAATGATTTAAAGGAAAATTAATATGAATTTTAATTTGATATAATATGAAAAATACTTACAATTGGTATCAAGATGCTTATTTGTTTACTTTCTATTGGTATCAAGATGCATGATTTTAATTATTTATTTATAAAAGGGGAGAAGTATTTTGTTGTTTTTATGAAAATCACCTAGAGGGGGGGTGAATAGGTGATGATGCTAATCAATGGAACTAAATGCGGAATAAAAAATCTAGATGCAATGAGCACTCAAGTGTGATCCACTAGTGATGCACACACAACCAAGCCAAGCAAATATGATGAACAATATGGAATGTAAATGCAAGGCACAAAGTAAATGGAGATAGAGATAGAGAGAGCCAATCGATCAAACGCAAACACCAAGGTATGTTCTCGAGGTTCGAGCACCCAGCTCTACATCCCCGCCATCCCCAGATGGATTCTAACACTCTCACTATCACAAAGAAAGTTACAAGAACCACAACCTCCTCTTGAGGCAAAAGCACAAAGCCACACAAAGTAAAGGAATACAACTTAGTGGTATACAACAACAACCACAAAACAATTCTTGCTACTTGGTGGTTTAAAGCAACAACCACAAACAATCTCCTTTTTCTCACACAAAGCCTATAGACAATATAGTAGATTGTAGCTCAAGTGTGGAGAAAACCAAGGGATTTGAAACCAGCAACACAAAGAAAATCTTTGGGAAATAAATCAAATTAAGATAGAGAAGTTCAAATAGAAAGCCTTTCCCAAAAATCCCTTTTCTTTGGTTTTTCAAAACCCTAATCAAAACACAAAAGATTGTTAACTTTGAATCCAAAAACCAATTTTGATTGCTGCATAAACTCCAGAGAGATATAAGATTTAAGCCCAAAAACTTTGAAGAAAATAAAGCTCTTTTGAATTTTTAGCAATCAATAAAACCTCTTTTCTCTTGTTAAAGAATCTCTCCCCAAACACCCCTATTTATAGGAGAGGGCTAGGGTTTAGGGTTGGGAATTAATTACTGAAGATTAGGAAGTAATTAGTTCCAAATATACCCTCCAACGGATATTTAATATCAAAAATCAAGTTAAAACAGATTTAAAAATATGCCCGTTTTACTGTTCAACGGCCATATCGGTCGACTGGCCCGGTCGACCGATAGTTCAAAAATTTGACCGTTATGAACTATCGGTCGACTGGTACAGTCGACTGCTCCTGACTGAGACTCAAAACATGTACCGGTCGACTATCGGTAGACAGTCGGTCGACCGAAAAGATAAAAGATAAACTATCGGTCGAAGGCCGGTAGACCACCGGTCGACTGGTAAGATACAGAGAGCAAACTAAAAACTTCGGTCGACTACCGGTAGCCTACCGGTCGACCGACAGACGTGCACACGGATACGTGCACTCTGCCAGGACTCCGGTCGACTGGTCCGTAGACAGCCGGTCGACCGGTTCAGGTCAGAAAACAAAGTAAATAATATTATAATAAATCCCACAAAATCTCTAAAATTCCACAAAAATAGTTTTGTCATTTTATATTGAAAGATGAACTTGTGTTAAAAATCCCAACACAAATTTCAAACATATTTGACTATTTTTGTGTCAAAGAAATTTTGCCAAAAACAAAACTCGTATTTTCTAAAACTTGGAATCTTAAATAGAAAATACGTTTTGTCTAAAACTTCTTCCAAATACAAAATTATGATATTTAAACACTTTTGAAGCATGTTGTATATGAATAGAAATTCAATATACAAGAAACATATATATATATATCATAATTTTTGTCATTAAGTCCAAAATAATGTTTTGTTATAAATACCAAAACATAAAACTCATGAAGTAGATTATCAAACTAAGTTTGTTTAAGAAATAGAAGCATTCATGTATATAGAACAAATCATATATACACTAAACTATGTAAACTTGTTTTGATATAAAATCTATTCATGAAAACCAAGATCGGTTAAACCAAAAACCAAAACCGAAAACCAATATTCAAAACGTGAAACATGTGTGTTGTGAACTTGAGCTTATCATACTATACTAATCTTTACAATTAAGATCTAAACCCAAACTACACTATGGATACCTAAGTCTTCTTGTAGAGCGCAATCTCCAAGTTGACTTGATCCACAAACTCCTTTGATTCACCGAGCAAGTGCAATATGTTATCTTTGATGCGCGGGCTCTTGAATCAACATGTGCAAGCTTCCAAATCATCTTGTTGAAGCTAAACACCAACTAATATCTTGATAAATGATCTGAGACTAAAACACAAGATTATTAGTACTCATAACTACATGAGTTAGTCATCATCAAAACTAGAGTGGAAAGCCTTTGGGCCAACAATCTCCCCCTTTTTGATGATGACAAAACTCATGGAGTTATATATGCATGGATTAAAGTAAAGCTTCAAAGAAGCTCCCCTTAACTCATGCATAACAATAAACATAAAGATATATAATGAATGTTCATAAATATGTATGCATCAACATGCATAAAACACATAAAAACATGCTCTAGATACCAAACATATAGACATGCTCTAGATACCAAATATATAGACATGCTCTAGATACCAAATTGAAACACATATTAAAATGTAACAACACAAAATACATGCATAGAACTACCATGCATATAAACTACAAATTCTTCTCCCCCTTTTTGTCACTCATCAACAAAGGGGTAAACCAAACAAAGTGAAATCAAATTCCTCTTCCCCTTTCAAGGGGTAAAAATCAAAAACAAAGCATGATATCAAATAAAGATGGGTCAATGAGGTGCATTGAGATACCAATAGAAATTATCAATACCAAAATTATACAAGGCATTGAAACAAGAATAATCATTTTATGTTAACATGAAAACAAGCAATGTAACCATGATACCAATAAACAATAAACCAAAGTTGATACCAATTTAATAAACAAGTGACCTCTTGATACCAAAAGAAGAAATTTTTCATTAAAAGCTCATGAAACCAATTGAAAAACAAAATTGCATCTTAATACCAATTACACTACAATGTTTAAATCATTTTCCATCATAAAGTTAGGGAGTGGGAAACAAACACAATGGTAAACCAAATACCAATTGAAATGTAAAATACGAGTTTTCTCCCCCTTTATGAAATACCAAAGAAGATATGCATAGGCTTGAGATAAGATACTAATTGAAAATTAAATCAATTGAAACATGATATTCATTAAAAATTCAAGCTTAGCAATCTTAAAATTATGATAAAGCTTGTATGAGGATACCAATTGAAAAACTCAAGCTTAACATAGCCAAAAGTTGTGCTTTAAGATATAGGGATATAATAAGCACAAATAAAATCATCTATATATGTATGTAGGAAATAGATACCAATTGAAATTGATACTATATGGAGTGTAAGCATACATACATAAAACAAAACATATATGAGTATACAAAAGAAAGTCATATTGATACCAATTGAAAGAACTCAATGATGCCAATTGAAATAACAAAGATAAGGTCAAGTGTATAGCTCATATCAACTACCACCCATCCAAGATAAGTTTCAAATGATTTTCAAGATGAAGCATACTTGATCATGGTCTCCCATCCAACCGCCCATAGATGGTAGGGGTTTTCAAGATTAGATTTGAAAATAGAGTATGTTTGAAAATCACTACCAAAGTGAAGAATATGAACTAGTTTATGAAAATATGAAAACTAGTAGAAATCCTTCAAGATAAAACAAAAGGATTTTTCATGAAACATGGAAATCACAAGATCACCAAACACTCAAAAATCTATATGGCACTATTGGGACTCATGAAGATCAAATCATGAGAAAACATCAAATAAGGTGAGTGTACAAGTGTTGTGAAAATCATATTATCATGAAAATTGACAGTTAAGCTCAATATGAAAATCATCAATTGAAAATTTGAAAAATCACTTATTTGAAACAAGAACTTTATCTTAAATGGGAAATCACATAGAAACATGAAATCCATCCAAATATGTGAATACAAGTCAAATGCAATTAATTGAAATCACCATCAAACATGGAAATCATCACAAATGATCTAAACTTCAAGGCATATGTATGTCATGTACAAACCAAAGTATACATACATATCCCAAACTTAAAGAGTCCACAAAAGAGTATGCATGAAGGCACGTGGCTCAAGGATGTACATGTATAGCTAATAGTTTGGACAAAATAGACATATACATGAAGTCAAAACTCAAGATCATAAAACATATCCAAAATGGGTCATTCACATAATTCAATACAAGTTAGAATACATGAATCATCAAAACTAGACTATACTCGTACATCAAATAAACACAAATGAGCATTCAAGCACAAACATATATAAAGGTTTATTTGTAGCTCATTAGTTGCACAAGTATAAATTCTAGTCTTAATGAAACCAATTATTCAAGCATGTAGTCAACATATGAAGCAAAGAAACGAGTCAAGAATCAACATGAAAAAATAATCATCCAAAACATGGAATATCAAAAACAATCACACAAATCCGCATGATCAATATGATAAGAACATGTGCATTAGATCTTATGATTAACATGATAGCTAAAACAAAGGAGAACACAAGATATAGGTCCATATTAAACATGGGTGTCTCAAGAACTAATCATGTAAAGCATAGTTCTAATAAACATGGTCATTATCTTACTAATCATGAAACTCTAAGCATGCTATAAAAGATGAAATGAAAAGCATGCAAATAAAAAATTAGGAGTTAGAAATGATACCAAAAACCAATGAAGGTGCATTTCAAGTTCTCCAAAACATGGTGGTCCTTTCCACCAAATTCTCTTGAGTGTGAAGCATCCAAATGATTTTCTTTTAGGCTAAGAACGCATCCACCTCAAGGCACCAATACTCTCACGTGATGCGAGAGCCTCCACCTACATCAAACATCAAAGTGGTGGATCTTGGTACCCATTTTCTTGTGGGTCCACGGGGGTTAGTATCTTTCCTAACCCACACAAGATTAGTTGCTAAATTTTCATGATAAATGCGATCATAACAAAATCTAGCAAGGTGGCCTTTTCGACCACAATGTGTACATGTGTACACGTGAGTATACATATGATGATGGTGATCATGAGAAGCATGTGTATGCATAGAAGAGTGTGCATGCAAGGTTGGAACTTGTTTCTTGCGAACCAAGGTTTCCAAACGTGAGTGATTCATGGCACAATGGCTCAAAGTGGAGCCTAAACAATCAACACTTTTCTTCAAAACATTTATATCATTTTCTATGTTAGAAGACAAAGTGGAGCATGCAATAGAAGTGCTAGAAGTAGAAGCAATGCTAGCATGGCAAACATGCATATCAATCTCATTTTGCAAAGATTTATTTTTAATCAAAACCAAATCCAATTCTTTTGAAATAGAATCAATTTTATTTTTTAAAGTAAGATTTTCCTTGAAAACAAGATCCAATCTAGAAGACAAAACCTCATTGTGCTCAACAATATCATCACAATCATCAAGATCATTTTTATTTTTCAAAACTTCAATCTCTTTTAAGGCAATGTCTAGTTGAGATTGTAGTGAGTCACGTTCACTAGTAATCTCTTCCTTCTCTTGCAAAACCGATTCAAAAGTTGAACATAAATCCTTTAATTCTCCTTTTAAATCAAAATGTTTCTTTTTCAAAGAGTTATGTTTTTCCATAAAACTTTCAAGTTTAGAAGCAAGTTCAACATTCAAATTTTGAACTTCAAAACAACCATTGCAAAAAGAACTAGAGCTTTCATTAAGAGGGGAATTTGAATGTACCTCATGAGAGTCATTCCCATATGCCATAAAGCCAAGTTCTTCGGAAGCTTCTCTCTTAGATCTCCTTATCTTGTTGATGATCACGGGTAGCTCCGGAGAAGTTAGAATACTCCAAACTGCAAAAGCCGAATCATATTTAGCAAATATAGGAAAAAGATGTTCATTTAAAGATACTTGAAGTGTCCTAAGGGCTAATGCATTGGCCTTCTTATGCTTACTAGTATTTGGGTGGTCTTCTATAGTGATGGCTTGATAAACTAGATGACCTAGATTCTTTAAATGCCTAGTCATGTCTACCTTCCATGCATCAAGTCTAAAATGGTCAAACATAGGAGGGCTAGCCATGAATGCAATCTAAGATGTGAATGAAATGCAAATGAAGATTAGCAAACCAAGATCTTTTACTCCTAGGTTGTTAAACCAAAATATCAGGAGCACTAGCTCTGATACCAATTGAAAATCACCTAGAGGGGGGGTGAATAGGTGATGATGCTAATCAATGGAACTAAATGCGGAATAAAAAATCTAGATGCAATGAGCACTCAAGTGTGATCCACTAGTGATGCACACACAACCAAGCCAAGCAAATATGATGAACAATATGGAATGTAAATGCAAGGCACAAAGTAAATGGAGATAGAGATAGAGAGAGCCAATCGATCAAACGCAAACACCAAGGTATGTTCTCGAGGTTCGAGCACCCAGCTCTACATCCCCGCCATCCCCAGATGGATTCTAACACTCTCACTATCACAAAGAAAGTTACAAGAACCACAACCTCCTCTTGAGGCAAAAGCATAAAGCCACACAAAGTAAAGGAATACAACTTAGTGGTATACAACAACAACCACAAAACAATTCTTGCTACTTGGTGGTTTAAAGCAACAACCACAAACAATCTCCTTTTTCTCACACAAAGCCTATAGACAATATAGTAGATTGTAGCTCAAGTGTGGAGAAAACCAAGGGATTTGAAACCAGCAACACAAAGAAAATCTTTGGGAAATAAATCAAATTAAGATAGAGAAGTTCAAATAGAAAGCCTTTCCCAAAAATCCCTTTTCTTTGGTTTTTCAAAACCCTAATCAAAACACAAAAGATTGTTAACTTTGAATCCAAAAACCAATTTTGATTGCTGCATAAACTCCAGAGAGATATAAGATTTAAGCCCAAAAACTTTGAAGAAAATAAAGCTCTTTTGAATTTTTAGCAATCAATAAAACCTCTTTTCTCTTGTTAAAGAATCTCTCCCCAAACACCCCTATTTATAGGAGAGGGCTAGGGTTTAGGGTTAGGAATTAATTACTGAAGATTAGGAAGTAATTAGTTCCAAATATACCCTCCAACGGATATTTAATATCAAAAATCAAGTTAAAACAGATTTAAAAATATGCCCGTTTTACTGTTCAACGGCCATATCGGTCGACTGGCCCGGTCAACCGATAGTTCAAAAATTTGACCGTTATGAACTATCGGTCGACTGGTATAGTCGACTGCTCCTGACTGAGACTCAAAACATGTACCGGTCGACTATCGATAGACAGCCGGTCGACCGAAAAGATAAAAGATAAACTATCGGTCGAAGGCCGGTAGACCACGGTCGACTGGTAAGATACAGAGAGCAAACTAAAAACTTCGGTCGACTACCGGTAGCCTACCGGTCGACCGACAGACGTGCACACGGATACATGCACTCTGCCAGGACTCCGGTCGACTGGTCCGTAGACAGCCGGTCGACCGGTTCAGGTCAGAAAACAAAGTAAATAATATTATAATAAATCCCACAAAATCTCTAAAATTCCACAAAAATAGTTTTGTCATTTTATATTGAAAGATGAACTTGTGTTAAAAATCCCAACACAAATTTCAAACATATTTGACTATTTTTGTGTCAAAGAAATTTTGCCAAAAACAAAACTCGTATTTTCTAAAACTTGGAATCTTAAATAGAAAATACGTTTTGTCTAAAACTTCTTCCAAATACAAAATTATGATATTTAAACACTTTTGAAGCATGTTGTATATGAATAGAAATTCAATATACAAGAAACATATATATATATATCATAATTTTTGTCATTAAGTCCAAAATAATGTTTTGTTATAAATACCAAAACATAAAACTCATGAAGTAGATTATCAAACTAAGTTTGTTTAAGAAATAGAAGCATTCATGTATATAGAACAAATCATATATACACTAAACTATGTAAACTTGTTTTGATATAAAATCTATTCATGAAAACCAAGATCGGTTAAACCAAAAACCAAAACCGAAAACCAATATTCAAAACGTGAAACATGTGTGTTGTGAACTTGAGCTTATCATACTATACTAATCTTTACAATTAAGATCTAAACCCAAACTACACTATGGATACCTAAGTCTTCTTGTAGAGCGCAATCTCCAAGTTGACTTGATCCACAAACTCCTTTGATTCACCGAGCAAGTGCAATATGTTATCTTTGATGCGCGGGCTCTTGAATCAACATGTGCAAGCTTCCAAATCATCTTGTTGAAGCTAAACACCAACTAATATCTTGATAAATGATCTGAGACTAAAACACAAGATTATTAGTACTCATAACTACATGAGTTAGTCATCATCAAAACTAGAGTGGAAAGCCTTTGGGCCAACATTTTATACTTCGCTTATTGTTTTGTTTTATTAATAACAAGAATTTTTATATATTGATTATCTTTCAATTGGTACCATGATTCACTTATATTGATATTTTTTTAAATTGGTATCATGTTAGAAGAATATGTTTTATTGCTTACTTAGACCCCTTTGTTGATGATTGATAAAAAGGGGGAGAAGTATTTGAGTTTATATGCATATTCTTGCTATGCATGTTTTTTATATTGGTATCAAATATTAGTATCAAGAGTGTTTGTTATAAGAACATAGTTTGGTTAGTTTGGTTTTTTATTGGTTTCAAGAGCATTATTTCAGAACATGTTTATGTAAAGATTTATTTTGGTATTAAAAGCTTGTTTTATGTATATCTATGCATTATCATTATTTATTGATTATTTCCTAACCCTTTTTGATGTATGACAAAAAGGGGGAGAAGTATTGATGATTTCATATTTTGATTTCATATTTTGTACATTGTTTATCTCATACATGTATATGTAGGTTTCATGTTTTATACATATTCATATATGTATATGTTTTCATGTTTTATACTTAATAAAATAGAGTATCATTTGAGAGGGAGTTTTCACCTCTCTTTTATATTTTGTTAATATAGCCTAATTGTTTTATCATCATCAAAAAGGGGGAGATTGTTGGCCCAAGAGATTACACTCTCCATTTGTTTAGAGTTTTGATGATAACAAAACACTTAAGAGCTATATTGGTACTAATAAGTTTGTTCAAGATGAGTTTCAGGTTAGTACCATTCATGATGGCCATTACTTAGCTATTGCAAGATTTGCAAGGTTTATGATGCTAATAGGGCAAATGGCGCAAGAAGGAATGATCATAGAAGAGAAGGCTTTAGCATGTCATTGCATGGCTCAAGACTTTAGTTTGGCTCAAGAGACTTCATTAGTTTTGTTTTTAGTTTTATAGTTTGTTAAAGAATAGTGGATAGGTTGAAGCTCAAATGCACACACACACACAAATTCAATACGTTTGATTTTTGATTGAATCGGTTTAGATTTCAAGTACATATATTGGGTTTTGGATTTGAACCAGTTTTAGTTCTGCTGATTTGCTTGACACCTTTTTACTTTTCTTATCATAACTTTTTATTATTATATTCAAATAATATGATTCAACTTGCATTTCAAATATAACTTTCAGATCTAAATTTCTTATTCAATAATCATTTTCAGATTCAAATTTTAAAGATGTCAAATATTTGGTTGAACTCTGTTCTTGTTCTGAAAACAGCTTACAGTTTCTGTTTTGATACCTGTCAGTGTTTTATTGATAAATTTCTCATCTAAACTGATATTGAGTTGATTTCAGTTGCATTAAAAAGAAGACTTAAAGATCTATAAATTATTCCTATATACCTTATTCTGAATTCGAACTTTTGCAGCCTGAAAAATGTGCTCAAAGTTGACCAATCTGCCAGATTGGCAGTAATGGCTGATTTTCTGGAGGCTGATTTTTAACATGTTTTCAAAATGTGTTTTAAGTTCAAATAAAACGTGGTTAGCTGTTTTAGAGGGTCAATTTCTTTCTCTTATATTCAGGTAAAACTTTTCTATGTTTACTCTTCCTAAATCCTATATAAAGGGGTCATTAGGGTAGAGGTTTTCACAACAAGCATCGGCAAAAAATATTCAAGTTTTCAAAGGCTTTCAAAGAGTTTGGTTCTCGGTTTTTTGTGCTGAAGAATCTCTCATCGCTCAAGTTTTATTTTCTAAACTCTCTGAATTTCATTTTATTTTTTCACTTATAATTTTGAGCTTCAATTCTAACCATTGTTCTACAGGGTTCTTGTAAGGGAAAGAGGCTTTTGCAAAAGAGAGTTTGTGGTCTTTTGATCACCAAGAAGTACTTGTGTTCGAGATTGTGGAGTTGGGTACTCCGGTGTGGTTGTAACTCTTTGTGAAGTTATAGTGATTAGAAATCCTTCTGGGTGAAGGCGGGGATGTAGAGCTGGGTGCTCGAACCTCGGAAAAAATTCTCGGTGTTTGTGTTTGGTTTACTTGCTCTTATCTCTTGCATTATATTCTTTGCTTAAATTACTTGCTTGTGTGTAATTGCAATTAATTTTTAAATCTGTATTAAATTCACTAGATTAGCATTATCACCTATTCACCCCCCCTCTAGGTGATTTCACTAACAAGCAGTATTCCTTCAAGGATGAACATGTCGACTCGCTCTTCAAACTACTCAACAAGAGCAACCGACTGAAACTCCCTGAAGCTAAGCGCCCTAAAGAAGTCGGTAAAACTAATAATCCCAACTACTGCATGTATCACAGGATGTTGGGGCACCCTACCAAGAACTGTTATGTCTTCAAGGACATCCTTCAGGCTCTGATTAACGCGGAGGTATTAAAACTCCGTCCAGAGCAGAAGAAGGTGGCGGCCAACATGACGTCGTTCCTCTAGTTTGGAAGGAAACCTCCAACACCCTCTAGAGTAGTCCCTATCCCAAGAGGAGAGCTGAGAATGGTCAACACAGACCCTCACCAATAGCAAGAGAAGGGCCTGGTACCCGTTTTCACACCTCAGGGAGAAGTCATGTGGGTTCATCCCGACCTTGTGGATGGCCAACAATGGACCACTGTGACCAGCAGGAAGTCTAATGGCAAAGCTAAAGCTTCGCCTTGTAATGTGGTATGCGCCTCTTCTCGGGAAGCGGAGACTGATGTTCCCTCGCTGACCGATTCGGAAGAGGAAATAATTGTTCTGGCCACAGAACCCAGTCAACTGGTGGCAGAAACATGTTCAGGGCAGTCATATTTGAAAAAGTATGACGAAATGGCGGTAACTCCTCCAAAACCTGCTGCAGAGCCAGCCAAGCCCTCCACAAAGCAACCTATGGAGAAACAGAAAGAGATTCGGTTTTCTAGAGTTCTTTCGAAAGACATAGCGGAAGGATCCACAACACCTTACCGCTTTGATGTCCTGGCCCAACTGGCCAACATCCCAGCCCGGATTACTCTTTATGAGCTTCTTAGGCTATCGAAGTCGACCAGAGAAGCTCTACAAGAGGCCTTGGCTAATGCTGAGGTTTTCATGACCCAGGTGCCGATCAGACCAAAGGAGGAAGATGTAGAGGACTGCCTCCATACCTCCCAAAACGTTCCCTACATCACCTTCATGGCAAATGATATGCAAGTTAAAGGGAAACATGATCGACCCCTTTACTTCGCAGGGTACATTGGATCATCTGAGGTGAACCGCATTCAGGTAGATCCCGGGTTCGCATTGAGCATTATGCCTCGCCGAGTCATGCAACATCTCGGGATTCCTACTCACCGTTTGAGCGCCACCCAGACTACTATTTACGGGTTCAATGCCAATAGTATCCGTCCAATGGGGAAGGTCAAGCTCAAATGCCAGATTGGAGACCTAAGGTCAGAGGTGACATGCTACGTCATAGATGTCGACACCTCCTACAATTTGCTGTTGGGTCGACCATGGATTCATCGCAATTCTATCGTTCCCTCTACCCTCCACCAAGTCATGAAATACATCGACGGGAGTGGAAAGGTGCGAACGTTGATTGCCGAAAGGCATCCGTTCAAGGGAGTTGAGAATTATTTCACCGATTCTCTCCTATATCAAGAATCTGTGGAAACTGATGAAATCCCGCAACCAGAGGAGCCCGACTCTGGTAATGAAGCCGACACCGAGCCGAAAAAAAGAGAATGCATTTGGGAACTAGACCCACCTGTAACAGGCATTAATAAACCCGATGTTGATAATACCTCCGACGATGTAGGCGGATGGTATATTAATGAAGACTTAGATCTGGCGTATTTCTCTGTGTTTGCTTCTGATTCAGTGCCGTCAGACACTAGTACCGAAGTCGACGACGATCTCTGGTCGGCAATGGATGCTTTGACATCATTGCATGTACCAATGAAATCGTCCTTCGAAACATGTCGAAATGTTGGTAGTCCGCAAGAATCCATATTCATGGTTCCAGTAAGACGGAAAGGCAAAGACCAATTCTTTTCGGATGAATTGAATCCGAACCGATGACCCACGAAGAATCAGAAGGCGAGCAAGAATCCCCTCAATTCGGTCATTATGAGCCAAAGGTGCTCAGAATGATGAAAAACATGGGATATGATCTAACAAGCGGACCAGGGTTGAACTTCGGCAAAGGAAGGAGAACACTACTCCGATCTTTTGTACCAAAAGGGAAACCCCTGATTATTATCATCGGACTCGCAGGGGGTTGGGCTATGTGTCAACTCCGATCCCATCAGCTTCTGAGTCTGAAGAGTCATTATGCCATGATTACTCATCGGGCACGTTATCGTGGGAGTCAGATGTTAGTGTTGGCAACATCTTCAGAGAACTTTCAGTGAATATGGTTTTAACAAGCCACCTGGAAGACAGAGATGAAGAAATAATCCAATCCGATGCAGATCCTTGGATCCAACACTTGAACAATCTTTGGGATACCCGCTTCGAACAGCGTGAGCCACCCACAGAAGATAAGGTTGTTCAGATCAATCTAGGAGATGAGGCTAACCTTAAGCCCATCTTCATAAGCGACGGCCTGTCACCTTCAGAGAAAAAGAGTCTAATATCTCTTGTGCAAGAATATATAGACGTCTTCGCCTGAAATTACGAGGATATGCCCGGACTTGATCCTCGAGTGGCTATGCACCGCCTCAACATTAATACAGACAAAAAGCCCGTCAAACAACAACAGCGACGATTCTGTCCAGAAATGATGGAGGCAATTCAATCAAAAGTCAGAAAGCTTATAGACTCTGGCTTCATTAAGAAGAACAATATCCTGATTGGGTAGCCAGCATCGTCCCCGTTACTAAAAAGAATGGGAAGATCCGAATGTGCATCGATTTCGTGATCTAAACGAGGCCTGTCCCAAGGATGAATTCCCACTTCCAATCACAGATATCATGATTGACAACACATGTGGATTCGAGCGAATGTCCTTCATGGATGGATTCTCAGGATACAATCAAATCAAAATGTATCCTGATGATGAAAAGCATACCTCTTTCAGGACACTACTGGGGGATACTGCTACACCGTCATGCCCTTCGGACTGAAGAATGCAGGGGCAACATATCAAAGGGCCATGAATGCCATTTTCCACAAACATATGCGCAAAACAGTGGAATGCTATGTTGACGACATCGCAGTAAAAAGCTGCGCTAAAGGTGATCATATAACTGATCTAAAGGTTGTCTTCGACATCATGCGGGCCCATAGTTGAAGATGAACCCCGCCAAATCCTTCCTGGGGGTGGCCAGTGAAAAATTCCTAGGGTTTGTAGTGACCTCTACGGGGATTCATTTGGATCCGGAAAAGGTTCGCGCTATCCAGGAGATGCAACCTCCGAGAAACCTCAAGAAGCTCAGGGGATTGCAAGAACGATTGGCGTATATCCGAAGGTTTATCTCAAATCTATCCGGGAGATGCCAACCCTTTTCCAAATTAATGAAGAAAGGTATTTCGTTCATTTGGGACAGCGCTTGCCAGCAAGCATTCGAGGTAATTAAACAGTACCTCACGCAACCGCCAGTCCTTACAGCTCCGGTGTCTGGAAAACCTTTCCTGATATACGTCCGAGCGATGGATCATTCTTTAGGAGCTCTACTAGCTCAGAATGATGATCAGGGAAGAGAGCAAGCAATCTACTATTTGAGTAGAACAATGATCGGAGCCGAACATCGGTATAACCCGATCGAGAAGGAAGTTTGGCATTGGTGTTTGCTATTCAGAAAATGCGACACTATTTGGTAGGCCAGACGATAAACGTCATATCAAAAGTCAACCCCCTAAGGTTACTTATGACAAAGCCTTCATCGTTAAACGGCCGACTGGCAAAATGGGCCATATTGCTATCCCAATATGAAATGCACTTTTTACCACAAAAAGCCGTGAAGGGTCAAGCGGTGGCGGATTTCCTGGCTGAGCATCCAGATCCGAGGGCAGCCAAACTTTAGAAGGATCTCCCAGACGAGGTCGCTGAAGCCTGCCAGACCCAGACATCCTTCGAAAGGCAAGTGTGGCAACTTTTCTTTGACGGTGCATTGAGAACAAGCCCAAAAGGACATATAGTGGCAGGAGTAGGAGTAGTACTAGTCTCCCCACAGAACTATGTGATTCCTCGAGCTGTCTCGTTAACCGAGCCTTGTTCCAACAATGTAGCAGAATACAATGCCCTCTTGATTGGAATGCAGCTCGCCTATGAGATTGGCGTTAAAAATCTTGAGTCATATGGTGACTCCAAACTCATCGTCAGCCAAGTTCGCGGGGAGTACGAAGTCAGACATGAAGACCTAATACCCTATTACAACGCAACTATCTACATGGCTGAAAGGTTCACCAACTTTGATAATGACCATGTGCCACGCAAGCAAAATGCGCATGTAGATGCACTAGCATCCCTCGCTGCCTCCTTAGCCCTTCCAGCCAGAGCAGTAGAGAAGATATTTGTCCACGGCCATGACCTGTATTGTCCGAGAATTGCTCTTGAGGACTACCGGGAGCCAACGGGAGATTGTCAAGGCAAAGAAGCGCTTGAGTCGTCAACCGGTCCAGAGCCTAAAGACTGGCGATTCCCTTATATTGATTACGTCTTGTATGGCATCCTGCCAGAGGACACCAAAGAAGCGGCCGCCATTAGAAGAAAAGCTCCCAAATTCTACTATAATGCGATCACACGAACACTGTATCGTCGATCGCATGATGGAATCTTGCTTCGTTGCCTTTCGTAAAAGGAGGCACAGGAGGTATTGAAAGAAGCCCATGACGGCATGTGTGGAGCCCATCAACCTGGCCCAAAACTTGCACACCGACTCCAAAGGTTGGGATATTATTGGCCTAAGATGATCGCTGACGCCATCGCTTATGCCAAAAGATGTCACGCCTGCCAAGTACATGGCAATTTCATCCATCAAGCACCAGGCTACCTTCACTCTACGACCTCTACTTGGCCATTCGAAATGTGGGGGATGGATGTAGTTGGCCCTATCAGCCCTCCATCATCAAAAGGACATCAGTTTATTTTGGCCATAACCGATTACTTCTCCAAATGGGCTGAGGCTGTTCCTTTGAAAGAGGTGAAGTCATCTGATGTGATCAAATTCGTCAAACATCACGTCATTTACCATTTTGGGGTACCTCGGCGAATTGTCCATGACAATGGACCTCTGTTCATCAGCCAGGCTTTCCAGAGATTCTGTGCGAAATTCAGAATCCAGAGTGTATCCTCAACGGCATACTACCCCGCCGCTAATGTTCTCGCAGAAGCTTTCAACAAGACCATCGGCAAACTTCTCAAGAAATTCATCTCGAAAAGTCAACGTGACTGGGACGACAGGCTAGGTGAATGCTTATGGGCTTATCGCACAATTGTTCGAACCCCAACTAAAGCTACGCCATTCTCTTTGGTATACGGGTGTGAAGCCGTGCTTCCACTGGAACTCCAAATTTCATCTCTACGCGTCGCCCTGACAGCAGAGATGACAAATGAGGAGAAGCATCGACAGCGACTCCAAGAATTGGAAGCCTTAGATGATAAACGTCTGCAGGCCCAACAACAAATCGAGCTTTACCAAGCTCGGATTTCCAGAGCCTTCAATAAGAAAGTCAAGGTACGGACTTTCAAGAAAGGTGATCTTGCCTTAGCTGTCAGACGACCTATGGTGATGACACATAAGACAAAAGGAAAATTCCAGCCCAAATGGGAAGGACCATTTGTAATAGAGTCAGTCTACTCAAAGGATCATATCGCCTCATAACCTCAAATGGCGATACACCCATGATGCAGATCAATGGCAGATTCTTGAAGAAGTACTATCCTTAATAGTACTCCACCGATCAAGTTAAAAGTACACCTCTGATCAAAATAAGAAGAGCTTCGTCATTAACATCCAACGCCTCCGACGGCTAAGGATAGAGGAAAATGTTGGCTTCTAAGCCCAACATGAGTCTTCGACAACTCACTATGCTGAGGGGAATAGCATGGCTAGCCCAACTCAAACGGTAGTTGGTAAAGTTATCTTATCTCTGTTAAGTTAATATCACACCTCTGACAGCATTGTTGAGTTCCTGAAATAGGATCTCTCTCTACAAAACTTGACTCATTAAGATTATCATCATAATTTTGACAGGTCAAAGGTTCTTTACTTCTATTCGTCTGACTTTCAATACTAAAAGGGAGTTCAAGACAATAGAAGGAGACAAAAAGAAATGTGTCGCTTTTATTTATATCCAACATATGAAAGTGATACAAAACGCTCTCTTATTCAATAAGATTGAGTGTTACAGATAAAGGAGTACAAAGAAGTCCCTCTCTCTCTAAAAGGTTGCACTCACTCCTTGAAACTGCTCACAATTCCAAGTACCAAGATGTTTGGAAGGGCGCCAAAGATGGGCTGAGCACTGTGATGACGTTTGGAGGCTGATTATGTCACCATGCATGACGTAAACATCAAAGAAGCTCATCGTTAAGCAGGAACAATGGTGTTTCTTGAGGTCGAAAGGCAGCAGAATCTTCTGATTCCACCTGACCATCCGAAGTGGGGGTATGATCCTTCATTGATGAACAATCTCCACCACCAGAAACTCATCCAATGAGCATGGAGTTTTCATCAATGTCACTTCTGGGGTAGGTGAAGGGAGAATCCAAGACCATACCCACCACTATATCCACCGCCATCCTCACTCTGACCATGTCATGCCAAGAAGCATGACCGGTGCATTGAATCCAAAGAGATCTTGGCGAGTGTCAGGGCCCATGACTTCTTCTCCAGTGGTCGACCGCCAAACAAGTTCGTTGGCCGATATATTCTCCCAAGGGCCCAGCGAACATGAAAAGGGATGATTAAGCCTACCTACAAGAAGCAAATAAAAATTAGGAGATCTGAAACTTAGTATATTTCAACAAGAAAAACTAAGTGACAGACGCAGGAATAACCCGCGCAATGAACCAAACTTCTGCGGCGGCAGAAACAGACGCGACCAAAGCTGTGATACACACAGAATTCAAACGCAGTCTGGTTTTGCATTCGCGTCTAAGGTATGAGGTGCTAAGAGAATCAGACGCAAAAATTGCCGTCTCCCTGTTTGACAAACAGGGGTTGAAAAATTCAGGCCTGAAACTTTCGACCGAGGTTGAAATTCTTCTAAGTCGACAGCCTTAGACGCGAACTCTGTATGTAAAGCTCACAGTCCAGGTACAAAAGTCCATTATACTCGCGTCCAGAAGAATTTTGAGTCAGAGTTTTCTGAATGGCGCAACTCCCAAAAGGTGGGCGCACCAAACAGACTTCAGAAGAAGGTCAAGAAGATGGATCTCTTTAAGAGATAGCAAAACTGCAACCCCGTAAGGGCTGAAAATTTCAAGGCAGACCAGGAAGTCATACCCGCAGCAACCCCCATTAAGGGTTGAACTTTCTGTATCAAGGCGCGGATATAAAAGGTGCTCAACGAGACGCTTCTTGATCTTGAAATCACTTGACAGTGATAATCTTCTGGAAAGATTAAACATAAGCATGATAGCTCCAGGTCATCATCATCCATGGAGGCAAGTCCCAGATACAAGTTCTTAAAGAGAAAAGGCAGAATCGCTCAGAGCATTCCCTCTTAAAGGAAAGCAGTCTAAGTAATGGACTGCTAAAATGTGAAGCTGAGCCCTATTTATAGGCAAACCACGAAGCCTGTGATTAATGGCTCGCTAATCAGATTTGTCAGCTTTAATTCTCGCATGCATGTCAAAGCCCAATAAAGGGGTGACACGTAGACTGTCGCTTCGGGAAGCATCGAAGACGCAAGTCTCCAACCGCCAGCACTGATTTGGCATTTAAAGGCATTAATTCCTGAACCCAATGAAGGGCTGACGCGTGGACCGTCGCTTCAGGAAATATCGGATGATGCGAGTCCCCAATCGTCAACCTCAACTTGACATTTAAAGATCCAACGAAATCTTTATGACAAGCTGCATATAACGCCTAGGAAGTTGCACCAAACGCAGACCCGAGAGCTACGTCCAGGAACTGCCGTCCCTTTGCGAAATCGAAAATGGCGTCCCTCTTCATTCCAGTCGAGAGAACTGCAACCACGTCTCTCAGAGTGATTCAAAGCTGCGTCCCTTCACAGCAAAAGGGACCCATTCTGGGGGTCGCGCTTGAAAATCACATAAAAGTGGAAAGCTGCGTCCTGAGACTTGTGTCCTCAACGGAGAAGGCCTATAGCATTCACAAGTATCTTGGAGCTGCGTCTACATGGCGAGATGATAATGGTGTTCCTATCATAAACTCAATATAATTTGAGTTTGCACCAGGTCAAGGACCCAGTATTGCGTCCTCATATCTATGCGTCAGTTTTGAGGAGCATAAGATCGCGTCTTCACGGCATCCCGAATTCTGTACTTGGGCAGAGTTAAGGACTGCGGCCAGGGAGCCGCACTCAAAGTTGCGTCAGCTTCACAGAGCAAAAGCTACGTCTTCACCCAAAAGATGCGTCCTTCCGAAGATCGCACCTGTTCGACCCGGCCAAAGTCGCGTCTACCTCATGGAGTAACAGTCGCGTTGTCATCCCAAAAGCAGTATCACCCCTGCGTCCATAGAACTGACGTGTAGTCCTTACTTCTGCAATTCAGTTCAAAAGTACACTGGCACAAGCAGACGACTGCCCACCTTTGGTTTAAAGTACACCAACGACAAACTTAAAGCATCGGGGAGGTTTAGACTGTGTATCTAGACACTCCACGCGATCAGTTTTGGCGGCTTCAAAGAGTTCCACAGTAAACTCACGAAGGCCATACTCCAAACAAGATCAAGCCCGAAGCTTTGTTAGTCCAAATCATAAAAGTGGATTCAGGTAGAGTCCAAAGTATTTCGAAATACGTCCCAGCTAACTGCGGAATATCGAAAACTTTGGAGGGGGTTCTGTAGGCTGTCTAAAAAAATCATTGAAGACAAGTCTTCAAAAGCAGAGTCCCAAAACTCCAGACGCAGGGCTAATATAGCCGTCACTGCAGTGCACTGCAGCACCAAGGCGCGTGGGTCGACACCCGCGTTTCAGCCAGCACTGCAGCACCAAGGCGCGTGGGTCGAAACCCGCGTCTCAGCCAGCACTGCAGCACCAGGCGCGTGGGTCGACACCCGCATCTCGGCCAGCACTGCAGCACCAAGGCGCGTGGGTCGACACCCGCGTCTCGACCAGCACTGCAGCACCAAGGCGCGTGGGTCGACACCCGCATCTTGGCCAGCACTGTAGCACCAAGGCGCGTGGGTCGACACCCGCGTCTCGGCCAGCACTGCAGCACCAAGGCGCGTGGGTCGACACCCGCGTCTCAGTTGTAACCGTCCTGGTTATAGGGTCAATCACAGCCCACATAACGGGGAAAGTTAACCCCCATTATGGAGTATTTTTAGGAGGCACGTTCGCTCCTGAAACCTCTATAAATAGCCCTGTTGCTATGGAGAAGGGTCGAATTTTTGAGAGAAGAACTCTGAGAGAAAAGAGCTTGACTTTAGAGCTTCCACACAGAGAGAGAGAGAGAGAAAGAGTCCAACCCTTAAGATAACTTGTTGCGTACAAGTTAATCTTTGCCTACAATCTCTTGGTCGACAGAGCTGTGCTACTCCATCCACCATCCGAAGAGAAGATCCTAGAAGTTCTCGACGTTCACCCGGTCAACGGAAAATAAGATTCACTTTCCACCACCACTTGAAGAACCCAGCACTAAACAAAGGGGAGATTCAAGAATCAACATCTTCCCTCCCTTGTAGTCGGAGCATTAGTCCGTTGTAATCTTTCAACTGATTCAAGGAAACTTTACATCGAATTCTTCTACTCTGTACCAAACAATGGGTTTTGCCCTTAAGTTCAATTCGTGCAAGTATGCAATATAGACAAAAAGATAACACAAAGCGAATAAATCACCAATATATTTGTCCTATGCTATATGCAATGCCATATGTACACCTCAATCCAGATCACAACAACAGAACAAAATACAGTATATTGGAATTGAATTGACACGTGCCTAAATGCAAATGTCTAAACCATTTTAAAAGCGTCCAAATACCGTATTTTAGTTCTTTAATTTATTGCAGTGTGGAGGCAATCAAGCAGGAAAGTAATAGTACAGATCCACTAGCTATTACAATGAACACATCCCAGCACAACAAGATACACAATGATCACAAAATAGCCACGTTGGCGCAGCAAATGTCACGTTTACGCTACTTTTCTTTAGAAGCTGGGTCCCTGCTTTCTAGAGAAGGGAGATGCAATGTTAATGTTTGTTCTGCAATATTAATCTCCTGTAAAGATTATCCTGCACACCAAAATAGAGAAGAAAATGTTAACAAAAACGTGAAAACAAAACCATTCCCGTCCCCGGCAACGGCGCCAAAAATTTGATCGGAGCGAAACTAACACTCAGAAAATGTATATTTTCTCAAATCAATGAAAAGCTTATATGTGCTAATGTTCCCTCGACACTTCCTTTATAGCATTGGCTCAACGGGTCGAATCCACAGGGACGGGAGGCGATAGAAGCATTAACAGTCTCTATTCACGTCATTTGTTAACAAGTTCTTCTTTGTTTAAAGAATGAAAAAAAATGTAAAAGGAAAGAAAATCCAGAAATGATAGGTGAGGAGAGACGATGAATGCGATGTGATAATGAAAGAGAAGTGGTTTGGAAAACAAAATAGAAGATGGAACAAAGGTGAACTAAGAAGTTGTGAAAACAATGATAGAAAAAATGATAAAAGAGTTTGGAAATTAAATTTCAAAATAAAGTAAAATAAAACTCATGGCTACTAACTACTAATTGTTCCACTAAGCATGCTAACCTCTTAGTGATAGTTTCCTCACATGGATCCTCGGCCATCACTAGTCCTTGGCTTCAAGAGACGATACAGAGCATGACCCATAAGATTGTTCTTCTACATTCAAAACACATCCATACCACATAACAAGTTGCAAGCTACTATTAAATCATCAAAACTGGTTGGAGGTGAGCATGAAATAAAGTTAGCATTTGCAAGTTAGCAAGTTAGTGGGTTAGGTGTTTGAAATATTAGAATGTTAGAATCCATCATCATGAGCCATCAATGGCTCTTGCAAGAGCAAGGCCTTGTAGAGGCTATTAGATTCATATGGATTATCAAGTAAGTGATTAGATGGTTAGTGGTTAGTAGTTAGATTACCATGAGAAGAAGAAATTAGCTAAACATCATGTAGAAGATGGAGAAGATTACAATGGAGAAGAAAGGAGGCATCTTTACATAGATTGTCACCATCTATTACATCAATCCCTCTCTATCTCTCTCTGAATCTCTCAGCCCTACTACAAGATCTAAAAACGAAATTAAAATATAAAAGAAAAGAAAGAAAGAATACCTACACTACACTGCACTAAAGATAGAAACCCTATCCTAAAATCAAAACTGCTTGCGTTTCAGCCAAACCCTGCCCTATTTATAGGCAGAAGAGGGTTTCAGAAGACGAGACGGGGCCACGCGTTGAAGATCAACGCGTGGCCCCACCAGATTGTTGCAAAAACGTGGCAATTGCCGCATTTCCGCGGCAATACCAGGGGCATAAGTCTCTGGTTTTGGTTCGTGGCTTCGTGTCACTTCTAGGACCTTCTTGGTATACTTTATTTCGGGTATTTTCGTCCGTATTGTCGGCTAACGTGCACAAGGGTCTAGGTTCGATGTATCTTCTAGAAGATCCCTTGCTTGACCTCCAAGAATTGCGGATTTAATTACCCTAAAATGGGTTTAATTAAGCTATTATTACCCTTTGGCCATTGGACTCTTGATTTATCTGCAAAGTAGACCAAAACGTAATTAGAAATGATATTTTATTCATAAATCAATAGGGAATGCGATATAATAATGCAGAATTTTAGACTAATCAAACCCCGTGATGTTGAGGACCAAACATTTGAAATCAATCTCATTGAAAACTTAACAAGTGAACACAGGAAAGAATTGGAAATAGAAACTGAGTGTGACTTCGGGTTAGAGTCTGACGACTTTAATCTTGATCAGGTTGTTGAGTCTGCTGTGAATTAGGCCTTGAACCCTATTTCACCAAATATGGAGCCAACAAATTTGACTCATCCTTCTAGTGAGCCTTCCTCTTCTTTAGAATTGAAAGCCTTACCTGCGTATCTCAAGTACGTCTATCTAGGCAAACAAGAGACCTTTCCTGTCATCATTGCCTCCCATTTAAACGACGGGCAAGAAAAAGATCTTAAAGCAATTCTAAGAAAACATAGGGAAGCCATTGGTTGGACTATGACCGATATAAAGAGATTGAGTCCAACCATAGTTCAACATCGCATTCATCTCCATGAAGATGCCACACCAAAAAGAGACCCGCAGCGCAGGTTAAACCCTATAATGCAAGAAACTGTTCATCTTTAAATTGTGAAACTCTTAGAAGGGATAATCTATCACATTTCTGATAGCCAATGGGTTAGTCCTGTCCACATAGTTCCAAAGAAATCTGGTTTCACCGTACTAGAAAACGAGAACAAAGAGTTGGTCCAAACTCTCCCACGAAGATCTGAGTTTTCATTGACTATAGGAAGCTTAATGCTACAACTCGTAAGGATCATTTTTCACTCCCCTTCATTGATCAAATGCTTGAATGTTTGGCTATCCATGAGTATTACTGTTTCTTGAACGGTTACTCGGGGTATAATTAGATTACTATTGCTCTTGAAGACTAAGAAAAAACTACGCTTACATGTCCATTTGGGACATTAGCTTATAGTCGAACGTCTTTCGGCTTATGCAATGCCCAAGCAACATTTCAAAGTTGCATATTGAGTCTTTTTTCTGATATGGTAGAACGATTCTTAGAAATCTTCATGGATGATTTCTCCATCTACGGAGATTCGTTTACTCAATGTCTCCACCATTTAGAACTTGTCCTCCAGCGTTGTGCTGAGAAAAATCTAACACTGAACTGGGAGAAATGTCACTTCATGGTAAAATATGGAATTGTCTTGGGTCGTGACATCTCCAATAAGGGAATTGAAGTAGATAGAGCCAAGATTGAGGTTATTGCTAAGCTTCCCATGCCCAAATGCGTGAAGGATATTCAATCCTTCTTAGGACATGCCGATTTTTACCGAAGATTTATCAAGGATTTTTAGCAAGATTGCTAGACCCTTGACTAATCTATTAGCTAAGGATGTGTCCTTCACTTTTGATGCGGAATGTATGAATTCTTGGGAGAAGCTTAAGAGAGAGATTATTTTTGCACCAATCTTATCTGATCCGGATTGGTCTAAGTCATTTGAAATCATGTGCGACGCTTCTGATTTTATCATAGGCGTTGTCCTAGGACAACGCATTGATAACAAACAGCACGTGATTTACTACTCTAGTAGGACTCTCAACGATGCTCAATTGAACTACACTTCTACTGAGAAGGAATTCTTGGCAGTAGTATTTGCCTTAGAGAAATTTCATCCCTATCTACTAGGTCCAAAACCACCATTTTCACCGATCATTCTGCGCTTAGGTACCTCATGATGAAGAAGGATGCCAAGGCCTGACTCATTCGTTGGATCCTCCTTCTTCAAGAATTCAATCTCGAGATTTGAGTCGAGAAAGGCGAAGAAAATATCGTTGCTGACCATCTCTCATGAATCCCAAATTCTCCATGCACTGAATTGCCCATAAATGAGGACTTTTCTGATAAAAATCTCTTAGCTATCTTTAGGGAACTTTGGTTTGCTGATATAGTGAATTACTTAGTCACAAACCAAACTCCGTCTCATTGGTCCAAAAACGATATATACCGGTTTTTATCTCAAGTCTGATTCTTCTTTTGGGAGGAACCGTATCTTTTTAAGTACTGTTCTGACCAAATTATTAGGAGATGCATTCCCGATGAAGAGGTTAAGAGTGTTTTATCCTTTTGTCACAAACTTGCATGCGGTGGACACTTTGGTCCCCGCAAGACTGCTGAAAAAGTGCTAAAAGTGGGTTCTATTGGCCCACTTTGTTCAAAGATGCTTATGAATTTTGCAAGACGTGCCCTGGATGTCAAATGGTGGGAAGGATCTTAAAACGAGATATGATGCCCCTCAGCCCAATTCTAAAGATAGAACTCTTTGATGTTTGGGGCATCAACTTTATGGGTCCATTTCCTAACTCATTTGGAAATCAATACATATTGGTTGCTGTGGACTATGTGTCCAAGTGGGTAGAAGCCATTCCTAGTAGAACTAATGATAACAAAGTTGTCATAAAGTTTTTAAAAGAGAACATTTTCTCACACTTCGGAACCCCTCGTCCTATCATCAGTGATAATGGTACTCACTTTTGCTGTAGGTCCTTTGGAGCTCTTATATGAAAGTATGCCATAACTCACAAGTTATCCATACCTTATCATCCTCAAACCAGCAGGCAGGTTGAGGTTTCCAATAGACAAATCAAGCTTATTTTAGAGAAGACTGTGAACCAAAATCGGAAATATTGGTCCACCAAACTTGTAGACGCCCTATGAACCTACAGGACCACTTTCAAGACGATTCTAGGGATGTCTCATTATAGGTTAGTCTTTGAGAAGGCTTGCCACCTACCCGTTGAGTTAGAGCACCGGGCCTTATGGGCAATCAAGCAGTTGAATTTTGACTTGACTAAGGCCGGTGACCTTCGAAAATTATAAATTTTCGGATTAGAGGAGTTGGGAAATGAGGCCTAGGAAAATGCTAAGATCACTAAAGATAGAGTTAAGATTTTTCATAATAAACACATCATAAGAAAAACTTTTGTCCCTGGACAAAAAGTCTTACTCTATAATTCTAGGCTTCATCTTTTTCCAAGAAAATTAAAATCAAGATGGACTGGGCCATTCGTTGTCAAAACCGTGTTTCCACACGGTGCTGTAGAGATCAGTGACACCAAAAATGAAAATGACTTTAAGGTAAATGGTCAATGTCTTAAACCTTTCTTAGAATCGGTGCCGGTAAATGAAACGGCTATGGGTCTTTTCGACCCAGTGTATCGGTAACTTTCCTCTGTTCCATTTTATTTCATGCATCTATACATTTCTTTCATACATTGGGGACAATGCATGAGATAAGTGTGGGAGAGGGTTCTAACATGACTAATATAACTAAAAAAAGAAGAAAACAAATATATATATATAAACTTTTTGAAAGGTAAGAACAATATTTTGATATATTTTTTGTAAGAAATTAAGTCAATTTAAGGAATAGGAAAATCATAATTAGGATTTCTTATACTTGGTCAAAATAAGATAACTTGTTTGATTTTCAGGGTTAGGAAGAAAACTGATAAAAGTAATTTAGTCTTGATCTTTACCTTGAAGAAATATGCACACTTTATACACTTACACACTTAGGGTTCAAAGACAAAAATTTTTATGCCTTATAAAAAAAGAAAAAAATATATATCTGTAAATCTAATTGTTGATTAGCTAGGTACTTTGGCCTAAGAAAGCCTTGGTATTTATGCAAAAGATAATTAGATAAGCTTGTAATATATATATATATATATATATATCCTCTAATTAAGCTGTGTATTTGTACCTCATGAAGCAAAAGTATTCACGCCTAAGAGGGGTACATTTTATAAATAAAAACCCTTAGTTCGTGGCCTTGTCTGCTCGAGTGTTTAAGTCCTTAGGGGTGTTTTCTCACCTAGTGCCCTAAGACTGTCCGGTCTGGGTGTCACCAACTAAAGACTCGTTACATAGGCAGATTAGAAAGCCTAATGGAATTGAGGAATAAATATTACAAAAAATAAATATAAATAAGGCATAGGAGTTAATGTTAAAGAACCCTTAGTCAAACTTCACGGTCACGATGATGCATATGACTCAGGGTAAAGTAATAGACTAGATGAGAAATACAATTTGACTCCTTAATTTGATTGATAGCATGTTTTTGAATAGAGACTAAGTTTAAGAATGAAAATTTTGATATTCCTATAACTTATAGATTACTTGAACTCTTACAAATATACTTCAAATATTTTATCCTTTCAAAATATTTTTCGAAAATACTAACATTTTTTCTTTTTATGGATTTTGTGGGTGCAATCCACTGAAAATCCTCACGAGACAAACTCGTCCTCTAAGGGTAACGTAGAGGTTTAACGGCTTATTGCACATGCTCAGTGCAATCGAGTGACCTGCGAAAGTGGTCTAATAATTGATTAGGAATAGTTGATGTATTGCTCGAGGGCGAGCAAAAGATAAGTGTGGGGGTGTGATCACATATATTGCATACTTATTGTCACATTACCATATTTATTATCTAAATAAATCATATTAATAAGTCATATTTTTCTTTATAAAATGCAGGCCCATTGCTAAAGGATAGGAAAGAGAAACGATCCCAAAAGCCATCAAATTCTGATTTAATTCAGAATTAATTCAAAATCAGGAAATCAGGGCAGGTCATGACAAATCAGAGAGGTTAAAAACCAGTTAAAATGAATCTTCCCAAATTAAGTGGTTAAAGCCAAAGATCAAAGGCTGTTTCATCAAATCCTGGAGCTGAAACGGGAAAACCAGCAGGAGATAAAGTCAGAATACAAAACCAGGAGGTGTACCCCCCCGGCTGTGGCCACCTGGCCACAGCCAGGCCGGGGAAATGCGACCAAATCTGGGTTTTTCGCAGCCTTGTTAAGTTTGTTGGGGGGAGTAAATGCTCTCCCTTCTTCGTACGCCCTCCCCTGTTTGGTTTTTGCCTATAAATACTGTATTTTTCAGAGAAAAAGGGACCAGAACTTAGTTTAAATTTTACTTCTTTATTTTTAAGGTTTAGGCTCTGTGTTAGATAGTATAGAAGTTGTATCTCTATTTTATAATTTGTAGTTCAGTTCAAATACCACTGAGAGAGAGGAATAGAGTGATTGTAATCTTAAAATTGAAGTGACATCAAGAAAGGATCAAGCTTTCTCTTCTTCCACTCTAATTCACGGGTATGTCTTGCTTTATTTTCATGTATTATTTTTCATCTTTTATGAGTAGCTAAATTCATTTTCTGGGCTCATTATTGTTCCTCTTTTCGATCCCTCTTCTTTTTGAATGGTTTTGATGTAAAGACCTAATGAAATCATATGCATGCCTAAACTAAGCCTTTCTTCTTTAAAGTGTTCTTGAAGGCACATGAGGATGGGTTTGAATTTCTAAACTTTTACTTCTTTTAAAACATCTCTTGAACTTGTTTTTATTTCATACTTGAAAGACTTGATGATTTAACATTCAACTTAAGATGATTTCTTAAAGAATAGAGTTAACTTTTCCAAACTATCTTATTTGCTTTGCTTAAAACTTTCTAAACTCAAGCTTAGGATTTTGCCTATGATCAAGTTGAGGCACTAAGAATTTCAAGAGAAGAACACATCATTGAGTAAGTGAGATAGTGAGCCCAAATCTTCTTCTTATATTACAAATAACCAATCACTCTTCAAGCTTTAAAAAAAAAAAATCACCTTTTCTAAAGCCTTCTCTAAGTTTGTAATTTTTCTTTTAATAATTTCCCTTCTCTCCATTCTCTTTTTCAATTGATAAAAAAGAAAGACACAAACTCCATTCTTGTTACTTAACAAAAATACCGAAAAGCTTCTATCACATTCCTCCTTGTGGACATGACCCGTTAGCCCAAAGCTACACGGTAATTCTTATCACTTTCATTCATCGATCAGTCACAGTTAATGGTTAAAGATCTTCTTTTAGTTCTTAAAAAAAAAAGAAAAATAGGTTACAGTTAAGTTAGAAAGAAAGTGGTAGATTGAGAAGGTAGAGAAAATGAAAAATGAATTTATACAAAGAGATTAAAAAAGTGATAAAAGAGTTGGGAGATTGTAGTGTTGGTGATCTACACTAAAAGTTAAAAGAAAAGAAAGAAAACCTAAAAGAAAAACTTACCTCCTCTGGTTGATGACTTACCTGAAAATCTTGCATGTTTTACCTTGCTTCAGAGGTGGTCAACGCATAACCCATAAGATTGAGCTCAGTCCCCATTTGCATTACATCATCAAGACGAACAAGAATAAAATGATATGGAATCTTGAGGAGGAGAACATCATCATGAAGTATTAGTGGCACTCACACAAACTTGGTTATACTGATGGTTCTAAATACACTTGGACATTCATCAAAACCAAAAGAGAAAAAATAAAAAAAAGAAGAACATATAAATAAAGAAAAGCATAAAGATGTTACCATTGATTGCTTGTAGAAACTATGAAAGAAAGGAGGAGGTTACATCGGTGTCACACTCAACATAAGTCTCTCTCTTACTTACATGAATCTTAATCTAACCTATGCTTACAAAAAATAAAAATTACATAAAATGAAAATATAAACATACACTAAAAAAAATGAAAAACTAGTCTAAAATCTATCTCTGCTTCATCATTCCTTATGGTTTCTGAAAAACCCAGTATTTATAGGCAAAACCCAACGAGGAGGAGCGTACGAAGATAGGGGGAGCAAACGCTCCCCAACTTCTCTAACAAAGCCACGGAAACGTGGCCAAACCTGGGGGTATAGAACCTGGTTTTAATGATTTCCTTTCATCTCGTTCTGGATTTACCGTTTCAGCTCCTGAATTTGACGAAATGACCTTTGATCTTTGGCTTTAACCAATCGATTTGTAAAGATTTGTTCTAACCAATGTTTAACTGATTTTATTTTCTCTGGTCTGCCCTGATCTTCTACTTTCAAATTAATTCTAAATTACATCAGAATTTTGATGGGCTTTTGGGCTCGTTTCTCTTTCCTTTCCTTTAGCAATGGGCTTGCATATAAATTAGAAAATAATTTGGATTAAAAGTAGAGTTTATTATATAATAAGTATGAGAATGTGACAATGAATATGCAATATCAATGACCGATTACACCCCCATACCTATCTTTTGCTCGTCCTCGAGCAAAATAATAAAACTAAACCAAAAATTATTGGACCACTTTCGCATGTCACGCGATTGCACTGAGCATGTTTAACAAGCCGTTAAACTTCTAGGTTTTCCTAGAGGAAGTATTTTGTCTCGTGAGAGTTTTTAGTTGATTACACCCACAAAATCCATAAAGAAAGAGAAAAATGTTAGTATTTTGAAAACACATTTTGAAAGAGAAAAATATTTGAAATATTATTGTAAGAATTAAGTAATCTATAAGTTATAGAAAAATTAAATTATTCATTCCTAAACTTAGTCTCTATTCAAAAATTTATTATCAATCAAAGTAAGGAGTCAAATTGTACTTCTCATGTAGTCTGTTACTTTACCCTAAGTCATATGCACCTTCGTGACTGTGAAATTTTGACTAAGGGTTCTTTAACTCTAACTCTTATGCCTTATTTATTTATTTTATTTTTGGTAGTATTATTCCTTAGTTCTACTAGGCTTTCTAATCTGTACATGTAACGAGCCTTTAATCGGTGACTCCCAAACCAAACGGTCTTAGGGCACCCGTGAGATGACACCCCAAGGACTTAAGGACTCGAGCAAATAAGGCCACAAAACTAAAGATTTTATTATATGAACCGCTTTTAGGCATGAATACTTATGCTTTATGAGGCACAAATACCCAGCTTAATCAGAGAATTTTTTTTTATGTGTGTGTGTATATATATTTCACTTTTTTTTTTAAATAAGGCATAAGAATCTTTGTTTTTGAACCCTAAATGTGTAAGTGTGTAAAGCATGCATATATTATCAAGGTAAAGATCAAGACTAAATTACTTTCACAAATTTTCTTCCTAACCTTAGAAATCAAACAAATAATCTTATTTTGACTAAGTATAAGAAATCCTAATTATGATCCTTCTATTCCTTAAAATTGACTTAATTTCTTACAAAAAATATGTCAAAATATTGTTTCTATTTTTAAAAAAATTTTATAAAAAGAAAACCTAAGTTATATTAGAACCCTCCCCCACACCTATCTCATGCATTGTCCTCAATGTATGAATTAATGCATAGATGCATGAAAAAGAAGAAAGGGAAGAAAAATATTACCTTAAAGTGGTAGTTCAGGTGGTGGTCTGATTGGTCCACGAAATGCGATCCAATCTAATTTGCGTGGAGTTCGGAGGAACCCACCAGAAACCTCTCTAATATAACCCACTAAAATGATGTATATATGAATGATTTTATTAAGAATTTTACCCCATCTAATTTTCAAATTTTTAAACTAATTTCAGAGTCATTATTATCAACACCTCTATTCCAAAATGGAGTATAAAAAGATGGAATGATTGATCTGGAATCAGGAAGGGCATTAACTACAATCGACTCAAGAAAATGACTGAAGTCAAGTAATGGTTCATGAGTCAAAATTTGTTCAGGAAGTGGGTCCAAATCAAGAAGTTGAAACTCAAATTCACATTCATTTCCCCACAATGGAATGTGACTTTCTAAGATTGGTGATTTAAGTTCAAGAATGAGAGGTATGGGAATCAAAACTGACTCTAAAATATTGGTCAAATCAGGTAGCAAAATAGGAGTCAATATTGATTCAAAAATTTGAACTGAATAATTTGAGACTCAAGATCGCATTCCTCATTGAGTTCAATTTCGTAAAAATGAGAACTTGCCAATTTGTCAATAGGACTTTCAAAAGTATGAAATTGGTCAAGTTCAATATGATGATCATAAAAGATTGGTGATTCAATTTCCCGATGGATAGACACAGGATCCAATATGGACTCTGGAGAAGGATTGAAATCAGGTAAAGACACCAGAGTCATTATTGAATCAGAAAGTAGAATTGAATTATCAAGTTGAGGTTCAGGATCATATTCATTCTCAAGCTCAATTTCAGGAAAGGGATAACTTGCCAAAATGTCAATGTGGTTTTCAAAATTTAAAGTTTGGGCAAGTTCAAATGGGTGTGCTAAAATGGAATCTTATTTTTCAAAACAATATGATTCTTTAGCTCTAACAGAATAGTTAGCAACATCAGGAAAGGTCAAAGAGTGAGAATGAAGAGTTTTGACCTTATATCTATGTCATGATTATGAGTGTTTGAGCCTGAGTCATGCCTTCAAGTAACTTTTCATAGTCGATTGGTTCATCGTTTTGTTGCGATTTGACTTGAAAAAATGAAGTTTTATTTTGAAATTTGTGGTGAAATCGTGAGTCCATCAGATTTTGTGATTATTTCTCGAACTCACGCATACTCATTTTCAAGATTTATGTTTTCTATTTTAAACTGGTGGAACTGAGTATGAATCTTGCAAATATTGAGGAATTGGGGAGGCCTGAAATTTTCGTTCGGCTCCTGCATGGCTTCTATACTCTTTTTTGGCTCAGATTTTTCTTCAATGGGTGGTCTAGAAAAGGAGTATAGGAAGCAAAATCGGAAAATGAATATTGTGAAAATTGTGGACAAGATGGATAAGGAGGACAAGTCGGTTGAAATTGGACTCGGGGGAGGTGAATCCTCATTGACTCTGTGAAGAGTTGGAATTATTTTAAAAATTATGGTCATAAGATTGGGGATATGGGTTGTATTGATTCGGATAAGTCCAACCCGGTGTATTTGGTTGGTTCATATTGTAAAAAAATCTGGTTGGAATTATCCGAGTCAAATAGGGTGTAATATGAATTGCCATTAAATTGAAAAAATTGTTGTTATAAGCCATATCACACAAGAAATGTCAAACACAAATAAAAAACAAACAAATAAGAAAACAAATAAAAAGAAAAAAAAATCTAATCTAAGTTAGGGTAGACCTTAGACATAGACGACTCCTAACTAGTTAGACTATCCACAGGGGGTATATTGTTGAATCTGACCACAAGTTAATCGGTTAGGTAGGGGCAAGATCGGTGGGAAGTATCTGTGCCTAAGTAACGGGCCTAATTTTGTCAAACCACCACCTTCAAGGTTTCTCCCCTCAATCCCCAACCTTAGAAACTGATTTGGCAAGAGTTAAATTCAAATCAACTTCCCCTATAGGTCGTCTCCTATATAAGTCCGAGATGTCCCTAGGGCCAACTCTACTCAGTTTTAGTTAGGCTGGTTAGTGAATGAGGAGATGGTTTGTGGACTAAGAGAGAGTAATGACTTTCCCACCTTATCTTGTTTATAGGACAAGCCCTTAAGATTGATTGTGCAAAGTGTGCAAGATATAGAAAAGTAATATTCACAAGAAAATATCACCTAAGAATGTTTCCTAAACTATATGCTATGCACACGTACCTTGTGCTCCAGCACTCTTCAACAGTAATGTAAAATGTAAATGACACATGACTAAACGCAAAGTCTAAACCATTTGTAGCATTTAACAAACATCATTTTACTGTTGAGGTTAGAAAATATTTACAGTGAGACAAACAAGGAATAAATAGTTACAGAATTTTAGCTTTGCAATTCAGCTAATCTGTAAAATTACAGATTAGTAGTTCACTCAAATTGCCACTGGAATGTAGCAAATCTGAGAGCTTCTGGGCTCCGCTTTTTAAAGTAGAGTCCAGGGCCACTTATATGTCCATTGCAGCAAAAATTTCCTTGTTAAACCTGTACACCAAGAACAAAGAAGAAAGTTAACTAAAAATATAAATCTAAAAAGAGAATAACTTACCGTCCTTCCCCGGTAACGGCGCCAAAATTTGATTGAGATTTTACCTGCACACAAGAATACATAATTTCTGAACTTAAAAATAGAATGTGCAAGTACTCAATACTACCACTATAGCAAGTGGCTATACGGGTCGTGATCCACAAGGAGGGACTAGCGATGGAAGCTTTTTAGTAAGTTCTCTTTTATGCCACAGTCAATGGTTAAAGATCTTCTTTTAGTTCTTAAAAAGAAAAAGGAAAATAAGTTACAGTTAAGTTAGGAAGAAAGTGATAGATTGAGAAGGTAAAGAATATAGAAAATAGATTTATATAAAGAGATTAAAAAGAGTGAAAAAGTTAGGAGATTGTGGTGTTGGAGATCTACACTAAAAAGTTAAAAGAAAAGAAAGTAAACCTTAAAAAAAATTACGTCCTCTGGTTGACGACTTACCTGAAAATCTTGCATGTTTTACCTTACTTCGAAGGCGATCAACGCATAACCCATAAGATCGAGCTCAGTCCCCATTTGCATTACATCATCAAGACGAATAAGAATGAAATGATACGGAATCTTGAGGAGGAGAACATCATCATGAAGTATCGGTGGCACTCACACAAATATGGCTATATTGATGCTTCTAGATTTACTTGGACATTCATCAAAATCAAAAGAGAAAAAGTAGAAAAAAAAAGAAGAGCATATAAATAAAGAAAAGCATAAAGATGTTACCTTTGATTACTTATAGAAACTATGAAAGAAAGCAGGACGTTATATCGGTGTCACTCTCAACATAAGTCTCTCTCTTACTTATATGAATCTCAGCCTAACCTACGCTTACAAAGAATAAAATTTACATAAAATGAAAAAATAAAACTACACTAAAAAGAATGAAAAACTGGCCTAATGTTTACCTGCTTCATTGTTCCCTGTGGTCTTTGAAAAACCTAGTAGTTATAGGCAAAACCCAACGTTGAGGAGTGTACGAAGATAGGGGGAGCATACGCTTCCCCAACTTCTCTAACAAAGTCGCAGAAACACGACTTTGGCTGCGTTTCCGCGGCCTGGGTGTGGCCACAATCGGGGGTACAGCTCCTGATTTTGATAATTTTCTTTTATCTCATTTTGGATTTCCCGTTTCAGCTCGTGAATTTGACGAAATGGTCTTTGATCTTTGGCTTTAACCAATCAATTTGTAAAAATTTGTTCTAACCGATGTTCAACTGATTTTATTTTCTCTGATCTACCTTGATCTGCCCTAGTCTTCTAATTTTGAATTAATTTTAAATTAAATCAGAATTTTGATGGGCTTTTGGGCTCGTTTCTCTTTCCTTTCCTTTAGCAATAGGCCTGCATATAAATTAGACAATAATTAGGATTAAAAGCAGAGTTTATTATATAATAAGTATGAGAATGTGACAATAAATGTGTAATATCAGTGACCGATCAAGGAGCAATTGTCAAGTAGTAGTATGTCGGGTGTCAGGTGATAACACATCAGTTGTTTAATGATACAGACAAATGTTAGGTATCAGCATGTAAATGACGGGTATCAAGTAATAGCATGTCAAGTATTAACATAACAAGTATGCACATGGCAAGTGATAGAGTAATGGCTGAGCACAATCAAGCGGAGCTGAGCAGGCTGGAAGTATGGACAACAAGCAGTATTTAACACTAGAGCGCCTGGCGAGGTTACCAGGACGACTTGGCTTAAAGTGCGAGTGGAAAATTCGGCAGCATCTCGCCTAGACGAATCTAGTAGTAAACCACTGAGCGCTAAGCATGCTTACCAAGCGAAGCTGAAAGACCTGATAGCCTAGGCGCACTTCTCTTTCGAGGTAGTGGGCGAGATCCTGGAGGCTAAAGTACGCTCAGGGCCTAAGCGCACTCTCG
The DNA here is from genome assembly GCA_038442645.1 of Agave tequilana. NCBI lineage: Eukaryota > Viridiplantae > Streptophyta > Magnoliopsida > Asparagales > Asparagaceae > Agave > Agave tequilana. Next base: position 165,285 of record JAVJIF010003228.1, on the reverse strand, counting down.
GTAGCTACCACGAAACCCATAAGGGTACAGGCCTAAAACCATTGGGTAGCCAGCCCGAGAATGAGTAAAAACTCAGAGTTGGTACAGGAGTACATGCATGAAATGTTAGTACCACACGAGCATATATACAAACGTGATAATATCTAAACTACCGTGGAGTGGAGAAGCCCAGAGGCTGATAGGGCCTGAGGCCAAGTAAAAAGCCCAAAATCTGAAAGGGCCCGTAGGCCAAGTAGAGAACCCGGGGGCTAACGACCATAAAGGGTCGGCCAGGCATATGGTATAAAGCAGTAAAGAGAGTACATCACTGGCATGGTATATATGCAAGAAGTAAACTATCCTAATACAAGCATTCGACACAGACATATACATGTACAATCACAGGACTCGGCCACACACAAATACAGGGGCACAACCAATACAAAATTCATATAAATTTAAAATAAAATACATGTCGACCCGACGAAGCGGGGAAACCCAAATCAAGGCGAACACACTCGCCTAAATCTCCGAAAAGCCAAAAACTCTGAAATATCTGGAACTTGCGCACGCACCAAATATATAATTAAATATAAAAACATAAATATATATATATATTTAGAGAGAGAAGAAAATAAGAGAGAGGAAAGAGAGAAAGAGTGAGGGCTAGAGAGAAAGAGACCAAGAGAGAGAAAGAGAGATTTAGAGAGAGAGTATAGAGAGGGAAAGAGAGAGTTTAGACAGAGAATAACAATAGGAGAGAGAGTAGGGGGAGAGAGAAATACGGCAGAGAGAGAAAGAGGACGGCTAGAGAGAGAACTGGAGAGAGAAAGCTGGAAAAAGAGAGAGATTACAGCAAAGAGAGAGAAGATAGTGAGAGAGACGGGGGCGACAGCCCCTCCTCTGCCCACGCATAGGGGGCCAGGGAGCCCCCTGGCCGCTCACGGCCGCCGGCGACGAGCTGGCGGCATCCAGGCCCGGGGTGGCATCGGCCACTCCAAAGAAGAGAGGGGAAAAATTGGAGGGGGTTAGGGTTTGGAGGTGGAGAAGAGTAGTGGTGGTGGAGATGGTGATTTTGGTGGTGATTTTGGGTGGTGGTGTAGAAATTGAAGGAGATGCGAGGAGGAGGAGGAGTAGGGTGTTGTGGGGTGAAGTTGGAGTAGATAAGATGGTGGTGGTGGTTAATTTGAGAAAGTGGAGATGGTGATGGTTTTGAGGAGGAAGAAGATGGAGATGGTTGTTAGTGTTGGTGTTGGTGATAGGAAGAGGTGGCTGGAGTTGGGAGGAGTCTCTCACCGAGGACGGTGGCCGGAGGAGCGCCCGGTTTGGGTATCAGCCAAATGAAGAAGAAGAAGAAGAGAAGGAAGAAAGAAAGATAAAGAAAAAGAAAAGAGGGAAGATGGATGTTAGAGGGGAGTTAATGAAAGGGAGGTGAGGTGGCGGTTGGTGGAGTCGGTGGGAAAAGAAAAAGAAAAGGAAAGAAAAGGAAAGATTCAAAAATATAATATTTAAAATAAAGTCGGGAAATATCAACTGTTTCAGAAAAATCCCCAAAAATACCTAGAGGTAGAAAACATCATCCAGAGGAATAATATGAAATCTATTTTCAAAAATAAAATCTTATTTTCAAATTAAAAATTCTGGAGTCAATCGTCGATACCGGTCTACACCGGTTCGGCCAGATTTTGATAAATTTTGAAAATTTTCAGAAAATGCATGAAAGAAGAAAATATAATTCTAAGAAGCAATGTGAAAGCAAAATCCTGAAACTTAATTCGGATCGTAAACTAAAAAATACTGGAATCAACCAGCGATACTAGCCGACACCAAATCTGGTGAAATTTTGATAAATTCAAAAAAATCTCAGAAAAAGTATTTAGATAGAAAATGTGATTTTGAGAAATAATGTGAAAGCCATTTCTAGAAATTCAACTTCATTTGTAAATTAAAAATCTGAGAATCAATCAGCGGCACTGGTCGACACCGGTTTTGAAGATTTTCAATTAAATTCAGAAAAATCTCAAAAAATCATGAAAAATCTAAATTATTAGAAAACGATGTTTGAAACTAAAATTGATCAAATCTATCTATCGAAAAGACCAAATTGAGCAATACATTAGGATCGGGTCCCTAGTTCAGACTAGGGCTGACTCCGCGTTCACGAATCCGGATCCAAGGCAAAACAATCATATAAATAATTCATAGTACAAAATAAATACAGGAAGTAAATCGAAAATATGATAAAAAATCTGAATACGCAACTAAGTATGTATCCAGGAGCGGGGTGTTACATATATCAAGTAATCATCCGGTCATGTAACATGGTACAGGAGAACAGTATAGTTAATCATTTCAAACTCTTCACAATCATATCTATAATAACAATAAATTAATCTATTAATTAGCTATGCAAAGCCGAACGAATCAAGAGCGTATCTAGGCATATCCAATGCAAATATACTGCCAGTTCAATGTGTTATAATAATGACCAACAAGTATTTGTACAGCATGTTAATATTAGAAAATCACTCGCATATCATATGTTAACTCACGTAACGATGTATCATGTATTAAAAGCTAGAGTAGCTGAAATCACCTTACGCACCTTTTGGTCGTTGTTGATGTCATCACCTAGAGAAGTAAGAGCATTTGTGATTTTAGTAAACTTAGTAATCATATCATCAATATACTCATTTTCTTGCATTCTAAAACATTCATATTGGGAACACAAGAGATCAATTTTAGCTCTCTTGACTTGTGATGTTCCCTCACGAGTGACCAATAAGTGTTGCCAAATCTCATAGGCGGACTTGCAATGGATGACCTATGTTAAGTCATCCTCATTTAATGCTAAAAGTAAGGCATTTTGAGCCTTTGAATTTGCATCAACTTCCTTAGAGGTAAGATCGGACTAAGCGTCCTCCTCACCTACGGGTGCACTATAGGGCTTGGTCAAAGACTTAGCAACTCGGCTACGTAGAGATTGCAAAAAAATGTTCATCCTCACTTTTCATATGGGAAAGTTGAGTCCATCAAATCTGGGAGGGGTCTTAATGTTTCGGCCATCTTTACTAGTGTATGAATGAAGATATGAAAATAGTGATTAGCAATTTATAGGATCTCTCTAACAATATAAAACCAAAAACTAGAGTCCTACCTCTGATACCAATTGAGATTAAAAATCAAATTTTTAAGTAAACACAACTCATTTTACAATAAAGATAAAAAATTGAGAATAGCATCAATTTAAGATTATTAATACCAATATTAAGAAAAAGTTAGCATATATTAAAACAAAGTACTTTTCATCATAAAGAGTGGGAGTAAGATACCAATTTGAAAGTGAAGATTGATACAAATTAAAAATACAACCAATAACAATTTTACATAAAACTAATTTAAAAACAATAATTTTTTCCCCTTCATGAAATACAAAAAGAAACAATGCATAAGCTTGTAATAGATACTACTTAAAAATAATTGACATAATGAACTAAATCAAGCTTAGCAAATATTATTTATGCTTTTTCAAAAAAATGTAAAGACATGTAAAACAAGCATAAGCAAATCATATATATGTTTTTATAGATATACCAATTAAAATATGAGGCATACATATAAAGAAAACACATATGAGTATACAAACATATGAAATATCAATTTTGATACCAATAGAAATACAATAAGGATCAAGTGTATAACTCATACGTACCACCCTTATCATGCACAAGTTTAAAAGATATTCAAGAAGGGTATACAAGGCACGGTCGCTGTTCGGAAGGATTAATTGTATTGAAGAGGGTTTAGAGTAAACCGTTGGTGTCCATGTACTGATAATCGAAAACTCTGAACGTATATGTAGGTTTACTTTACTCCTTCCGAATCACCGTTCGTAGCACAAGCTATGACGGGTCGTATTGACATGGAGGGTTAGCAATATAAGCATTCAAGGTTTTTATATTGAGATTTTCGAGAAGAAAAACGAAGGTTCTTCTTTGTTTAACAAATGAAAAACAAAACGATGTAGAAACTGAGTGAAAATCTTTGTGGGTTTTGTAGAGAAAAGGAAGAAACGAAAATAAAGATGAAAGGAAAACGGAGATATTTGAAAAGAGAATGTTTTCAGAAAAGGGTCTTTTGAAGTGTGAACAGAAAGAAACGGCATGACTAACTAACATTCTAATTAACTAACTTACTACTCTCATTGGGTGATGCATGCCTCATATTGATTCATCGGCAATGGTATGTCTTGCTTTGTCAAGTCAATGTATTGTCCCATGTCGAGGATGTGTTTTCATCTAGGCTTGGCTAGTTGCCTCCTTGAATCATCTGCTCCCTAGATAGACTTTCAATAATGGAACAAGGATAGTCACTCTTAAGTATGCTAAGAAAAAAAATGCAAGATTCATTAGTCCATCAAAGTTATAATCCAGCTAGCATGAAATAAGAAACTTGTATAATAATCATTAGCATAGTAAACTGCTCCATCTTCATATTCCATCAAGGCACTTGTTTTAAAGACAAGGCTTTAAGTGAGGCTCACATGAATCATATATAGGGGGAACAAAGCATTTGCTAAGAATTGAAAATAACTCATCTTCATTGGGGATAAGATAGACTTGTAAATTGTAAGACTAAAAGTAAAGCATCCAATGATTCATATGAGTTAGCAATCACCCAAGAGTTAGTAGTTAGTAAAGTTAGAAGTTAGTTAGTCATGTTAATGAGTTAGCTAGACATGGAAATAAAGAACAAGCAACAATTCATTATAGAAAGTGAATACAAGAAGGTAAAAGCTTGAAGAAGAAAATGTACTAGAACAAGAAAAGATTGAAAGAATGAAAGATTAATCCTGTATTGAGTTGTCATCTTCTCCAGTTACAAATATTTCTCACTCTCACTCTCTCTTTTCTGGATTCTACAAGGAGAAAAGGAAAATTACATAAGAGACTAAAGAAAACCTAGAGAAACCCTAACAATTTCCCTAAAACAACTATGCTCTTCTCTCCTCCTTTATTACAGAGGCCCTAGGGGTCTATTTATAGTCTTCAGGAGAATAGGCCATCCCACCTCAGCCGTCGGATCAAACGCTGGATTAACGGCCAAAGGATTGCTGCGGATCCACGGCAAGTGCCGCGTTTCCGCAGCAAATTCTTGGCCGTTGCGCCAGCGAATTTTTCTACCCTTCTGTTATGCCTCGTATGCCCAGCTGGATCTTCTAGAAAGTGAGAATACGCTGTGAATCTGTTCAGATCTGGGCTTTCTTCTTGTGGGCTTCTAAATTATTCCTTAATTCCTTTAAAAATCATAATTGCTGGGCCTTCTTCTCCATTAAACATTGGACCTGAAAAAAGAGAGAAAAAAGCAATAAAAATCTAATATTTATTCAGATAAAGCATAGTATGGTGGTATAAAATGATATATAAATGAACTCCAATCACACCCTCATACCTACCTTTTGCTCGTCCCTGAGCAAAATAAGCAAAGAGAAAATCCTAACTAAATTATTACACCACTTTCGTAGGTGACACAATTGCATGAGCCCGTGCAACAAGTCGTTAAACCTCTAGGTTACCCTAGAGGAGTCCTGAGAGTTTTCAGCGGATTGCACCCACAAAATCTCAAAGAAAAAGAAAATGTTAGTGAAAAAGAAAAGAAAAAGATATATTTTTTATTTTTTTATTTTTTATTACGATGATCCATTTTCTTCCAAGAATTTCGGTGATCTATCGGTTTCGGGTTACTCTAAACTTTCCTTCTTTTTATAAGTTTCGATTTGAAATCTTGTTTTCAACTTAGGTTAAGTTTTCAAGAATAGAGAGAGAACTGGATTTTGTATCTTGCCTAACATATATACATATGTATGAGGAGTTTTTCTTAGATTTTAGTTCATTTGTTCACATAAAATATTTTTTTATTATTATTATTTTTTATTATTATTTTTTTTATATTATATATTTACATCCTCTTAGTTTCATTAGGCTTTCTAATATACCCATGTAGCGAGCCTTTTACCGATGACTCCCAGACCAGATGGTCTTTAGGGCACCAGATGAAGATACATCCCTAAGGTTAAAGGACTAGTAAACTAGGCCACGAATACTAAGGACTCAACCAATTTTAGGCGTGACTGGTCATGCTTCTTAAGGCACAACTAACCAGCTTAATTAGTGATCAAGTTTTTATTTATGATTTTTTTATTTTTATATATTTATGTAAACAAAGTTACTAAGTCCTTGATTAATCCCTCAACATGCAAATGTATATAGTGCTTAGAAAAAATTCAAAGTCTAGCTATCTTTTCTATTCTTTTCTTTCTTAACCTAAAGATCCAACAAAACTTCTTATTTCGACTTATATTAAGAAATCTTAGTTTAGAGTTTCCTTAATACCTAAGATCAATTAATTCTTTTCAAAAATGGATCAAAGAAATTTTTTTTATTTATATATATATAAGAAAAGAAAAACCTAAAAATCTAAAAGAAAAATTCTAGGAAAATCATAAAAACGAAAAGTCAAAGAAAAAAAATCCTAGAAAAATCCTATATTAGTATCCACCCCCCATACCTATCTCATGCATTGTCCCCAATGTATGCAAGAAAATATATGCATGAAATAGGTAAAGAAAAGGTGTCACCCCCTCCGTCGGCTTGGACCAGCGGTGGTGTTAGGTCCGGCCGACTGCGAACGCCGCAGACCCTCCTCAGTGCGGTCTAAACGAGATGTCTGCTCCTCAACCTGTTTGCGTAGTCTAATCTGCCCCCGAAATATCTTCTTCATGCCTCGCCAAATGGTAGACATGAAAGCGCGTGAATCAGCTGGGGGGTCCTGTTGCCAAAAGGTCAGCTCATCCTCCTCCTCGAAAAGTTCCTTCAAAGAGGACTCCACAAGGACATCTTCAGACTGGACACTAGGAGTCCAGACCGCATGAAGACAACTATTGTAAGCGCTAGACGCCCTCTCTGGTGCAACGAATACCCTATCATATGAGTCAAAATCTGCATCAGGTAAGAAAGTCCTACACAGATGAGTAATCAAAACTGGGTGCGAGTACTTTGCACCGCGTGTGCGTGAGGAGTTGGTGATGATACTATGAAAGATGGTCTTGTTAATACAGATAGTGTGCTGCCGAGTCATGAGGTCGTGTATGATCTACAGCACCGGCCTGTTGAAGGAGGTCGTGTGGTCAAGTCCTAAAATGTTGCGTTGAATCTAACGACCAACGCAATGTATGTTTCTAAATGTAGTACTGGCTTTAAGCCCCCTATCTTATTCTGCACAGCAAGCCCCCATGACAGTCATGTAATCGATTAATGGAAGGGGTCGCGATGATGTGGGTTGCAAGGGACATGTGTGAATTCCTCTAGCAGAGCAAGCGTGATAACAATGTCCCCAGTGGGCAAGTGCACCAAGATTTGGTATGTGTCAAAATTGACAGAGGCTTGATCTATAGAATTGTAGAAAAGTTTGACGAGCTCAGGACAGTAGTAAGCCTCGTGATCTGAGTTATCATAAACTAAGTTATACTAATCTCATGCACGAATATGATCTAAAAATACATGACCATAACCGTTTACATCGCTAAGAATACTAGCAAATCTTTTTCAGCGAAAATAGACGGTGCCATGATGAATAATATGAAGCAAGGGAAGAGATACGCAAACCTCCCCCGGATTACGTGGGGAAAAAACTTAGATTGGATTGCAGAGAGCAATCAGCAGTGGTAGCAGAGGAGCAAATGGGAGATCGGGGAACTTCAGACGGCTACGACAGCAGAGAAATTTGGCGGCGCTCCAGAGACGTCTAGGTAGCCGCGGATGCGCAGCAATCGCCGTGGAAACGTGGCAGAGTAGAGGAGACAGGGGGCCAGGAAAATTTGGGGGGCGGCGCTGGCTGTGTTCGTTTCAGATCTGGGGTTGAAACTAGGGTAAGGAAAAGAACACGGGAAGGAGGGTATTTATAAGGGGCTGAGAAGGATGGAATCCCCAAATTGCCCAAGTTGAAATTAGAAATTTTCAACCCTAGGTTATTTTAAAGGAAAAAAGGAGTGTATGAAGAGAGAAAAACCTAGGTGCTATTTAGCACCCAAGTCCATTTATTTATTATTATTATTTTTTATTTTTTTATTTTTTATTTTTATTTTTTATTTATTTTTATTTTACAAGGGAGGTCCCAAAATAATTTACAAGAAACACCGAGAAAAAGTGTAACATGACGTGGTCACATATAGACTGGGTCACAAAGACTCAGTTCAAGAACATTGTGTGACTCAGACTCTGTGGTGAAAAATGGCTTTAGGCGTTGACTATTGACTTTGAAAGTGTTACCATCTTTAGGATCGAAAATTTCAATGGCACCATGAGGAGAGATATTCTGGACGACGTATGGGCCTGACCACTTGGTTTTCAATTTATCAGGAAAAAGGTGGAGTCTAGAGTTATACAACAGAACTTTTTGTCCTGAGATAAAAGTTTTCCTATGAATTGATTTATCATAGAAAAGCTTAGCTCTGTGTTTAGATATCCGAGCGTTATCGTATGCATCATTTCTTAGTTCTTCTAACTCGGATATCTGCAGCTTTCTCAAATCACCGGCTTTGTCTAAGTCCAAATTCAGTTGTTTTAGTGGCCATATAGCACGGTGCTCTAGCTCCACAGGTAAATGGCAGGGTTTTTCAAATACAACTCAATATGGAGACATACCGAGGACAGTCTTGTAGGCGGTCCGATATGCCCATAGGGCATCAACGAGTTTAATGGACCAATCCTTACGATTTTGTCCGATAGTTTTCTCCAATATCAGTTTAATTTGTCTGTTGGTGACTTCCACTTGCCCGTTCGTCTTAGGATGATAGGCCGTGGATAATTTATGAGAGATAGAGTACTTCCGCATTAGGGCTTCAAAAGCCCGGTTACAGAAATGACTCCCGTTGTCACTAATTATCGCACGGGAGACTCTGAAGCGAGAAATGATGTTTTCACGTAAAAGCTTGATGACAACTTGGTTGTCATTTGTCCTAGTGGGAATAGCTTAAGCCCATTTAGAAACGTAGTCTACGACCATCAAAATGTATTGGTTGCCATAAGACAGAGAGAAGGGTCCCATGAAATCGATGCCCCACAAATCAAAATTTCTACCTCAAGGATTGGTGTAAGGGACATCATGTCTCTATGTGTGATTCGACCCATCATTTGGCATCTGACACAGAGCTTACAGAAAGTATAAGCGTCCTTAAAGAGAGTGGGCCAATAGAACCCACTCTGAAGGACTTTCTCAGCAGTCTTTCGTGGACCAAAGTGTCCACCACAAGCTAGCTCGTGACAAAATGTCAAAACACTATGATGTTCATCCTCAGACAGACACCTTCTAATTATCTGGTCAGGGCAATATTTGAATAAGTACGGTTCATCCCAAAAGAAAAACCGTATTTATTTCATAAAGCGATGCTTGTCCTGACCTGACCAATTTGAAGGTGTTTGCCCGGTTGCAAGGTAGTTTGCTATATCAGCATATCAGGGCTCTTTACACATCGTGAAGATGTGTTCGTCAGGAAAGTTTTCATTGATAGGTATAGTCTCAATTAGTGCATTTGGAATTCTCGAAAGGTGATCTGCGACCACATTTTCAACGTCCTTTTTGTCTTTAATTTTCAAATCAAACTCTTGCAAAAGAAGTATCCATTGAATCAGTCTGGCCTTTGCATCCTTCTTTTGCATCAAGTATCTAAGGGCGGAGTGATCAGTGAAAATCATTGTCTTAGATCCTAGTAGGTATTGGCAAAATTTTTCAACGCAAGCACAACTGCTAAAAATTCCTTTTCAGTTGTTGTGTAATTTAGTTGGGCCTCGTTAAGCATCCTACTAGCATAGTAAATCGCGTGTTGTCTGTTATCAGTACGTTGTCCGAGAACAGCGCCTGTGGCATAATCGGAGGCATCACACATAATTTCAAAAGGCCTAGAATCAGGCGCTGAGATTATTGGTGCCGAGATAAGTCTGTGCTTAAGGTCCTCCCAAGCTTGTAGACACTCTTTATTAAAATTGAAGGGCGCATCTTTTCCTAAGAGATTCATTAAAGGTCTAGCAATTTTGCTAAACCCCTGAATAAATCTTCTATAGAAGCCAGCGTGCCCTAGAAATGATCTAATGTCTTTTAAGCATTTTGGCTCAGGGAGCTTTGTTATAACTTCCACTTTCAATCTATCAATCTCAATTCCTTTGTTTGAAACTTCGTGCCCAAGTACAATCCTTTCTTTACCATAAAGTGACACTTCTCCCAATTGAGTGTCAAGTTTATCTCCATGCATCGTTGTAAGACAAACTTAAGATGGTGCAAGCATTGTTCAAAAGAATCACCATAAATAGAAAAATCATCCATGAAAATCTTCAAAAATCTTTCCACCACGTCGGAAAACAGACTAAGCATGCAACGTTGAAACGTTGAAGGAGCGTTGCATAGGCCAAACGACATTCTTCGGTATGCAAATGTTCCAAAGGGAAGGTGAAAGTAGTCTTGTCTTGATCCTCGGGAGCGATAGGGATTTGATTGTATCCTGAATATCCATCCAGGAAACAGTAACACTCATGTCCAGCTATTCTCTCGAGCATTTGATCTATGAACGGAAGGGGAAAGTAGTCTTTACACGTGGCAGCGTTTAATTTTTGGTAATCAATTCAGACTCGAATCTTCGTTGGAAGACGAGTTTGTACTAATTCTTTCTTATCATTTTTTACCATAGTAAACCCTGCTTTCTTTGGCACAGCATGGACTGGAATAACCCACTGGCTATCGGATATGGGATAGATGATCCCATTGTCTAATAGCTTCAAAATTTCAGCTCTAACAGCCTCTTGCATGATCGGGTTTAGTCTACGTTGTGGGTCACGTTTAAGTTTTGCATCTTCCATCAAATGAATCCGGTGTTGCACAATGGATAGACTGATTCCCTTTATATCAGCCATGATCCAACCAATGGCTTCTGAATTTTTCCTTAATACTACAAGAAGATCCTTTTCCTGTTGTTCCGTAAGATGGGACAAAATTATCACGGGAAATGCTTCCTTCTTACCCAAGTACTGATACTTGAGATGACTAGGAAGAACCTTAAGCTCAGAAGAGGGAACTTGATCTATCAATGGTTGTTCCTTGTGTAAGGGAAGGATAGGGGTGGCATTTATTGCCCACTCCACTGTAGATTCAATTATTTGATCAAGGTTGAAGTCATCAGACTCCAATTCAAATTCTCTATCAGACTCATATTCAATATCCATTTCATGTTCACTTGTTAATCCCTCAATTAAGTTCACTTCAAACGACTCATTATCCAAATCTCGAGGTTATTTTCCTAGGTGGAAAACATTTACCTCTTTTGTCATATCTCCAAAAGTTAGACGCATCGATCCATTCCTACAATTGATGATTACGTTTGCGGTGGCTAGGAAGGGTCGTCCTAGAATGACAGGGGTCTGAGCTTTGGGATTGTGTACGGGTTGCGTCTCCAGAACAATGAAATTTATGAGGTAAATGAATTTCCCGACCCATATGAGAACATCTGTAATCTCCCCCTTGGGAATTTTAACAGATCAATTAGCCAGTTGTATAGTAACTCTGGTTGGCCAGAGGTCGCCCAACCCAAGTTACTGATACACAGAGAAACAAAGAAGATTGATGTTGGCTCCTAAATCAAGTAATGCCCTATTTATCGTGGTATGTCCTATAATACAAGAAATGATTGGATACCCTGGGTCTTTATATTTCACAGGAATTGGCCTAGTTAGCAACTCACTTATATTTGAAGTAAGGAAGACCTTCTTTGGGACATTTGTTTTCCTTTTCTTAGTGCACATATCTTTTAAGAACTTGCATATGAGGGGACTTATTGTATGGCATCAAGAAGAGGTATATTGATCTGGACCTGATTAAACATTTCTCTAATCTTCTCTATTTGACCATTAGTCTTTTGGTTTGCTAGCCTATTAGGGAATGGTACAATAGGCTTGTATGGTTGCTCATTTGCTTTGTCTTTATTATTTGATTTGGAGGTTGAAGATTGTGAACTTGAAGATGGATCATTTTAGTTGGTGGTACTAGAACAGGAGATGTTGACACTGATTTATTCAGAACAGGATGACTAGAAACCTGATTGTCTATCTGCTTTTCAGATCTCAAAATATGAACAGTATTACATTGACTTAGACCTATGTCTTCAGCTTCATGAATAGGAAAGGGATTCTTAGAATTGGGCACTGGCTGGCTTGGCAATATTCCCTTTTGTCTTTCATTTAATGAGTTAGCCAGTTGACCTATCTGAACCTCTAACTATTGATAGCCTGATTGTGGGTGTTCATCATTGAGGCCTGGGTTTTGGATAAGGTTTCAATCATTCTTTCCAAATCTGACAATTTTTTATCAGGATGATTTTGTGTTTGTTGTTGCTGATATGTGGGCTGGAAGTTATGTTGGAAGCTTGTTTGGAAATTTGGTGGACTCTGGGTTGATGAGACTGAGCAAGATATTGGTGTGGAAATGGTTGTCTTGGTTGCTCATGATCAGACTGACTCCAAGAGAGATTTGGATGGTTCGTCCATCCCGGGTTGTATGTTTTAGAGTATAGATTGTAGTTAGGTCTGGTGTATGTTGCATTCATATTCTCAGGTACATTTGAGCTTGGTAGACGGGGACACTCCTCAAACAGGTGGTTAAGAGCATGGCGGTAGGTACAACCCGGGTTGATCACAGGTGGTGGGTTGACCTGATTCACAGAATTTGGTTCCCTCGCCTCGAGCAGTTCTAACCTTTTCATCAATTGAGTTATCTTTACCTCAGCAGCTATAGAGGATTCAATCGAATGCATACTAGCTCTGGAAGTGGTGAGATTGGTTTTCTCAGGGCAAGACTCCCACTGAATAGTTTTTTCTGCTAAAGCTTCAAAGAGATCCCAACCCTGGTTCTCATCTTTCTTCAAAAATTTCTCTTGGCACATAGTCTCAAGGAGTGTCTTAGTTTGGTAATCTAGTCCGTCATAGAGAATTTGGCACTTTCGCCACTTCTCTATGCCGCGATGAGGACATTGGGCTAGTAAATCTTTAAACCGTTCAAAATACTTCCAAAATGGTTCACTTGATTCCTGCTTAAACTGCATTATGTTTTTTCTGATGAGGGCCATTTTATGAATGGGATAGAATTTCTTAAGAAAGACTTTGACAAAATCATCCCATGTCGAGATAGAACTGGCAGGCAGATTGTATAGCCACTTCTTGGCTATATCCTTAAGCGTGAAGGGAATGAACCTTAATCTAACAGCGTCTTCCCCCAGTTGGGGAATTCTCATCATCAAACATACTTCTTCAAACTTACGAATGAAGAAATATGCGTCCTCAGATTCTAGGCCATGAAATCTAGGGAGTGTATTTATGAATTGTGGTTTAAGCTCAAAATTGCTTCCATTTGCTTCGGGTAAAAGAATGCATGAAGGAAGTGAAGTGCGAATGAGGTAGAACTTGTCTTGGAGAGAAGTATTGTTAGCCATGATTGGAATTGTGTCAGGAAGTGGTGTTTGTGCAAGTGTAGAAGTCCTAACGAGTCTTGCTGAAATTGGATCCCGATACCACTCTTGCATGCACAATTACAGACAACGTTCACCAAGCAACCAAGCAAAAAAAAAGAAAATAACGACAAGAGAAAAGAAAAACAATCACAAGCTATCTAGGATACCTAGATCTAGACGACTCCTAACTGTTCGATGAACCGAAGAAGGTTATTGCTCGAGTCAGACCACAGCTAATCAACCAGGTAGGGCCAAAATACGGTGGGAGGTATCCGTGCGTTAGCAATGGGCCTTAATTACGCCAAACCACGGTATCTTTGAGGCTTAGCCGCTTAATCCCCAACCTTAGACACTGATTTGACTGGAGTATGAATCAAAAACAATTTTCAACCTCAGCTGATCTCTTAACGAGTCCGGATGTCCCTAGGGGCCAACGTCTATCAATTTTTATTAAAAAGCTTGAGATTGTTAGTGCTTGGAATGTGATTTTTGAGCTAAGGAAGGGTGATTAAATCCCCACCTTATCTTGTTATTGGGTGGTGCCCTTAAAATCGATTTGTGCAAGTGTACAATATATGCGAACAAGATTCACTCAAAGCGATATAAATCAACCAAGAGATGAGTCCTATTCTAAATGCAATGCGAACGTACCTTGCTCCAGCACTCTTCAACAGTAAAGTAAATGAATTGAAAAGACACGTGCCTAAAATGCAAACGTCTAATCAATTTTTAAACTTTTCAACAAATGTTTTACTATTGGTTTATTAGCAGGCTCCTGGTGATGGCATACAAGAAATAAAGTTTGCAACAAGCTATATTTTTGTAAAGCAAGCAGCCCTGCACAAAACCAGTCAGTAATGAACTCCTCTTTGCCACGGCTCCGCGGCCAGAGCCGAGAAAATGCGGCAATTCAGAGGGTACTTTGTCTCTACTTTCTAAAGCAGAGGGCCAAGACCACTTATATGTTATTGCAAGTATTTTTTTCCTGTTTCCCTAACCTGTAACCTGCAACAGAGAAGAAAAAATTCGTTTTAGTTCCAAAAATTCAAAAAACCGTCACCATCCCCGGCAACGGTGCCAAAAATTGTTCGGAAGGATTAATTGTATTGAAGAGGGTTTAGAGTAAACCGTTGTGTCCATGTACTGATAATTGAAAACTCCGAATGTATATGTAGGTTTACTTTACTCCTTCCGAATCACCGTTCGTAGCACAAGCTATGATGGTTCGTATCCGCAGGGAGGGTTAGCAATAGAAGCATTCAAGGTTTTTATATTGAGATTTTCGAGAAGAAAAATGAAGGTTCTTCTTTGTTTAAGAAATGAAAAACAAAATGATGTAGAAAGTGAGTGAAAAATCTTTGTGGGTTTTGTAGAGAAAAGGAAGAAACGAAAATAAAGATGGAAGGAAACGGAGATATTTGAAAAGAGAATGTTTTCAGAAAAGGGTCTTTTGAAGTATGATAAAAAGAAACGCCATGACTAACATTCTAATTTACTAACTTACTACTCTCATTGGATGATGCATGCCTCATATTGATTCATCGGTAATGGTATGTCTTGCTTTGTCAAGTCAATGTATTGTCTCATGTCGAGGATGTGTTTTCATCTAGGCTTGGCTAGTTGCCTCCTTGAATCATCAGCTCCCTAGATAGACTTTCAATAATGGAACAAGGATAGTCACTCTTAAGTATGCTAAGAAAAAAATGCAAGATTCATTAGTCCATCAAAGCTATAATCCAGCTAGCTGAAATAAGAAACTTGTATAATAGTCATTAGCATAGTGAAGTGCTCCATCTTCATGTTCCATTAAGGCACTTGTTCTAAAGACAAGGCTCTAAGTGAGGCTCATATGAATCATATGGAGGGGGAACAAAGCATTTGCTAAGATTGAAAATAACTCATCTTCATTGGGGATAAAATAGACTTGTAAATTGCAAGACTAAAAATAAAGTATACAATGATTCATATGAGTTAGCAATCACCCAAGAGTTAGTAGTTAGTAAAGTTAGAAGTTAGTAGTCATGTTAATGAGTTAGCTAGACATGAAAATAAAGAACAAGCAACAATTCATTGTAGAAAGTAAATACAAGAAGGTAAAAGTTTGAAGAAAAAAATACACTAGAACAAGAAAAGATTGGAAGAATGAAAGATTAATCCTTGTATTGAGTTGTCACCTTCTCCAGTTACAAAGATTTCTCACCCTCACTCTCTCTTTTCTGGATTCTAGAAGGAGAAAAGGAAAATTACATAAGAGACTAAAGAAAACCTAGAGAAACGCTAATAATTTCCCTAAAACAACAATGCTCTTCTCTCCTCCTTCATTACAGAGGCCCTAGGGGTCTATTTATAGTCTTCAGGAGAATAGGTCATCCCACCTCAGCCGTCAGATCAAATGCTGGATTAACGGCAGAAGGATTACCGCGGATCCGCGGCAAAATCTTGGCCGTTGCGCCAGCGAATTTTTCTGCACTTCTGTTATGCCTCGTGTGCCTAACTGGATCTTCTAGAAAGTGAGAATACACTGTGAATCTGTTCAGATCTGGGCTTTCTTCTTCTGGGCTTCTAAATTATTCCTTAATTCCTTTAAAAATCATAATTGTTGGGCCTTCTTCTCCATTAAATATTGGACCTGAAAAAAGAGAGAAAAAAGCAATAAAAATCCAATACTTATTCAAATAAAGCATAGTATGGTGCGCAGATGAGGAACCCTTCAGTCATAGATGCAGTAGAGAAGTACCACCCAATGACAAGAACAATGAAACAATAGGAAGAAAGCAAAACACAAGATTTAACGAGGTTCGGCAATTTGCCTATGTCCTCGGGGCAAGAAAGAGAGAGTGTTTTATTGATTCAATAACCAATACAATTTCATGCATACATATGAAGAGGACTCTGCCCCTTTATTTTTAGCCAAGGAGACCCAGAAGAATTGGAAAGCTCAATTGGACTCGTTTCTAATTCAGAAAAGAAATCTGAAATCTGGAAGGATCAGTCTGTCGGTCGACCGGCCGGTCGACCGCTCCAACCCGAGAGCAAAGCCATGTCAGTCGGTCGACCGTGCGATCGACCGGGCGGTCGACCGTTATTGCCTGTGCACGTTGGTGCGCGCCGGTCGACCGGTAACTACTGTCGGTCTTTCTTCGTCTTTGGCTCTGATGGTATCTCTCTTCCTACAAATATCTAAGCTAGAAAATAATGAAATCTTAGAAGAGATCTTGCACTACTTATTGTGAAACAAATTAAAAGAAATGTTGCTTTATAATGGACTAATGGGTTGCTGAATAGACATGCACTTGGCAGTGGAGGGAATGTGAATTAAGTGGAGAGGCCTGTGCAGTCCACACGACCCACACTCTACTCCTCAATTAGTTGGATTAATTGTATTATAATTAGCCGCACCCACTTAATATTTTCTAGGTTTGGGCGGCCGTATACAAAACAAAACAAATTTTTTTCTGTCTTCAGACCCAAGGCCTTCCACACGTAAGTATTAGCCCATATGACTTTTTTTTTTAATCAGAGTCCTTTAATCCCATAATCCAGGCCAGCCCGTATTAAATTTAGATAATTTTATCCCAACTCTGATCTGGTAAATAGGTTGGGCCTCTATGGTTATGTTTATGATCTCGCGCTTGCCCTGTTTACACTCAATTGCCCCGCACCTTTGGCCGAGGGACATCACCCCTCCTTTGTGTGGAGGAGGTTCCGAGTTCAATTTTCAAGAAACTCAACCGGGTAATGTTACAGGTGAGTATTCGGACAAGAAAAAAAAAACTACACTTATTTTCTTAGCATAATTCCAAGCAGAGAGAGCGTCAGTAATAGAACAATTGGTTTTTTATTCATTCGCTAACTAGTTAGAGACTAGTGAGAGAGAGAGAGGTCCCTTGCTGACCTCCAATTAACCAGCGACAACAGTTACCATTGATCCACATATCAGTACTCATCGAGTTGTTGTGTGTTATCATATTTCTTTGTTCGTAGGTTCAAATTTCTTTGTCTGGCAGACTAATAGTGATACTTTATACAAAAAGCTCAAATGAAAGCTATTGGTGACCAAAAGCTTCAAATTTCTTTCTCATGTGGCGCATAAACGATATAAATGATTGCTTAAACAATATAAATGATAGCCTACGTGCTAGTTTAAAGTTTATCTTGCAGGGGACCAACCCTAATCTCAAGGGACAAGTGTTTATACAGTACGAAGACTTGTGGGGAGAGCTGACGTGACTTGTTTGAAAACGGTTGCCCTAGTTGAATGAGACAGATAGTGGCCTACACTTGAAACATGGAGGAAAAATAAAGAAGCCAAGTTTGAAAATGGAAAGTTTAGCCCCACTGGCCACAACACAAACTTTCCCACAGGAGGTTTTCATGAGAAGGGGAAGCTTGCAGGGAACATTGTGGGAGGAATCATTTGCTGCACAAGCCAAAGGAAAAGTGTGAGAGATTGTTTCTTATTGTCTAAGGCCAATATCTTGACTGAAAACTATATAATCATAAAAATCATGCATAAATACATCTACAAATGAAACAAATAAAAAGAAAAGTACTGAAAAGCATGCATGTCACTACTCTTTATAGTCGATAATGTCGTCATCAATATCAGGGTTAGCGATAGAAACAACAACAAAAGAGGGGTGATGCCGCTCGGCCAAAGACTCGAGTTTCCTGAGTTGCTTCACCTACAAGGAACAACAACAATGTAAATGATCAACTTTTATCATAATGTTTATATCGTCGGAAATTGATCTAACAATGTAAATTCACTAATGCATCGCTTGCTCTTAAATATTATAGGAAATAAAACTAAATAAAGCATCCATTGCACAGTCATTTGCAGCTGCATTCTTGTTGTTGAAAGTGGAAGAATCTAATACAAGCATAGGAATATATTCTGTCTCTAAAGTGATTTAAAGAGAATGCTGTCGGAGGATTTACTAAGCACGTATATAGTTTGTAGACCTCACTTCTCTGATGTTTTTATCTATGGAGACTTCACTCTATAAGAAATGCCCCCATGACCTACAAATCAAACTAATAACTTTTCTTTCCCTTTTCTCAAATTTTTTACAAGGGGCCGTTTGGGTGATACCGTGATAGAAAGTAGACCCATGAAAATGCGGGGAGGCTTTTTTCGTTCGAAGTACTCGGGAAACGCTTTTCGCACTGTTCATACAATTTGCTGAGTTGGGAGGTGGTGCTCACCCGATCAGTTTTCAGAGCAAACAAACAGCCTGAGGGGAAAAAAATATTGTGGGGCCCACACTAACGGCACGGGGGAAAAACGCAATTTTTCGCCACTTTCGGGGCAAAAAAACAAAGCCCAAATAAATTTGAAATAGCCCCGGTAACGAGTTTCATTCTCTCAAGGAAACTCGTGGTGTAACTGGAGAAACATGTTGTCCCGCAAGTGCCCTGCTTAGAAGTTATTGAGTGCAATGTAATCCACAGAAAAATAATAAAGACTGTTAAAAGGATTTTGCAACGATCAATTTCCAGCTCAGTACAAGTACACATTCGAAGAGGATGATGCACACGGGCACGACACATGTGATTTTCTTGTTCATTTTTGAGTAATGTTATTTGTACTATTTTTTATACTACATCTTACTATTACTCTATGAATTATGAGTTATACTCTCATGATTTGTGACCCTCACTCTTATTAATTAATTATTAGTGTCACACATAATTTATAGAGTAACAGTATAATGTAGTATAAAAATAATAGTATAAATAAATAGCATTACTATTTTTTTTTTTTGATTTAATCAGAGGATAGCTGGATGGTCCAAGTGAGAAAGGCTTTCTCACTCCCGGCGAGACTCACTCTGCCCTGTGGGCCCAATCTCAGCACGTGTCGCGATCCACCGATGATGATTTCATGGGCCCCAACTTCTATTTTAGTACTGCAGCCCATGTTTCCATGTTTGGGTCCATCATCATATCCTCACAAAGTCATGGAGACCACACACGCATATATTCCCACGTGCCATGTGTTTGTACTCTTAAATCAAGGCCGTCCATGTTTCTCGCACGAATCTTGACGCTTGAATTGCCTTTGGAATGGGGCAAATGTATGGACACCTGTCCTGAACTATTCAATCCTTTAAACAGAAGGGAAAATTTTGTGATACTCTTTTAACCTAACTATTATATCATATAAAAAATTAACTAAAATATCCATTTTGCATGGTGACAGGAAAATGTTTTTTCTTTTTTCCATCATTGTCCTTTTCTTTAAATATATTTAGCTTATCAGAGTCATTTAATTTTTGTTCTTAAGAATTTTTTGAGCAATACAAAGAAAAAACTAAAAAATAAGCTAAAAACTACACTTTATTCGATCCAAAAATTTTGACACTTGATTTTAATTTGTAAATTCTCCGAGCTGCAAAATACGGAAATGCTGGGTTTTTTTGTAAAAAAATGTCTTTTTGCCTGGCAGTTAAAATTCCATCCATTGACTTTACTTGATTAATCCACTGTTTTCTCTCCAATTAAGCAAGCAATTAACAACCTAAAAAAGATATTTTTATAAAATTTTGCGCCTTTAAACATTTTCCCCATTATTTATCTTCTCTCCCTCTCAAAAATCTCTTTTTTGATTATATTATATTATTTATATACTCTCTGTATGTGTGCATTTTGATGCCGCCGTCCTCTAATAACCAACTCTCTCTCTCGCCCCCCGCCACATCTCGCAGGCCCATGGACCCCACTCTTCCGCCGTCCCCGAGCCCGATAAATCGTTTCGGGCCGATACCGCCACCCAACCCTCGCGGAGCCGGCCACCGCCGGGCCCAGTCCGAGACGCTCTTCCGCCTGCCCGATGACATCCTCTTCGACTCCGACCCCGACTTCAACATCTCCGACATCGAGTTCCCCTCCCTCTCCGATGACAACGTGTCCTCGGGCCCTGCCCCCGGCGAAACCGCCAGATCGGACCAGCTCAGGGGCCCGCCGCGGCGGGGGCGGCGCCGGGGCACGGATGGGCCCACCACGGGCGGAGCCTGTCGGTGGACGCAGCGTTCTTCGAGGAGCTAGGGTTCCAGCAGGGGGTTGGGGGCGGTGGCGGGGGCCACCACAAGAGGAGCGGGTCGATGGACGGGTGGACCTCGCCGTTTGAGGGGGATTCATCGACGGTGGCCTCGTCGGATTACGCGAAGAAGGCGATGCCGGCGGATAAGTTGGCGGAGCTGGCGCTTATAGATCCCAAGAGAGCCAAAAGGTGCCGTCTTGTTGACTTTTTTTTTGGGTTAATTTTGAGTCTGATAGGGGTTAGGGTTAGGGTTAGGGTGGAGTTTTATGCTAAGACTCTGATCTTTTCTGCTGATTTACTGACTGAATTCTAGT
This sequence comes from Agave tequilana, assembly GCA_038442645.1. Lineage (NCBI taxonomy): Eukaryota > Viridiplantae > Streptophyta > Magnoliopsida > Asparagales > Asparagaceae > Agave > Agave tequilana. The sequence continues at coordinate 144,401 of JAVJIF010003228.1, read as the reverse complement.
TTAATTTATGGAGATCTGAATAGTGAACGGATTTGCTTTTTTAGCTTTCGTTTCCCTTTCATTTCAGGAGTTTGACGGGTTTTTTTTTTTTTAATTGAGTCTTGATTATTCTGGGTGGATTTTGTCATCCATTTCTAACTTTTGGGTGAAGCCCCAAAATTCTGGTCTTTGACCGTAATAGAAAGCTATAATCTTTTTTCTTAGGTCTTATGTACGATTATTTTAATCGTCAAGGATAATGCCTCTCTCGTTAAATGTAGCTGCACTGGATTACTTTTATTCTAAATTTCAAAAATTTATTTAATTTTGCTTTTTAGGAAGATGCTTAGAGACTAATTTTAGTATTGCAACTTCTTTATGAACTTGAGATAGCTAGCTGATTAATATCAACAGGGATTGTTATTGTCGAGTTGAATGGTGGGATGTGTTCAGTATGTTTTTATGCCTAAATTTTGTTACTTTTAGTTACCAAGAAATGATTTTTGTATTTTCTTTCTGTGCTGTAGAATTCTCGCAAATAGGCAATCTGCATCTCGGTCAAAGGAGAGGAAGATCCGGTACACCAGTGAACTTGAACGGAAAGTGCAGACTCTGCAAACAGAAGCCACCACTCTGTCAGCACAGCTTACACTGTTGCAGGTAAGGATTAAGAATTGGCCTTATCAATATATGTTGAATTTCAGTTTGGAGTGTTCGAGTTTGCTTCTTGCTGTTCTATATGGTGTTGAAGCAAATTATTTTCATTGGTAAATAAAGATTTTGTTGACATATTACGACCTGTTTAATGTGTTGGCACATTGTTCTGTCTCCACATAATTCAGGTCGCTTGGTGGCTTGTCGGTGATAACTACCATATGCATAGCTAATTTTTTTTAAAAAGAAAATCCCATTTCATGTTGTTTCTAATATTACTGAATTTATCATGGGCGAACTTTGTGCTTGAAGTGGATTATATAATATAGTTTTTTTAAATAAAATAAGGATGAACACTTTACTTGGATGTCTTATGATCTGTGTTAGGTAATTGCTTAAGCTGATCATTTTGAAATCATGCTTGGCAGTTAGTATTCATGGACCATGGTCATCGGGAACAATCATTAATGGTAAATGTAATATTTTATGTGGAATTGAATGGCCTCAAACTTTTGAACCATAGACACCTAGATGCTATTCCTTCCCTTTGTTTCTTAATGACAAGCCTTTGACCTTTAATCTTCCATATTAATAGTTTAACAGTATTGTGGAGCTGGGTATTGGTATAATGCATCTCAGTCTTTGAATTTGGGTGGTTAATAAATTAATTGCAGTATTGAAATTCTGAGAATCACCATCAGTGGACTTGATTGAATTTTGGTCAATAAAAGTTGTATCTAGTGACAATGAGAAGATTTATTGTTGGACTTAATTCAAAAAAAGGATCTATATTTCATCTCCTTTCTGTGGGGATTTAGAATTGGGAATCCTTGTGGCATGATACTTGGGGAATAATCATACAGGAAATGATACTTGGGGAATAATCATACAGGAAACTTAGGAATATTGAACTATTCTATTGTGCTTTGTTTTGAAGCATGCATGAGGTGTAATTGTCTAGTTCATATGGTGAACGACGCGGGAAGCGGAGAAGACGAACGACACAGGAAGCGGGGAAGACGAACGACGCGAGCTAGATCTCGTTTTAGCGCCCATGAACTTGAAGACTTTCAGGTAGAAATTGTGCTCGAATCCACGAATATGACACTCGAATCCACGAGCGATTTACTCGAATCCAAGAGCAAGAGATAACAACTCGAATCCAGCAGCAAAATATGAGGAAAACTCAAAGTTTATTAATCAAATTAAATAATAGATTGTTCACAAAATAAAAGATACAAGGGCCTTTATATAGGCTTACAGTGAATACTACTCCTACTTGGAAATTATAATTTATTCCTAAAAGAAAAGAGTCATAATCTATCTAGGTAATCTAAATTCAAAATAAAGAAACAAAAAATCAATTGGAGTTCAAATCAGACCCAATTTTTTTTAATCTAAATCGAACACCCTGATACGCAATAAGGTTGTCGACAGCTGAAGAGGGTTGTCGACAGTCAAGGGGAAAACTGCAAAACTCCAACTTTCGAGAAAATCCTGTCGACAGTCCAGAAGGAGGAGCTATCGGCAGGTTAATTTTTTTTAGCCTGTTGATATTTTCTTCTCTTCCTACATCAGTCCCTCCCTCTTTAAAAGGACTCGTCCTCGAGTTCCAGTCAAGATTTAGTTGCTCGGTAGACTCTTTTAGTTGGGATTCTTCCTTTCCTCAAATATATCATCATTTATCTTTCTCCTCGAAGAGTTTTTCTCGTCTCTTCTTGTCAGCGGTTGCCTTATACTTATTGAATTTATCAAACTTTGCTTGAGGGAAAGTGTGATCCCAAAATCTTGATTCTCCTCGACGATCTTCATTAAACTCCATATAGTGTTATGTCATCGAATCTTCAATATAATCATCTCAGATCGGTTGATAATCAATGTCAATTGTTTGGTGCTCTTCCATCATCCAACCATACACATACACCAATGTCATCGAATCTTCAACCATACACATACACTATGACTAATTAATTTTCTTCCACGAAGATCTTCCAAAATACGATTGGAGATGAAATTTGGCATACCATGGGGAACAGGTTGCGCCCACGTGCTGATAGTAAGTGATATGAACTTGAAGAAATTAAAGCTTTCCTCTCTAGCACTCTCCTTCCACATGAAAGAACTCTCGAAACCATAAAGAATAAATGTACCATAATGTGGGATATCTTCCACGGTTGGTAATACTTCAAGCTTGTTGATCCCAACTCCTTTGCACTCTGATTTGTCGATCTCCTCCGGAATTTAAATGGTCGTAGAAACTTCTAAAGCAACGCCTTGCTTTACTTCCTTTGGCTCCACGAAGAACTCGCCTTGATTACATATGGGCATGAGTTGTGGCTTTTCTTCCTTTGAACTAGGAATATGTGGCATATGTTTCATGACTTCATCGAGAGATTGTGCTTGGCTGGTAGCCACTTGGAGGTTTGATGAATTTCTCTTGGTTGACTGCTCTTCAATTGATGGCTGCTGATGTGGCTTCGCAGTCTCGTTTGACCGATAAACTCTCATGAACGGTCGGGGTTGATTCTCCATCTCTTCTTCCTCCAAGCAAAGCTACGAGCTTGTAAGAATCGTTTCACCCCGACTCCATGTTCTTATAAGTGGTTTGCCTTGGTACATACACATGTTTTGAAATTGATTCCACCATGCCGCAGTCCTTCTTTTAAGTTTATGAACCACAAATTCGACATGATCATCCATGAAAATATACTCCATGTCAAACAAATTATCAACTTTCTCGATCCAAAGTAAGGTCGACTCAACATCATGACTTCCATCAAAAGAAGAAATAGAATTGAAAACTCATCAGATTTGAATATTCTCCTCCTTAGTCTTAGATAGAATTAGGAAACATGTTCCTCTTATTAGGGTTAGGAAACCTGCTTCTCCTATTAGGGTTAAGATTAGCGAATATCCTACGCCTTCCATAGGCTATCCTATCTTCTTCATAATCATTGTACTGATAGATGGGGTTGCATAATTCCTCTTCGTAGAAAATTTCATTATATTGAGGGTGTTGTAGAGGATACCTTGGTGGTGGTCGACGTAGTAGTGGTTGACATGATTGACGATCATGTCCGCTTCAGACGTAACATCAGCTAGACTTCGATTATCAATCTTGATAGACATCCTTGTGAAGGTGTTGTATCTCCTAGCAGTACCCATCCTAGGAAAAAGGCCTTGCAATCTATAGTCGTCTCCTGCCTTCGTTGGAAAGTTGTCGAAACTCTAATACCAATTGACACGGGAAGCGGGGAAGACGAATGACGCGGGTTAGATTTCGTTCTAGCACCCATGAACCCCTAAGACTTTCATGTAGGAATTGTGCTCGAATCCACGAACACGACACTCGAATCCACGAGTGATTTACTCGAATCCACTAGCAAGAGATAACAACTCGTATCCACGAGTAGAATATGAGGAAAACTCAAAGTTTATTATCAAAATTGAAGAATATATTGTTCACAAAATAAAAGATACAAGGGTCTTTGATGGGGACATCTTTTTAGGATTGCGATTTTATACCAGGAGGCATCGTCACATTCTTTCAGTTTGGTTCGATTAGGGTTTGGAGATTCAAGCGACATTGGGCTGTTTATCTTAGTTCTTTTCTTTTAGTTGTAATTTTTATTTATTTATTTTTGATAGTTTCTTTTAGTCCCATATCGGTTGTGATGGGATATCTCTGTTGGTGTAGGCCTATTTAAGGTCAAGACTAGTATTGAAGTCAGTAGTTTTTGGATAAATTAAAATTTGCTTTTGATAAGCTTTGTATCCTGTGTGCTTTGGGTGAGAAACCCTAGGGAGAGAATCCTGTTGGTTTCCCATCATATTGGTTTCCCCATTATATTGGTTTCAGAGCTCTAATCTTGAACATCCAAAACCCAATAAAAATAAAATTCCACAAAATTTTCCTCAAAATAAAATACAAAACCTAATTTCTTTTTTTTTCTCCCTCTCCCTGCTCCTCAAGCCCGCCACCACCTCTGTCCCATCTCCTTCTCCATCTCTCTTCCAACAGCAGAGCCTCAATTCAATCGCCGAACCTCCTTCACAGATCATCACTACCGACGACTTTGACCCGCGATCGAACACCGCCGATGTGAGCGCCATCGTTGTCATCAGAGCTCCGCTAAAGTACGCCATCGACAATCAATATCTTGCAAGAGGCTGGCGAGATCCGCCATGAACTCCTCCGACGTCGACAGAGCTCGCGATTCATCTTCAGTTGACCAATCTCTTCTCCCTAATCGAATTCGACAGCACCTTCATCTTCAGCATTTGCTTCATCTCTCTCGTCAATTATCGCTGGATCTCCAATTCCACGCACGCTCGACAACATCGGATTCAACTCCACAGTGTGCTCGACATCCTCCAGCGAGCATCGAACCCGCCTCCCCTCTCTGCGCTCGACAGCGAACACGTCAATCTGAGAGAGAGGTCGCGAGCTTTGATTCCTCAGCACTTCGTCACTTCAACGACACCGGACAGAGCTGGATTTCGCCGTCACCCCCTCTCTGGCATTCCCCGCCATCTTCGACATCATCGTGCTACCGTGGGCACTGCAACCGCCGATAATCTCCTTTGTCAGCATCGAAGCATCGCCGACTGCCTCCTGCGTCACCGTCGAAATCCTGGTCAACCACGGAGAGGAAGGAGCAACAGTGAGATCTGATTTGGGGTGAGGTTGGAAGTTCTTGTTTGGGTGTGATCCCATCATCAATTATGTGTGGTGATTCGAATCCGAATACAACCCGCTCTGCGTGCTACAGTCCGGATCCAAAGCACAGCGCATCACAGTGTTCCAGGCGACAACTTGGTGATCCGGAGTCTGATTCAGACGCTTGTCGAGCCTTTGAGTTCGTGACGGCGTGAATGTCCCACCTACGGCCTCGGTCAGTCCTGAATTAGTCCAGATTGGCAGAGTTCAAGTACAACTTTCATCAATTGAAATTTTTGGGGTACCACTTTATCTGTCATTATATTTCATTGGTCAACTGTTGGTCAACTGCTGTCCACTATATTGAGAGAGTGTATCTGCTTAACCTTTTATTTGCGACATTTTAATATTAATTTAGAGACTGCTAATACATAGTGGAGATTGAAAGTTGCATAGAATTAATATTTTACAAAATATTGAGGTCTAAATTGTAAAATTTTTACATCACAGTCTTTATTTTAAACTTTTTGAAGCTTGCTGGTAAATTCATTCGCTTTATTGTGTACATTGCTTCACTGAATTATTCCTGATTCTCCACATCTTCTGCATCATCCTGCACGATTGCATTATAGTTCGTTAGTTGCATATAGGAAATAATAAATTGCATTCATTATTATATTAAAAAATTAAATCAACAGGAATTACAATCGATACGATGAGGACGAACGGTACCTGAAGAACATCAAAGTAGACGTATCGAATTTTGACAGGCGCTTAGACTCACAATATTGTCTTGATTGGGTAATGAGTCTAGATCGTTATTTAAATGGTATTGAGATGTCTCAAGAGCAGCGAGTCCGTTTTGCTGCTATGAAACTGGTGGGACAAGTGAGACAATATTGGTCAAATGTTGAAAGGCTGATAGCGCTAAGGAGGTAAGAACCGATCCAAATTTGGGATGAGATGAAGGCCAAGTTGAGCCAGAAGTATCTCCCAATTACTTTTCAGGATCAACAGCTAGATAAATGGAGTAGGCTTACACAAGGAACTCACTCTGCTGTTGAATACATTGAGAAGTTTGATGAGTTTTTGACCCGGTGCAGCGACTTTGTCGATGAATCTCCCATGGTACTCTTCTCTATGTTTAGGTCTGGCCTTCGTGATGATCTCCGTAGAGAACTCTTTGCAGGAGGTGTTAGTAATTTAGAACACGCCTATCAGATAGTTCGGAACTGAGATGCTTCTCGAGGATCTTACTATCAATGAGGTTCAGATTATAAGAGCCAGGGCGCTAGAGTCACCTTTTAACAGTTCCAGCTCAAACCTAATCCCAGCAGTTCGGCCCCGACCAGAGATCTCAAGGGTAAAGACACAATTGAGAGGGTGCCACGAGCCAACCCCCACGCTCAATGCTTTAAATGTCAAGGTTATGGACATGTAGAGAAGTTCTGGCCAAGTAAATTCAGAACCCTCTTTCATGATGATCAATCAGATGAGGTGCATGACGAATCTTAAAAGGGGACATTGTGTGTATAGGGAACGCGAGCAATGATTCTGAGGATGATATGGGAACACGAGGAAGTTCTTAGTACTATCAAGCTTGTTGCTGTCGTCCGGTCTGATGGTCCCTCGCTCAACCTAAAGATACGGTTGACTGGCGAAGAACCTCGATCTTCCACACATGGATAAAGATTGGTGAAAAAATTGTAAAATCATTGTTGATAGTGGAAGTTGTATGAATGCTGTGTCATCCAGTTTGATTTAAAGATAGGGTTGAAGACGGTCCCTCACCCTGGCCCATACAAGGTTGTCTGGGTTAACGCATCATTGATGGAGGTGAACGAACAATGTCTTGTACCTGTGCAATTTGCCACATATAAGGATAAAATTTGGTGTGATGTGATAACCATGGATGTAGGACATGTGATTCTTGGTCGGCCTTGGTTGTTTGATATGGATGTAACCTTGTGGGGAAAGTTCAACATTTGTACCTTCAACTATGAAGGGCAACAGATCATACTAATCCCAGGTCAACCAAAATTCAAACAAGAGAGGAAATGTCGGTGGACACAAGAAAGGAGAAGAACCTCAACTTAATCAGCCCTAAAGAAATTGAAAAGGAAGTGATTAGTAGGGGCACAAATCATCGTTTTGGTTGCTCGAAAAGTGGCGAAAGAATCTCATGAGACGATTCTTCTTGCGGTGGTCGCTATTATCACAGATTTTGCAAATGTGTTTCCCAAAGACCTCCCGGATTAATTGCCATTGATGCGAAACATTCAACATGCAATTGATTTAGTACCGGGAGCCACTTTGCCCAACTCATTGCACTACCGGATGAACCTGAACTTCCAAATTATAAAGGCAAGTCGAAGAATTGTTGAATAGAGAATTCATACGAGAGAGTTTGAGCCCTTGCGCGGTCTCTGCACTGTTGTCGCCAAAGAAAGATGGAACATGCCGAATGTGTGTGGAGAGCCCTGCTATCAACAAAATAACGATAAAATATCATATTCCAATTCCAAGTTGGATGATATGCTTGACATGATGTCCGTGCCACTATCTTTTAAAAAATAGATTTGAAGAGGTTACCATATTCGCGCGAGAGATGAATGGAAAAACAACCTTTAGGACAAAAGATAGGCTATATGAGTGGATGGTTATGTCGTTTGGCTTGTCTAAAGCTCCAAGCTTTGTTATGAGAGTGATGACACAAGTGTTACGACCCTTTATCAGAAAATTTGTAGTCGTATATTTTGATGACATTCTCATTTATAGCAAATCAACGGAGGAATATTTGGACCATCTCTCGCAGGTCTATGTAGTTTTGAAAAGAAAAGTTTATATGCAAATCTTAAGTGCACCTTTCTTATAGACCAAGTCATTTTCTTAAGAGTTGTTTCTTCACAAGGTGTCTCTGCAGATCTCGATAAAATTAAAACTATCGTGGAATGGCCAGAACCATGCAACATTCGAGAAGTGAGGAGTTTTATGGGTTAGCCACTTTCTACGGACGTTTTATTCAGAATTTTAGTACCATCATGATGCCGATTACCGATTATTTGACACAAGAGGAATTCAGATGGACTAAAGCTGCTGCTAAGGCGTTCGGGAAATCAAGGAGAGGATGACGGAAGCCCTTATTATGAGACTTTCAGATTTCACGAAAGCTTTTGAAATCACTTGACACCTTAGGCATTAAAATAGATAGTGTTTTAAGTCGAGAAAAGCACCCCGTTGCCTATTTTTGCGAAAAGATAAATGATACTCGGCAACGGTACTCCACCTACCATAAGGAGTTCTATGCATCAAGCTCTGCGTTACTGGCGCCATTACTTATTACCGCAAGAATTCGTTATTTATTCAAACCATGAAGACCTTAAATATCTCAACTCCCAAAAGAAATTGAATTCGAGGCATGGTAGATGGGTAGAGTTCCTTCAAGATTACACCTATGTCCTCAAGCATAAGGCCGGGGTTGAAAATATGATCGTTGATGCACTTAGTCGTTGTCGTGCCTTACTTTCTGTTATATGTACAGTGAAGTGGTTGGTTTTGAGAAGATCAAAGACATTTATGAGTCATGTCCTGATTTTGAAAATATATACACCGTCTTAGGGGATAGTTTGACTCATGGGGTAGATGGCTTTCTCTTGCAAGACGGATATCTATTCCGCTCTCGTATGTTGTGTATTCCTCGCACCTCCTTGAGAGAACTTTTGGTATGGGAATTACACGCTGGGGGGCTTGCTGAACATTTTAGGCGAAACAAAATAATTGAAGCTATGGAACATTATTTTTATTGGCCAAGCTTAAAGAGAGATGTTGCAAGGCTTGTTAGTCAATGTCGCACATGTCAACTCGTCAAGTAATGAAAACAAAACACTGGTCTCTAGACTCTCCTTCTAGTTTCAAATGTCAGTATGGATTTCATGCTGGGTCTACCAAAATCACAAGAAAGTATGATTTCATACTTGTTGTTGTGAATCGTTTCTCCAAGATGGCCCACTTTTTGCCATGTTTTAAAACGTCAGATGCATCTCGGATCGCTACGATTTATTTTGATGAGGTTGTTAGGCTACATGGGCTGCCCAAAATAATTGTCTCAGACAGGGATGTTAAGTTCACAAGTTATTTTTGGAAAAGCCTGTGGCATAAAATGGGGACTAAACTTCAGTTTTCTACTACCTTTCACCCTCAAACAGATGGACAAACTAAAGTAGTCAATAGGAGTCTGGGTAATCTGTTACGCTGTCTAGTGGGTCAAAATCTTAGAACATGAGACCTTGTGTTACCTACTGCTGAGTTTGCATACAATAGTTCTGTCAATAAAACCATAGGAATTAGTCTATTTGAGGTAGTGTATGGTTATCAACTTAGATAACCTATAAATTTAATCCCATGGCACCTATCATGCTAGGATGTCTGAGTCAGCTGCATCATTTGCATCGCATATTCATGACTTGTATAAGAAGATCAACAATAAAATTTAGAAAAGTAATGCAAACTATAAAGCCTATGCAGATTTGCACATGAGTTTAATGTAGGAGACTACGTGATTGTTCGGATTCGTCCGAAACGGTATTCTCTTGGTACCGTGAAGAAATTGCTTGCACGTAGTGCAGGACCATTCAAAATTTTGAAAAAATTAACTCCAATGCATATGTAGTAGATCTTCCACTTGATTTTGGTAGTAGTCCCTCTTTTAATATTGGAAATCTGATTGCTTCTAAAGGGTCAAATTTTTCTCCTGATAATCCTTTATTGGATGAGCCTTACCATGTGCCAATTTCTGAGAGACCCTTATTACCTCTACTTCCCCAAATACAACTCACTCATACGGCTGAACAAATTGATGAAATTATTGATGATCAGATTGTCTCTACTAAAGATGGTGGTTAGCACAGATTTTTAGTTCGTTGGAAAGGACTACCTGATTCTGACAACACTTGGATTAATTGGGAGAAGCTCCAATGGTTGGGCCCTGATCGTCTAGAGCACTATGAAAGCCGAGGAGGTTCGCATTCGATAGAGTCGAGTTTTCCTCAACCCCGGGGGAATAATGAGGATATCTCTTCAGGATTGCGATTCTACACCAGGAGGCGCCGTCGCACTCTTTCAGTTTGGTTCGATTAGGGCTTGGAGATTCAAGCTACATTGGGCTACTTATCTTAGTTCTTTTTTTTAATTGTAATTTTTATTTATTTATTTTTGATAGTTTCTTTTTGTCCCATATTGGTTGTGATGGGATATCTCTGTTGTTGTAGGCCTATTTAAGGCCAAGACTGGTATTGAAGTCGGTAGTTTTTGGATGAATTAAATTTGCTTTTGATAAGTTTTGTAGCTTGTGTGCTTTGGGTGAGAAACGCTAGGGAGAAAATCTCGTTGCTTCCCCATCAGCCTTTATATAGGCTTACAAAGAATACTATTTCTAATAGGAAACTATAATTATTCTTAACTTAAAATAAAAGAAAAGAGTCCTAATGTAATCTAAATTCAAAATAAAAAATATAAAATCAATTGGAGTCCAAATCGGCTCAAAAATAAAATCCTAATCTAAATCAAACATCCTGATACACAATAGTGCTGTCGACAACTGAAGGGGGTTGTCAACAGTCAAGGGAAAAACTGTAAACCCCAATTTTCGAGAAAACCCTGTCGACAGTCCAGAAGAGGGAGCTGTCTACAAGTCAATTTATTTTGGCCTGTTGATACCTTGTACTCTTTCTACATCAGTGAATCGGAAACTTTTCTCTAGTTTTGTTACTTTTTTCCTTTCTACTTTCATCAATCATCTAAGCGTTGTACCTTGAAAATGGTTTGCAGCGGTTGCCTGTGAAAACGCAGGAATGCTGTTCTATGTTGCTCTTTTGCTTATATCCTGCCTCATGCCAATTCCCCCGTGGCAAATGTTTTAGCCTTTCTTGGCAAAACTTACTCATTAGTTTCTTTTAGGACACTGAGATTCACCAATGGTGATGATTGAAAAAGCAAGGTAGTTCAAGATATTAAAAACATAGGTTGGCTTGAATTGCTATGGTGGCGGCGGTGGTGGTTGTGATAGTAGGCCATGTTCTCAAGTGACCTATTAGATTGTCCTGCGCATGTTTTCATAGAGGAGGGCAGGTTACTCACATTTAATTTGATGGTTAGAGGTGCAAAAGTTCCTAAAGAAAACAATGGTCAGAGGTGAATTGAAAGCTGTGCAATGGTACATTGAAAGATCACCATGGGGAAAATACAAATTTTATAGTAACGCTTAACGTGTGAATTATTGATGCAATGTCATAGTCATTTTGTTGAAATGCTGGAAGACCTAGGTTGCTGATGTGCCAAATATAAACATAAGGATCTATTATTGGCCCTGTGGAGTATGTGTAACCTATAATATTATTTGGAGCAGAAAACATTCAAGTTAAACCTATAATAATATTATTTAGGAGCAGAAAACATTCAAGTTAACTGGGGCACCGTGACTGTCTGTCTCTGTTCCTTGGTTGGATTGTTTTGAGATTTGGCTGAAGACTGGAAACTCTTAATATAGATGTCTCTGCAAATGCTTACTCGCCAACTGTTTTTTATTGAATAACTTTCACATTTAGAGTTGAGGGCTATGTATTGAGTAATTGAACAGTAGAAACTCTCTTTTAGCATTGTGGCTGTAGATGGGAGCCTTGTTCTTGACAATAAATGCGACAAATGGAGCTTTGTACAGTTGGTAATAAGCTGACACTTTAAAAAGGTTGGAAAATTTTGTTTTTCTTTATAATATAGGCACTCATTGTGCTTTCAAATGGTCCCAACCATTTTCTTATAGAGATCCATTCAATCTTTTGTTAATTAGGCATTTACAGTGACATTGCAAGATCAGTTAGTTGAGAGGAGCTCATATTCTTGAACAACTTTGATGATAACTGAATTATAAATACCAAAATACCCAAAACAAGACACCCAAATGTCCTTTACCATGCTAAGTTGTGTATTGTGAACCTTGGAACTAGCTGGGAAATAGTATAGCGGAAGAAAAACATATCCCAAATACGGCATGGATGGAGTTAAAAGAGCGCAGGGGAGACCGAAGAAAACATGGATGGAAGTAATACAACAAGATATAGAGGCTAAAGGTCTTAGTGAAGGCATATTGCTCGATAGGAATGAGTGGAGAAAGCTGATCCATGTGCCGGATCTGGCATAATTCTCTTTTGGTTCTTGTAGCCTACTCCAAATACTTGGGACAAATGGCTTAGTTGTTGTTGGAAGAAAAGCATATGATTCAGCGAATCACCGGACGTTTACTACCACAATTTACAAGGGAGACAACAGTTGAGAAGGCCTTGCTGCTATTTGTATTTGTCCAATTAGGTTAAAGAGAGAGATGGTGCTGCTGTGCTGCCAAGAGGAAGAAAATGATAAGAGAAAGTGAAAAAGAAAGCGTAGAGACATGGAAATAGTTGTCTGATTGGAGTAAAGGGTAGAAAGAAGGGGGGGCCTGCTCGGAGAACAGAGCACGCGTGCATGCACACACATACACATTTTATTCTCTCCTCACTCAGATAAGAATGAGCACTTTTTGTGGAATTAGAACTGAGAAGGATTATAATCGTGCATTCACATTATCTCCAATTTATTAAATTACTAGTATTCATGTACAAAGAAGTTGCACAGCAGTTTCCTCATCGTAATCACAAACTTTGTAATTGACATACCTTTTGGCTGACAAAGGAAGACCCTTTTCCTAAAAACATAATTTTTCTATTTAAATTTATGCTTTGATCATAAAAGAATTTATAGCTTGCCTGTCTAAGATATATGGTTGAGATATGTGATTGGAAAACTATAATAATCTTGAGCACTCATTTGAATTTTATCACCGGTGGGTTTATGTCTTCTTTTGACTCAGTTGTTGATATGCGAACAATTCAATGTGATGAAATGACATTTTCTATTGTAACTAATTTGAGGTTTTCAAGAACGATTATCTTAATGAAGATGAGGAATACTCAAGAAGATTTAATAGCGAAAAATCAAGAATGTCACCTGGAAACAATTATTGGATGTCTGCCAAGAAAATAGAAATAATATAAGCAATAACCACGTTGAAATGGAAGTGAAACATGTGCAATGCAGAAAGATTATTCATATTGTGCTAAAGCTTGCTCAGGGATAGTGTTCTGATTTCTGCTTAAAATTCAATTACTCCATGATTTAATTCATCATTATGTCAAGTTATGTATGTGGTGATGAGAATAATAGCGCGTCTGTTGTCAACTGCCTCTTCTGAACTAATTGGATGCCTATGATAATATTGATGTTGAAATGTGCTTTGCTGATAGTTTTGAGGTGAGGGCTTCTCAATAATAGTTAAGGGACCTCAAGAACTGAGAGTCATTTCAGAAATATGGATCTTGTGTCTTTAGTTTTGTAATTTGATGTGTGTTTTATCCTTGTGCTTCCTTTCAGTTTTCCTGTTGTGTTAGCGAACAATAGTTAACTGCTGGTATGAGTATTAACTATAAAGCTTACTTACCCAGTGAAGAGTGGTTTGTCCATGGATTATAATGCTAATGGTTCTTTCATTTACCTCCTGTTCTCTGTTTGTGCATGAATTTTATATTTCTCCTGTAAAAAAAATGTTTACAGGATGACATGAAAATTTCAAATACTTCGTAGGATGCAATTTACATTGGTCTAGGTAAATGAACATTTTACTTTAGTCTGGTATCTGCCATTCAATCTATATACACTGGTGTTTGTGTAAGTAACGAGTAAACACTCTTCTAGTGACAAGTTTGCTTCCAAGCATTCAACGAGTTCCTAATAAAGAGTTCTTTGGAAGTATTGTATCTCTTGTTGGGGTTTATATATTACTTCTTAATGTATGGTTTCTATTCCATTTTTGATTGATGGGAATCTAATTTTCCACATATGACAGAGGGACACTACTGGTTTGAGTGCTGAGAACAGGGAACTCAAATTGCGGCTGCAAGCTACGGAGCAACAGGCTCATCTCCGTGACGGTATGTCATTAAACATATACTCTATCACATATCACATATCCTGACATCCGGGTTCAATTTCACTCAGTGGCCTGGGGGTTCTAGAAACTATCTATAAATTAGAGTAGGTAGCTTTTACTACCGGTCTATATACAAGGCATGAAAATTCCAGTACATATTAATCTCTAGATTATTAGGCGACAAGCGGCGGGCGTGGGGGTTGTCATTGTTTATGTCATCTGGTCCATTTATCAGACTTAACTAGATTCAGCAGCTCTTTTAATGTATTTGATGAAATTTCTTGGTTTAGGTATACCATTAGTAAAGGTTATTATAGACTAGAAGTTCTCTTCTCAAAACAAATAAGTGAAGACCCTTTATTCTGACTGTTCTAGCAAGGGTAACCCCATTGCCATTTTATTGTTTCATTACCTCCTGTATGAAACAACTGGGGAGAGGTTGTGTAATTCTTAGGATTATCATGTATCAAGCTCGCGCCTGTTGATTACTGTCAGGGTTGAGAAATTGATCAAGCTATGCTGCTGTGTGGTTTTTGACTAAGCTATATTCGCACTATGCCGCACTCACGAATCTGTGTATGTCATTCTGCTTTCTGTCCAGCTCTCAATGAGGCGCTGCGAGAAGAAGTTCAGCGGCTCAGGATAGCAACAGGACAGATTCCTAACATCAACGGGAATGCCTTCAGCAGAGGCGGCCTCCAGCAATCCGCCTCTCCATTTTTCTCTCGCCCGCAGCAGCTTTCTAACCCAAACGCCCACCAGCAGCTCCGTACATCCCCGTCTCAGACTCCCTCCAACGGCCAATCTCTCAGTGATCAATCATCGATAAACGATTCCATGGAGTATATGTAATGGATGGCTTGATCTACAACAATCAATCTCTGGATTCTTGTTCGTTACGGAAAGCATATTCCCATATTGAAGTCCGCAGTAGGCGATTCAGGGCATAGTTCAGTGTATCTTAGAAAAATAGAGTTATTTCGTATATTTATTATTTGATTAATATTTTGTGTTTGTACCATCTCAAGTTTGAAGTATGTCTAAGGTGATCAACATTATGTGGCAAGATTATCTGATGAGTTTTTATCTTTAGCTGTGATTGCAAGTTTCTGTATGATCTCCTCTTTAAGATGAGAATTTGTCAGAATGATACTAACTTTTGGTTTGCTAATGAAAACCTTGTTACTGTAAAGTTCAATTATGGACAGAACTGTGATTTTCAAGGGTGTTCCTTCGGTCTTGTGAGTCTTTGAGCCATTTTTTCGCACATATTATACAACTTGGCTTGAAGGGTGTCTAGATATCTATATGGAAATTAAAGTCTTGGTTTTATATTAATGCCAATAAATGATGATTGTATTCAGAATTCTTGTTTAATTCAGATTTTAAGAAGGTAGCTACTATTTTGAAAATAATAAAATTAATAAGTTTTCAATTATTCTTTTTATTTTTGAGAGGTGTTTGGTTGTAAAGAAGTGGGCGGAAGTAGGAAAATGGGGAAGTATAATTGTTCACTTTCATATCTATCCAAATACCGAAAAGGAAAATAAGAAAATCCCTTTTCCTTCTCTTTTCTTTTTTACACAACTATTTTCTCACTTCTAGAGTGTTACAGTTAATTTTGTGATCATGTAAATCTCATTTGTAATAAGTTGTAACACAAAATAGTTAATTTTTTGGTCATGTAAATCTCACTTGCATTCTAATTACAGTCCATTTTTTATTTTTCTCAATTAATTTTTATTTTAATATTATTTTGCGGTCAACTTTGTGGTCAATTTGTCACTTCCACTTCTATATTACCATCCAAATACCAGAAAGGACATAATATTTTTCAAATCACACTTCCCAATAACATCCAAATACCGAAAAACTTATTAACCAATTCTCAAGTTCTAAAGGGAACTATTACCACTTCCTCACTTCTTTACTTTCTCACTTCCACCCTTAACCAAACAGGCCCAAGTCCACAAATTATAGTTATCAACCACTCGACCCTATTTTCTTGAACATATTTTGAAATTAATGAACAGTTGAAAGACAGCTATGCTATTTTTGCAGTAACTGTCACATTTTGATAGGGGTGGATTCTTTAATCTCTTTGTTAAACTCCAATTTGATCAATTTTAATAAAAGAGTTTGGGTTTAACTAAATGGGCGTACACTACACAGTCGTGTGATGGAGCTCCTCTCTTTCCCTAGTCAGCCAGGGCCTGCTTGACTCTCAGAAATGGGGTGCAGAAAATTCAAGTAGGACGTACGCTATCGAATTTCTAAAAGAAATGAGTCAAGTGTGGTATATAAATAGTAATTTTTCGAGTTCTTTTCAAGTCTCATTGCGCGGAAATCAACAGAGAGGCCACATTGTAGGCTGTCTAAAAAATAATTAGAAGACAAGCCATTAAAAGAGGCAGAGTTTCAGGTTCTAAACGCAGGACTAATGATGGCCATCCGCGTCTCACCATCAAGGCGTGTGGGCTCGACACCCGCGTCTCAACATCAAGGCGCGTGGGCTCGACACCCGCGTCTCAACATCAAGGCGCGTGGGCTAGACACCCGCGTCTCACCTCAAGGCGCGTAGGCTCGACACATGCGTCTCAACCTCAAGGCGCGTGGGCTCGACACCCGCGTCTCAGCATCAAGGCGCGTGGGCTCGACACCCGCGTCTCAACCTCAAGGCGCGAGGATCCAAGGCCCACGTCTCGGTTATAACCGCCCTGGTTATGGGGCCACTCATCGCCCACATAGCGGGGAGGTTAGCCCCTCATTGTGGAGCGTTTTTAGGGGGCACGTTCACTCCTGGAACCCCTATAAATAGCCCCGTCGCTATGAGAAAAAAAAAAAAAAAAAAGGAGGACAACGACAACGGGCCGATAAAAAGAGAGACAACAGACTACACACAGGCAGATAGAGAGAGAAGCAGGAGAGAGCTAAACTCTTCAGCAAGCTTGCCGCGAACAAGTTGCTCTTTGCCTACCTCCTCTTTGAGAGTTTTGGTAGACAGAGCTGTGCTACTCCTTCTACCAGCCAAAGAGAAGATCCCTGACGATCCCGACGGTCATCCGGTCAACGGAGAACAAGATTCACTCTCCACCGCCACTTGAAGAACCCAGCCTTAAACAAAGGGAGGATTCAAGATTCAACATCATCCCTCCCTTGTAACTGGAAGGAAAACAGTTTTTGTTGTAATTTTTCATCTGATTCAAGGAAACTTTACAGCGAACGCTTTTTATCCCCTTTTATCCGGCGCGTACAAGAGATGGCGACTCCTCTGGGGATTTCATTTGTCACTGATGAGCAAACCGTGGCGCAAGATGACGTCCTTCGTGAGGGAAAGATGGTCGAATCGCTCGTTATCGAGTTCGACCAGGCAAAGTACGAAGAGTTTCTCTCTTCCGGCTCCAAGAGCCCCAGGACCCGCGTCTGCCGCAGGGTCTCGACGGGGAATGCCCCCGAAGCCCGATCTGAAGCTCTCTCGGGCGCTGCTGCTGCCAACTGTGCCAAGCAAGATACACGCGCCAACGCCTCTCAGAAGGCCCGCGTGGTCTCAGGCACAACTGCCGTTGCGACCAACCGCGCCGCGCGGAACACACGCGTCAGCGTCTCTTAGGAGACCCGCGTGGTCAAAATCTCTGGTGTTCAGCATCAGGTCGTCGTTGGTCATTCTCCACCTCCACGATGCAACCGAAACGCTGAGCGTCGACAAAGGAGACGTGCGCGTCAGCTACAAGTTGGAACCTCTGGTTGTCCGACTGAGGCTGGACGCGACGTACAATCTGGCGCCTTGCCCGCGCCACGTCCAGCACGTGAAGTCCGCGTTTGGCGGCCCAAACGCGAGACTCCTCAAGCTAGGTCCTCTGAAGACCAACTCACCAAACGCCAAGGTGAAGCCTCTGCGCCTCGTCAAGCGCGAGAGGCACGCGCCCATAGGCGTGGGGCCCAGCAGCCCATCCTCTCTCAAGCGTCTCTGCCCCGACGCACCAAGCAGCAACGCGAGAATCGCGTCTCATCTCAACAGAGACGCCAGACGCGCGTTTTACAGCCGTGGCGCGAAAATCGCGTCCCTGAAGCCTGCGTCCAGGCTATACAGCACATGGATGCCTCCTGTCTTCGACCTTGCGAGGCTAATCTCTTCGATCCCCCTCCCGTGGATCTGAGGGATTACTTGACGAAGAAAAGAAGTGCCAATCAGGTCACTTCATCATGTTGCTGCCAACGGCTCATCCATATGCTTTCTGAGTGCCGTTGCAGATCAGGTGTGAACCAGCAGTCCTTAGTTAGACAGCTGACCCTGATTCCCCCGTCAGCCAAAAGAAGGCGCTCCCACAGAAGGAGAACCTTCTCTGACATTGAGTACCCGGAGCTCACTGCGAATATGACGAGCATGAGCAAGGGAAAACAACCTGCAGTCAGCTCGGATGAGTCTGACTCTGAACCGGAAGGGGTGTATCAACACACTCGCACCCGGACTGGGGCCATTCCCCCGATTGATTATAATGCCTTAGCCCATGGCATTAAAGTGAATGATTCTCACTCCGCCGTAGCGGAATCACGGGCTTCAAACTCTTCCGTTGAGAAGGAGGCCTCCGCCTACATGATAGGCACTCCTGAGGAAACGGCTAGACGTTTAGAACAAATCCAGAAGGCACAAATGGATATGATTCTTTCTCAGCAGGAATCTATCGACTCCCTCAAGCAGATGCTTGCACAGTTGCTCGAAGACAGGAGGAAATCTCCTCCTAAAAAGACGAAGGGTAAAGGGAGAAAGGGAGAAAGCTCATCTTCCGAACCTTCTGAGGAGAAGTCGCGATCTACTTCTAGTTCGTCCAAATCCTCGTCGCAAGTAAAGGGCGACCAAGACCAGGGAAAGGCTCATGCTAAAAGAATGAGTCAATTGGAGCAACGCCTCGAGGCCCTTACCAACCGTAAAGGCTTCCAAGAAGCTGGAGTGGTCCGGCCCTATCCTGCTGAATGGGACTTGGTTCCATACCCGTCCAAGTTCAAGGCTCCAACCCTTCAAGCATTCGATGGGAAAGGGTCACCCAACCAACATATCTACTACTTTAAATCTCAAACCGGGAATGTAGTAGATAACGATGCTATCCTGGCTCGTCTGTTCATCGGCACCCTGAAAGGGCTGGCCTTTGAATGGTTCATGAAGCTCCCAGAAGATTCTATCAAGAACTGGGGAGATTTGGAGAAGCTTTTCTTAACGCGCTTCTTCGAGGATGACTCGGAGGTCAACATGCCTACCCTTTTAGCCACCAAGCAGCGAAAGGGAGAGTCCGTCAAGTCTTTCGTGAAAAGATTTCGGAACGTGGCACTCCGGTGTCCAAGCGGCATGACCCAGGCTACCCTGGTGGAAACATGCCGCCACAATCTCCAAACCTCACTCCTTGCTCAAATAGGAGTTGCTGAAGCCGCACCTGGAAGCAATTAGTCCAACAAGGTGAACAGGCTGAGGAGATTGTCGCCCGCGTCAGAGCGGAGGAAGGTAAGCCCAGGCCTGAAAGGTCAACAAGGCGTGCGCCAGACACATCCCTCCAAGCCAAAAGGAAGGATAACTTGGCAGCAGAAACCAAATCTCCTGCTAAACCTCAACTGGCCAAGGGAAGTGGCTCTTCTACCCAACCACGGGCCAACAAACAATATTCCTTCAAGGATGAACATGTCGACTCGCTCTTCAAATTACTCAACAAGAGCAACCGACTGAAGCTCCCTGAAGCTAGGCGCCCCGAGGAAGTCGGCAAGACCGACAATCCCACCTATTGCTTGTACCACAGGATGCTGGGGCACCCTACCAAAAGTTGCTACGTCTTCAAGGACATCCTTCAAGCTCTGATTGACGCGGAGGTGTTAAAACTCCGACCAGAGCAGAAGAAGGTGACGGCCAATGTGACGTCAGTTCTCCAGTTCGGAAGACAACCTCCGACACCCTCTGGAGTAGTCCCTATCCCAAGAGGAGAGCTGAGAGTGGTCAACACAGACCCTCATCAGCAGCAAGAGAAAGGCTTGGTACCCGTCCCTACACCTCAAGGGGAAATCATGTGGGTCCACCCTGACCTTGTCAATGAACAGCAATGGACTACTGTGACCAACAGGAAATCTAAAGGCAAGGCAAAGGCTTCATCCTGCAATGTGGTGTGTGCCTCCTCTCGAGAAGCCGAGACTGATGTTCCCTCGTTAACCGACTCAGAGGAGGAAACAATAGTCTTGGCCGCAGAGCCCAACCAACCGATGGCGGGAACCCGTTCGGGACAGCCGTACTTGAAGCAGTATGGCGAAACGGCGGCAACCCCTCCACAACCAGCTGTAGAGCCAACCAAGCCCTCCACAAAACAACTTGTGGAGAAACAGAAAGAAACTCGGTTTTCTCGAGTTCTTTCGAAAGGTGTAGCGGAAGGATCCACGACACCTTACCGCTTTGATGTCCTGGCTCAACTAGCCAACATCCCAGCACGCATTACCTTGTATGAACTTCTTAGACTATCAAAGTCGACCAGAGAAGCTCTACAAGAAGCTCTAGCAAATGCTGAGGTCTTCATGACCCAGGTGCCGAAGGAGGAAGATGTAGAGGATTGCCTCCACACCTCCCCAAATGCTCCCTGCATTACCTTCACAGCAGATGATATGCAGGTTAAAGGGAAGCATGATCGACCCCTGTACTTCACAGGGTATATTGGATCGTCTGAGGTGAACCGCATTCAGGTAGATCCAGAGTCCGCGTTGAGCATCATGCCTCGCCGGGTCATGCAACATCTGGGCATCCCCACCTATCGTCTGAGCCCTACCCAGACGACCATTTACGGGTTTAATGCCAACAGTACCCGTCCGATGGGGAAGGTCAAGCTCAAATGCCAGATTGGAGATCTGAGGTCAGAGGTGACATGCTACGTCATAGATGCTGACACCTCCTACAACTTGCTGCTGGGACGACCATGGATTCATCGTAACTCCATCGTTCCCTCTACTCTCCACCAAGTCATGAAATACATTGACGGGGGTGGAAACGTGCGAACGTTGATTGCCGAGAGGCATCCGTTCAAGGGAGTGGAGAATTATTTCACAAATTCCCTCCTATATCAGGAATCTGTAGAAATAGATGAAGTCCCGCAACCAGAAGAACCAGACTCTGGCAATGAAGCCGACACCGAGCTGGAAGAAGATGAGTGCGTGTGGGAGCTGAATCCACCTGTAACGTAAGCCCGATGTTGATAATACCTCCGCTGATGATGCTGGCGGATGGTACATTAATGAAGAATTAGATTTAGCGTATTTTTCTGTGTTTGCTTCTGATTCAATACCGTCAGATACTAGCACTGATGTAGATGATGACCTCTGGTCGGCAATGGATGCTTTGACATCGTTGCATGTACCAGTAAAATCATCCTTCGGGACATACCAAGAGAATGGTAATGCGCAAGAATCTATATTTATGGTTCCAACCAGACGGAAAGGCCAAAAACCAATTCTTTTTGGGCGAATCTCGTCTGAACCAACGCCCCGCGAAGAATCAGAAGGCGAGGAGGAATCCCCTCAGTTCGGTCATTATGAACCAAAAGCGCTCAGAATGATGAAGTGCATGGGGTACGATCTAACCAACAGACCCGGGTTGAACTTCGGCAAAGGAAGGAGAACGCTACTTCGATCCTTTGTGCCGAAAGGGAAAGCCCTGATTATTATCATCGGACGCGCCGGGGTTGGGCTATGTATCGACTCCGATCCCATCAGCCTCTGATTCTGGAGGGCCATCAGGTCATAATTACTCTTCAGGCACGTCATCGTGGGAGTCGGATGTCAGTGTCGGCAACATCTTCAGAGAACTTTCAGTGAACATGGTTTCAACAAGCCACCTGGAAGACGGAGATAAAGAAATGATCCAATCTGATACAGATCCTTGGATCAAACATTTAAATACTCTTTGGGATACCCGCTTTGAACAGCGCGAGCCACCCAGAGAAGACAAGGTTGTTCAAGTCAATCTAGGAGATGAGGCCAATCTTAAGCCCATCTTCATAAGTGACGGCCTGTCACCTTCAGAGAAGAAGGATCTAATATCTCTTGTACAAGAGTATATAGACGTCTTCGCCTGGAATTACGAGGACATGCCTGGACTTGATCCTCAAGTGGCTATGCACCGCCTCAACATCAATCCGGACGCAAAACCTGTCAAACAACAGCAGCGACGGTTCCGTCCAGAAATAATGGAGGCAATTCAATCAGAAGTCAGAAAACTTATTGATTCTGGCTTCATCAGGGAAGAACAACATCCCGACTGGGTAGCCAACATTGTCCCAGTTGCCAAGAAGAACGGGAAGATCCGGATCTGCATCGACTTTCGTGATCTAAACGGGGCTTGCCCCAAAGACGAATTCCCATTGCCAATCACAGATGTCATGATTGACAATACTTGTGGATTTGAACGAATGTCCTTCATGGATGGATTCTCAGGATACAAACAGATTAAAATGTATCCTGATGACGAAAAGCATACTTCCTTCAGGACACCTCTAGGGGTATATTGCTACACCGTCATGCCCTTCGGATTGAAGAATGCAGGGGCAACATATCAAAGGGCCATGAATACCATTTTCCATCAGCAAATACGCAAAACGGTGGAGTGTTATGTTGACGACATCGCGGTAAAAAGCCGCACTAAAGATGATCACATATCTGATCTGAAGGTTGTCTTTAGTATCATGCGGGCTCATCAATTGAAGATGAATCCCACCAAGTCCTTCCTGGGGGTGGCCAGTGGCAAATTCCTAAGATTTGTTGTAACTTCCACAGGAATCCATTTGGACCCGGAAAAGATCCGCGCTATCCAGGAGATGCAACCTCCGAGAAATCTCAAGGAACTCAGGGGATTGCAAGGACGATTGGCGTACATCCGCAGGTTTATATCAAACCTCTCCGGAAGATGCCACCCCTTCGCCAAATTAATGAAGAAGGGTGTCTCGTTCATTTGGGACGACGCTTGCCAACAAGCGTTCGAGGAAATTAAACAATACCTCACCCAACCACCAGTCCTTGCAGCTCCGGTATCCGGAAAGCCGTTCCTGGTGTACGTCCGGGCAATGGATCATTCTTTGGGAGCTCTACTAGCCCAGAATGATGATCAAGGACGAGAACAAGCAATCTACTATTTGAGTAGAACAATGATCGGAGCCGAACATCGGTACAACCCGATCGAGAAGGAATGTTTGGCGTTAGTGTTCGCTATTCAGAAAATGCGACACTACCTGGCGGGCCAAACCATAAATGTCATATCAAAAGTCAACCCCTTGAGGTTACTCATGACAAAACCTTCATCGCTAAATGGCCGGCTGGCAAAATGGGCCATATTGCTATCCCAATATGAGATGCACTTTTTACCACAAAAGGCCATTAAAGGACAAGCGGTGGCAGATTTCTTAGCTGAACACCCAGATCCGAGGGCAGCCAAACTCTACGAGGATCTCCCAGATGAAGTCGCTGAAGTCTGCTCGACTCAGACATCGTTCGAAGGTCAAGTGTGGCAACTTTTCTTCGACGGTGCATCGAGAACAAGCCCAAAAGGACATATAGTAGCGGGGGTAGGAGTAGTACTCATCTCCTCACAGAATTATGTGATTCCCCGAGCTGTCTCATTAACTGAGCCTTGTTCCAACAATGTAGCGGAGTATAACGCTCTCTTGATTGGGATGCAATTCGCCGATGAGATTGGCGTTAAAAATCTCGAGGCATACGGTGACTCCAAACTCATTGTTAGCCAAGTTCGCGGGGAGTACGAAGTCAGACATGAAGACCTAGTACCCTACTACAACGCAACTATCCACATGGCCGAGAGGTTCACAAACTTCTACATCGATCATGTACCGCGCAGGCAAAATGCGCATGCAGATGCACTGGCGTCCCTTGCGGCCTCCTTAGCTCTTCCAGCTGGAGCAATGGAGAAGATATTCGTCTACAGCCACGACCTGTATTGCCCGAGAATTGCTCTCAAGCACTATCAGGAGTCAAAGGGAGAGTATCAAGGCAAAGAAGCGCTGGAATTGTCAACCGGGCCAGAGCTTAAAGACTGGCGATTCCCCTATATCGACTATGTCTTGTATGACATCCTGCCTGAGGACGCCAAAGAAGCGACTGCCATTCGAAGGAAAGCCCCTAAATTTTACTACAATGCGATTACACGAACATTGTATCGTCGATCGCATGACGGGGTCTTGCTCCGGTGCCTCTCACCAAAGGAGGCTCAAGAGGTATTGAAAGAAGCCCACGACGGCATTTGTGGAGCCCACCAGCCCGGCCCAAAATTGGCACATCGACTCCAAAGATTGGGTTACTATTGGCCCAAGATGATTGCCGACGCCGTCACCTATGCCAAAAGATGTCATGCCTGCCAAGTGCACGGCGATTTCATCCATCAAGCACCAGGGTACCTCCACTCTACGACCTCTACCTGGCCGTTTGAAATGTGGGGAATGGACGTGGTTGGCCCTATCAGCCCACCATCATCAAAAGGACATCGGTTTATTTTGGCAATAACCGATTATTTCTCTAAATGGGCCGAAGCTATTCCTCTGAAGGAGGTAAAATCGTCTAACGTGATCAAGTTTGTAAAACATCACGCTATTTACCGTTTCGGTGTACCTCGGCGAATTGTCCATGACAATGGGCCCCAGTTCATCAGCCAGGCGTTCCAGAAATTCTGCGCTAAGTTCAGAATCCAGAGTGTGTCCTCAACGGCATACTATCCTGCTGCAACGGCTCGCAGAAGCTTTCAACAAGACTATTGGCAAGCTTCTCAAGAAGTTCGTCTCGAAAAGTCAACGAGACTGGGACGACAAGCTGGGTGAATGCTTATGGGCCTACCGCACAACTGTGCGAACCCCAACTAAAGCTACGCCATTTTCTTTGGTCTATGGGTGTGAAGCCGTGCTTCCACTAGAAATCCAAATTCCATCTCTACGTGTCGCCTTGACAGCGGAGATGACAACCGAGGAGAAGCATCGACAGCGACTCCAAGAATTGGAAGCCTTAGACGATAAGCGTCTGCAGGCCCAACAGCAAATCGAGCTCTACCAAGCCCGGATTACCAGAGCCTTCAACAAGAAAGTTAAAGTGCGAACTTTCAAGAAAGGCGACCTAGTCTTAGCCGTCAGAAGACCCATGGTGATGACGCACAAGACAAAAGGAAAATTCCAGCCCAAATGGGAAGGACCATTTGTAGTAGAGTCAGTCTACTCAAATGGATCATATCGCCTCATAACCTCAAATGGCGATACGCTCATGATGCCGATCAATGGCAGATTCTTGAAGAAGTACTATCCTTAATAGTACTCCTCCTCTGATCAAGTTAAAAATACACCTCTGATCAAAACAAGAAGAGCTTCTTCATTAATATCCAACGCCTCCGACGGCTAAGGATAGAGGAAAATGTTGGCTTCTAAGCCCAACATAAGTCTTCGACAACTCATCATGCTGAGGGAATAGCATGGCTAGCCCAACTCAAACGGTAGTTGGTAAAGGCACCTCAAACCCGTTAACAGCTGAGGATTTGCTAAAAATCCTAAGGGACACGTTCCCATTTGATCCAACGCCTCCGACGGCTAAGGATAGAGGAAAATGTTGGCTTCTAAGCCCAACATAAGTCTTCGACAACTCATCATGTTGAGGGAATAGCATGGCTAGCCCAACTCAAACGGCAGTTGGTAAAGGCACCTCAAATCCGTTGATAGCTGAGGGTTTGCTAAAAATCCTAAGTGGACTTGATTCCACTCTCCCCTCCAAAATCCCTTACTAATTCTCATCCACAGAATGGTGGGTCTACAAAATACAGTTGTTGTCAAGTTAACACTATACCTCTGACATTTCAAACTCCACTTGTCAATTCTCATCAATAGGATGACAGGTCCTCAAAATTGCTCGTATCGCAAATTAATTCTTGTCAAGTTAACATCACACCTCTGACAAATTACTGTTAAGTTCAACATTATACTTCTAACAGTAATCAAGTTGCTGTCAAGTTAATATTACACCTCTGACAAATTACTGTTAAGTTTAACATTACACTTCTAACAGTAATCAAGTTGCTGTCAAGTTAATATTACACCTCTGACAGTCACTTTCCTTCAGACTTCCGTATCGAAGCTGAAATGAACGATGCTAAGTTTAACACTACACCTCTAGCATCTAAGTCATTGTTAAAGTTCAACAATACACCTATGACAATGAATTTCCCTCGAACTTCCGTATAGGAGTTGAGATGACCAATGCCAAGTTCAACATTACACCTCTAGCATTACCTTCACTGGCAAGTTAAAAATCACACGTATGTCAGTGACACTTTCAGTTTTCCCAAACGAAAGCTGAAATGCTTCTGAGTCAAGTTAATATCACACCTCTGATTCACATTCTTGTCGAGTTAACATCACACTTCTGGCAAGACAACTTTCAACCCGTTAAATTAATATCACACCTCTAACGGTAAAGATTTTCCTAGATTCCCTGCGAGTCTAGTCTCACTTGTTATTCTATTCAACAGAATAACAAGTCTACCTAAACACATTGTTAGGTTAATATTACACCATTAACAGTGTTTTCCTTCAAATCCCCAGCTGAGCTTAATCAAGTGAATCCTAAACCTTGATAAAGGCCCATTTTCCCTGGGGGTACGAGTTTCACTTGTCATTCTCCTTTATAGATTGACAGGTCCACAAAATTATCCTATCTCTTGTCAAGTTAATATTACACCTCTGACAGTATGGTGAAAGTTCCTGAAATAGGATCTTTCCCTACAAAATTTGACTTATTAAGATTATCATCATAATTTTGACGAAGTCAAAGATCTTCTGCTTCTATGCGTCTAACTGAAGACAAAAGGTTCAAGACAATAGAAAGAGGCAGAAAGAAAAATGTCATTTTTATTTATATCCAGGCATATGAAAGTGATACAAAACGTTCTCTTATACAATGAGATTGAGTGTTACATTTAAAGGAGTACAAAGAAGTCCCTCTCTCTCTCAGAGGTTGCACTCACTCCTTGAAGCCGCATCTGATTCCAAGTACAAGATGTTTGGAAGGGCGCCAAAACAGAATCAGACATTGTGGCAACGATCAGAAGCTGATTGCACCACGATGCATGATGTAAACATCGAAAGAGCCCTAGCTGACTAAGCTAAGAGCAATGGTGTTCTTGAGGTCCGGTGGCAGCAGAAAGCCATGCAACCCTTCATTCATGAGCATCTCTTTCGCCAGAAGGCCATCCAACAAACATGGAGTGTCCTCGATGTCACTTCTGGGGTAAGAGAGGAAGGGGATGCTATCTGCCACTATATCCACCGTAACCCCCTCGCCGCCATACCCACTGTGACCGTGACCAGCCCGCAAGCATGACTGGTGCGTCACGTTCAAAGAGATCTTGACGAGGGTTAAGTCCCCGTCAGGGACCGTGATTTCTTCCCTTGTGGACGACGGAGACTATGATTTCTTCCCTTGTGGACGAACATCGAACGAGTTCGCCGGCCGAAATATTCTTCCAGGGGCCCAGCGAACCTGAAAAAGGACGATCAAGCCTACCTGCAAGAAGCAAACAAGGGAATTAGACAATTCAGAACTTAGTACACTTCGACAGAAGAAAACTAAGTCACAAACGCGGTTATTGCTGAAGACTGCAGACGCGGGAATGACCCACGCAGTGAGCCAAACTTCCGCGGTGGCAGAAACAGACGCGAGTTAAAACTGTGATACACGCAGGGTTCAAACGCAGTCCAATTTTTTTTTGCATCTGCGTCTAACGCACCAGGCGCGAAAAGACTCAGACGCCGAAAAAATTGCCATCTCCCTGTTGAATGAACAGGTTTGCAAGATTCGGGTCTGAAATCTTCAACCCGAGTTGGAATTCATCCAAGTCAGTGGCCTTAAAACGCGAGCTTCATGAGTAAAGCCAGCGCCAAGTGCCAAAGACTTCTGTGCTCGCGTCCAGAGAAGTTCAAGTCGATGGCGCAAATTCCAGAAGAGGAATGCACCAACCACGACTTCGCAAGTAAGTCCAGATGATATCTCTCTAAGAGATATACTAAAATTCAAAATTGGTTAGGACTAAAAAGGTCATGGCAAATCAGAACGGCGTACCCGCAGAGGCCTCTATTAAGAGTGTAACTCTCTGCATTGAAGCGCGGACATAAAAAGAGTTCAGAGAGACGCTTTCTGTTATTGAAATCATTTGACAGTGGTAATCTTCTGAAGAGACCAAACAGAAGCATGAAAGCTCTGGGTCATCTTCATCCATGGAGGCAAGCCTCTCGTACAGTCCTTGAAGGGAGAAGATGGAAACTCTCAGTGCACTCGCTGTCAAAAGAAAATAGTCCAAGTATGGAATGCTAAAGGGAGAGGGTGAGCCCTATTTATAGGCTGCCCCTGATAACTGTCATTAATGCTTCATTAATCAAAATTGTCGGCCTTAATGACCGCACGACCGTCAAAGTCCAATAGGAGTCTGACGCGTGGAACGTTGCTTCGGGAAGCGTCGCAGACGCTGGTCTCAAACCGCCCGCGCCGGTTTTGCATTAAAAAGCATTAATGCCTAAGCCCAATGAAGAACTGACGCGTGGACAAACCGCTTCGGGAAACAACGGACGACCCGGTTTCCCAATCGTCAGTGAAGACTTGACGTTCAAAGATCTCATGAAATCTTTAAGTCAGGCCACATTTAACGCCTGTGAAGTTACATCAAGACGCAGATGAGAAAGCCGCGTCCAGGAATCCGCGTCCCCTTTTCAGACTGAATGACGTCCACCTGCATTCCAGAGGAATGTCCGCGTGACCCAAAGTTGCGTCCCTTCTGCAAACAGGGCCCATTTTAAGGCAAAGCACTTAACTCAGTAAAAAGACTTAGGCCATTGTGGGATTAGTCAGAAAATACGCAAGGCTGCGTCCCTCGCGTCCGCTCAAACCGCGTCTTCATCAGAGGAGCTGTGTCTTCATGGGCAGTGATGGGTTTTTGCACCTAGTCAAAAGACCCAGCGCTGCATCCTTAAGGACTGCGACCAGTGAGTCACACTCAAAAACTGCGTCCTTCGCGTCCACTTGAACCGCGTCTTCATGAGCAGGACAGATTCGCGTTAATTAAACCCGCGTTTCTTTCTGTGAATTGACGCCGCGTCTCATCAAAAGGACTTAGTTCTGCCTAAGTTCCTATGAACTGATGACCGCGTCTCCCTATGATTTGATGCCGCGTCTCATCAGAAGAACTTAGTTCTATCTAGGTTCTTATGAATCAATGCCGCGTCTCATCAAGAAGATTTGAGTTAACGCCGCGTTTCATTAAAAGAAGTTGGATTCATCTACAGCAAGGCAATAAAGATGGAATAAGAACTCCAAAGACTTTTATTATTCAAAAAATGATAAAAGTAGATACAAACACTCTTGGTAAATGGAGCGCCCTTTTCCTTTTTACAAAAAAAAAAAGGAGAAAAGAAGAGAAGGCTACAAGTCCTGGTTCGCCAAGGAACGGATTTGCTCTCTAAGGCGATGTATCTTATGTTGACGCGCCTTCTCAGCCTCCATGAGAGCTTGGGCCCGCAGATCCGCCTCAGATAAAAATCCCTGCGCTGTATTCGGAGGGATTCCAACTTGGAGGAACGAACAGAGAGGTTTACTTCAACTTGCGCCCTGGCAGCCTCTAACTCCGCTAGCCTCTTTTCAGAGGTAGCAAGCTTCTGTTCGTTAAAAACAATCATGGCCTCAGCCCTGGCTATAGCAGCCCGAGAGTCAAGGATAGCCTGCTTTGCAGCCTGTATGATCATGACATATTCCTTGGACTCAACCGCTAGCCTTTGATGATCAGCCTGGAAACCTTCAAGAAGACGGGTGTTATCGGTTATCTGCTCCTCCACCTCTCTTCGCTCTTGCTCTTGAGCAGCAAGGAGCTTATTTAGAGTTTCCTGGGCTTCGTGGAATGAGCCGGCATCCTCCAGGGATCGAAGCTCTCTCAGGTCTTGTCCCAGCTGCTCCACCACCAGCAGACACGCCTGGGCTAGCGAAGGGCCTCCGGCCAACTTGATGTTCTCAGCCAAGTTTTCGAGAAACATCCGGGCAAATTCAAAGGAGCTACCCCCAGACAGGATGAAATCGATGCATGATCGCATCGAGTCAAAGAAATGCTGCACCATTTTGCTTGTCAGGAACTCCATAGTATCATCGCCCGAGGTGCTCCCCGACCCCCTTTCTATCACGGGGTGAGGGATGTAAGCCGGCTCTTCTTGCGCAAGAGTCAGGCTGACCACCGGTATGGCAGGAGCAAGAGTAGCCATTAGCGCTTCTGGGGGTGCTACCTCTGCAGGAACCTCCACAGCTGATGACAGAGTAGTGAGCTCGACCTCCTCAGAAACCTCGGCCGAGGCTTGAGCTGTGTGGCCTTCCGGAGGGGCACTGACCGTCAGACTCTCCACCTGAGCCCCCCCAGTTCTCTCTGCAAATTATCTCAACATTAGCTACAATGGTGAGAAGAGAAACATTCAAGACATCAAAACTTCCTTACCAAGTTGGAGGTCCAGAGATGTCAAATTCTTGGGCGAATCCTGCAGAGTAGAAGTCTCCCTGGCTTCAGTGGTTGCCTCCTCGTCCTGCAGAGTGGGAGTCTCCCCGATTTCAGTAGTTGCCTTCTCTGGAGGCATCTCGGCGGCTGGAGCCTCAACTCCTTCCGGCTGGGTCAACTCTTGCACCATCTCCTCGGTATGCGAGGAGGTTGCAGCCTCAATATCCTCGGCCAACCCTGCAGCATAAAAGGAGAATGTTAAAACCTCCTCTTCAAAATGAAAAGGGAAATCAAGTCAGAAGGTGAAAAGAGTACCTTCAGCAGGAATAACTGTCGCCAGTGGTGATGCCGTCAACGGCTCGCACCCATGTATTTCCTCCTCCGAGATGTGTGAGAATTTACTCGGATCAGGAGGAGCGGGTTCGTCACCATGGTCGACCTCATCCTCAAAATCGCTTCCCTCTGCGGATAAGGAAGACGACAGTTCAACGCGAGAGGCCTCGGTAGCCGGAGCCTTGCCACCAATTACCCCAGTGGTAGGGCTGGGGTCAACTGTCCGAGGACTGGAGATGAACACACTTGGAGACCCAGGTTGCTGTGCCTCATCCCTCCTTTCATGAGCAGGGGAAGACCCGGGCTGAGTTGAGACTCCCGCAATCTCAACATCACTCATGATGTCGACCTCCGGTTGCTGTGCCTCATCTCTCCTTTCGTGAGCTGAGGAAAATTCGGGCTGAGCTGAGACCCCCGGAATCTCAACATCACCCCCGCTCATGATGTCGACTTCGAACTGCTCGGCCTCGTCAGCAGCGGTCGGTTCGTCAGCAGGCTCCGCTTCCTCCACAATCCTGGGGCCCCTGCTGCGCAACCTGCGAGCAGGGACTAAGGGGGCATCATCCTCATCCGCCTCTTCTTCCCTCGGTTCCTCAACACCAGCAGGGATGTCTTCGGATAGAGAAACTTCGGCCGTCAAGTCTCTCCGGACCTTCTTTGGAGCAGGGTCAGCAGTGGAAGTAGAGCCTCGAGCACGCTTACTCACCACCTGTCGAGCCTTTGTTGCTCGTGGCTCCTCCCTCGACCCTCTCCCGACTTCCCTCAGAGCCTTCAGATACTGCTCGATGCCTCGCGAGCGTTTACCGGACCCCGACCTTGCTTCGAAATTTGCATTGATACTCTCAATGCATGAATACTCCGAAATAAAGTATGGTGTCTGGTTGACCTGGAAGTACCAGGTACAGAAGCTGAAGCTTGTGCGGCCCTTTGGCTCCTTGATAGGTAGACGGAAAGTTGCTTCCGTCCCTCCGGCCACGCTATAGTACCAAGCCCGAGCACCTTCGAACAAGTTCCCACTGAAGGCGAGTCGAGCATTGGGGTTGCCGACGTAGAGTTGATCATAGCCGAACTGTCGGGCGAAGCGATTCGGCATATATGGCTCGATCGTGCATGAAGTCCCTTGCCGGAAAAGCACATACCCAGGCCGGATGTTAACCAACCACCAGAAAATCCCCGTTGACAGCCTATTGAAATCATCTTGGCCTGCGGAGTCAGTAAATAGTTCCCCGAAAGATGCATCAGGAATCTCGGGGAAGCAGCGGTTAAGCTGGTAGTTCGAAGCAGACAGAATGCACTTTCGAACGTAATACATGTAAGTATTACACCAGTCAGAACCCTCCAACCGCTATACAAAAGGGACAAAACCCTCACTCCAAGGCACCAGCGTCATCAGAGAGGGGCAGTGCATCACGTACCAAGCCATTAAGTACGTGTAGGGCAGCTCGACCCGAGGGTTGGGGTGCTTCACCGTCGGCTTCCCCTCTGAGTCAACAATCGGCTTGCCATGGGAGTCGATAGCCTTCCCTGCCTCGCAGAAAGTCTGGGTTAACGCCCGCAACCCGCTTTGAATGCCAGCCGCCATGGCTGGGAGAAGGGCTATGGGACTGCCATAGGCCAGGAGCA
Source organism: Agave tequilana (assembly GCA_038442645.1). Lineage (NCBI taxonomy): Eukaryota > Viridiplantae > Streptophyta > Magnoliopsida > Asparagales > Asparagaceae > Agave > Agave tequilana. Next base: position 111,617 of record JAVJIF010003228.1, on the reverse strand, counting down.
CCGCCGGGTACACTACATCAGCAACAATGACTTCATGTGGCAGCGTGGGCACCACACAGCGCTTCAACCACAGCATTAAGAAGCCCGCTAACAGTGCTCGATCAGAGATAGGAATCCGGGCTTGATGATGAAAGCTTTCGAAAACCATGTCAGGTTCGAAACCATCCTCGTTCGAAACCGTGGTGTAGAAGCCTTCAGAAGCCTTAACCCTGTCGTCAATCTCCTCGTCGGAGCTGGGAGCCAGTCGGGTTACCGGATGGTCTTTCTTATTGATACCGTTAAACAAGTAGCTGGCCCAAAACAGCTGCTTGACTCCTCCCGACCTCCAAGAGGTTACCTGACCGCAAATGTGGAAGTGACATAACACCTCCCAATAAGTCTCGTACACTTGAGGAGACCCTTTCTTCATAAGGTTGAGCTCCTCAGTGGTTGGGACATATTCCTCATAGGGAGAGTCCCCTGTTGGCAGCCCCGAGACCTCATGCAACTCGTGCATGGCAAGGCCCATCTCTCCGACCGGAGTGAAGAATGTCCCCGTCAAAGGATTGTAACGCTCCAGGATCCCGAAGAAGTTCTGAGAACTCGGCGGGATACCATACTGTACGGCCCTGACTGCTTGGTACAAATCCGTTTGCTCCAACAAGTCCCTAAGGTCGGCAAGGACGAAGCTCACCATCCTGCCCCACCAATACTTCTCGGTGGAATGAACCCACCCGGGCGAACGGAACTCAACCAGAAAATCACCCTCCACTTTCATGAATGCGTTGAGGAAAGTGGTGCCAAGTTTTGGTGTTTCTCCAACCGGGGGCTCAGTCCTGAGCGACCCGGGGAACAGGCCGAGAACCGCCCTATCATGACTATCATGACGGTATACCCTTTTGGAGCCTAAGTCACCGAGAGTAATCTCAGGGACATATCGGGAAAGGTCCCATTTCATCTTTCGAGGTACGGACATGTGCTGGAGATAAGACAGCGGGTACATCCTCTCCATGTCCGGAAGAAAGAATCTTCTACCCCCTATCTGGCGGAGCCATTTATAATCTCCGTCATACATGGAATAGCCGCCATCGCCGATATGGTCTCCAAAAAAGAAGGCAGGCTTCTCCATCGGAACGCGAGCATCCGTTGTGAATGCTGCGTCAGTCATAAGCTCCCGAAAAGTTTTCATGTCAACATTGGAGAGCCTTTTCTTGCGCTCCTGCGACCTGTCAGCAGTCACAGGTACAGTCCTTTGCAGCGCAAAGGTTAAATCGCGGTCAGCACCACCTACGTACCCAAAGTGGCGCTTCTTGGAGAGTGGGGCAGAAGAGTGTGGCACTGTAAAAGAAAAGGACACTTGATCAAACATCTTATCAAAAAAAAATGTGTTAAGTGTCTATATTCCAGACGCAGAAATTATCAAAATTCGCGTCTAGACTTGAGAATCCGCGTCCAGACGCAGAAGAAACACTGGACGCAGGAATTATCAAAATCCGCGTCCAGACCTGCAAATCCGCGTCCAGATGTGAGGCCCGTAGGATGAAGCCCGCGTTTTGAAAACCAAGACTTATGAAAAATCTCTAAGTACTTGGGCTCAGGTGCCAGATTCATAAAAAAATCAGCACCTGATGTCATAGAACGCAAGGATCAAGTCCGCGTCCGAACCCTTCACAATTAGAAATATTCTAAGTGAAGAATCCGAAATGCAGGGCTCACTGGCACCGGGTCATCAAACCCGCGCCTTGGTTATCAACTCAAAGACCGTGTCTGAGACCGCGTCTGAGAATCAAACACGGTTTATATTCTGTGTTGACGGTTCTCCTCCAAAAAAAAAGATTTTTTAGGGGTTCCATGGACTTCCATTAATGGTGAAGGTTAAGCCTAAACGGCATTATACCTGGGAAAAGGACTTCCTGCGCGGAGGAACCGCCCCTCTGGGCCTCGGCGACGGCCGCCTTTGAGGATGATGCGGTTAGCTTGGCCTTGGGTGCCATTGGTGATCAAGAATCCGATGAAGGAGAAATGAAAAATGATGAACAAAAATCCTCTTTCTAAAAACCCTAACAGATGCGCTCGGAGAAGAAGAGGATATCTCTCTGACTGTTGCCATTTATAGGCACGAAGATTCGCAAAGATACGCGGCGCGTGGCTCGATTGGTTCGGCATCGAGTCATCGCTTGACGCGTGGACAGCGCATTTAATACAGCGTGAAGTTCGCACGCCAAAAAGAAAGTGTCCCTTCGGCTCCACAGGACACGTGGCAGTGCACTCATGACATGGCACGAATTCGCACCCAACAGCCGCGCCTCTTCAATGGACGCACCCTTTCAGCACGACCATAGTTGCGTTCAGAAAGTCGCGTCTTTACTCAAAAAAAAAAGATGCGTCCCTCCGAAGTTCGCGTCCTTCCAATCTGGCCTAGCATCGCGTCTGCCTGAAGAAATATCAGTCGCATTTCCGTTGCCAAAAGGCGCACCCCATGAAAGTCGCGTCTGTAAAGCAGTACCATCTCTGCTCTTCAAAAAGAACTGGCGTTTAGTCCTTGCTTCTGCAAATCAGTTCAACAGTACACTGGCACAAGCAGACGATCGTCCACTCCTGGCTTAAAGTGCACCCACGAAAGACTTAAAGCAATCGGGGAGGTCTAGACTGTGTATCTAGACACTCAACACGATCAACTCTGGTGGCCTCAAAGAGTTCAACAGTACACTCACGAAGACCAACTCCAGATAAGATCAAACCCGGAGCATTAACAGTCCAATCATCAGGGTAAACTCAGCTAGAGTTCAAAGTATTTCGAAATCTGTCCCAGTTAACCGCGGAATATCGAAAACTTTGGAGGGGGTTCTATAGGCTGTCTAAAAAATCATTAGAAGACAAGCCATTAAAAGAGGCAGAGTTTCAGGTTCTAGACGCAGGACTAATGATGGCCATCCGCGTCTCACCATCAAGGCGTGTGGGCTCGACACCCGCGTCTCAACATCAAGGCGCGTGGGCTCGACACCCGCGTCTCAACATCAAGGCGCGTGGGTTAGACACCCGCGTCTCACCTCAAGGCGCGTAGGCTCGACACCCGCGTCTCAACCTCAAGGCGCGTGGGCTCGACACCCGCGTCTCAGCATCAAGGCGCGTGGGCTCGACACCCGCGTCTCAGCATCAAGGCGCGAGGGTCCAAGGCCCACGTCTCGGTTATAACCGCTCTGATTATGGGGCCACTCACCGCCCACATAGCGGGGAGGTTAGCCCCTCATTGTGGAGCTTTTTTAGGGGGCACGTTCACCCCTGGAACCCCTATAAATAGCCCCGTCGCTATGAGAAAAAAAAAACGAAAAAAAAAAAGGAGGACAACGACAACGGGCCGATAAAGAGAGAGACAACAGACTACACACAGGCAGACAGAGAGAGAAGCAGGAGAGAGCTAAACTCTTCAGCAAGCTTGCCGCGAACAAGTTGCTCTTTGCCTACCTCCTCTTTGAGAGTTTTGGTAGACAGAGTTGTGCTACTCCTTCTACCAGCCAAAGAGAAGATCCCTGACGATCCCGACGGTCATCCGGTCAACGGAGAACAAGATTCACTCTCCACCGCCACTTGAAGAACCCAGCCTTAAACAAAGGGAGGATTCAAGATTCAACATCATCCCTCCCTTGTAACTGGAAGGAAAACAGTTTTTGTTGTAATTTTTCATCTGATTCAAAGAAACTTTACAGCGAACGCTTTTTATCCCTTTTATCCGGCGCGTACACACATGATTTTTGCGCAACCAAATAACACTTCATGAGAAACTAAGATGGCTCCGTGTCCGTGTGAGATCCATAAACAGTTGATTTCCGAGCTCAATTTTCGGAGAAAGAAACAGGCTCTACTTTTATCAGCAAATTGATTCATATCCTATCATGTCAACATGACAGATTGATTCGGACTCACGTTAACATGTATCAGGTTGAGAGAGTTGATGGCTTAATGCATGGGCAAAAACCAAAAGCATGCATGCCTACGAGATCATAGTAGACATTTTAAAATTTACTACTTCAAAAAAGATGCAAGCATAAGCTTTTTATTGCTCTTACTGGTAGTATGGTGCGTAACTTCTTTTAAAAAAAAAATAAAAAAAAAACTTGATTTCCTCTTTTGAGCTATATACAAATTTTATTATCTATTTTGTATTTGGAATTTTAGGAATTTATATATCCCCAACTTTTTAGTAATTTATGCATTTTTATCCAGTCTTTTAAGAATTTTTAGAAACTATATCCTTTTAGGGATTATAGTAAGTAATATCAATGCATTATCTTGCATATATAACCACTTCAGTTTTAATTTATGATGTTAACCTCAAATGTTAGTAAAACTTTTGCATCATGATAAAATATTGATTTTTGAGTGTACATTATCTAGTGTCAATTTTATATTTTCAAGATGTCTAGCTCAAATTTTTTTTTGAGAGATGAAGCTTGTGGCCAAAGATTTTATTGCTCAAACTAATGCAAAATACTTACAGAAATACAATTATGAATATTGGAAGCGATAGCTAGCTTGATGTTATAATCTTTTGTATCATAATTGCTAAAATTAACCATAAGAATGTGTTTAACACATAGAAAAGGTCGAAGCAAAAATAAAAAATTGCAATACAAACATAAAATGTTGGGTTTTTTTGCACATGTATCATCTGAAACTTAGCTTTTCGCATAGTTACTCCTCAACGAACTCTATTAGAACTTTTTAAATTCAGAAAATTCGCAACTATCCCCCTACAATTACAAATTTTCTCAATATGACAAAAGTGCACTTAATACATTCACTTGTAAATTCAAATTCTGCATATATACCCGCAAAATATTTTTCACTGTATAAACCTTATAAAAAAATTTAAGTTGCAAATAAGATTTATACATCTTGTAAAGAAAAATAGAAAATATTAAAAATGAAAGAGGTAGGTCATATTATTTTTATTGGAGCCTGCCAACTTGCATGTCGGCTATCATATTCATTTTTAACATATTATTTATTAAAGTATGTTTATTTTGATATTGAATCTATGTTTCTAAATAATAGTTCTTTCAATAGATTTTTCTTTTTGTTCTTTTTTTTTCTTATTTGCTCAGATCGTCCTCGAGAAAATTAGTATCAATCATTATTATTTTTTATCTACCAGAATATGAAGTATTGCAAAAATTAAATTTGCATGAATATATATATATATATATATATATATATATATATATATATATATATATATATATATATATATATATATATATATATATATATATATATATATATATATATATATATATATATATATAGAGCTGATCCTTTAAGAAGGGTTCTCACGGATTTCTGTGAGAACTTTCACGTGGGTCGTCGGATCTGATAGATCAAATCAAATAAAACTAGATCTCTATCAGATCTGACGGCCCACGTGAAAGTTCTCACATAAATTCGTGAGAACCGTTCTTAGGGGATCAACTCACTAATATATATATATATATATATATATATATATATTGTTGGAAAATATTGTTGGAAAATTATGTACGAATACTACTAAGCTATTTTAAATTAAACTTTCAAGAAGAAAGAAACTTCTGTTGTTTTGAGCGAGGCGTGCAGAGCACTGTCTTTAAGAGTAGATCACGCCCCTCTGAGAGAGTATCTTGGTGCAGTAGGTGTACGGGGAGGAAAGCTGAGAGTATGTTGCAAAATTTCCTTGAATCAATGAAAAGTTACAACAACTCAAATTCTAACTACAAGAGAGAAGACACTCAAGCTCAAATCTCCTCTTTATTTAAGGCTGGGTTCTTTGCGTAGCGGTGGAAAGTGAATCATATTTTCCGTTGACCGGGTGGACGTCAAACTTTATTCAGAACTTTTCTCTTTGGATTACTGATGGAGTAGCTGAAATCACCTAGAGGGAGGGTGAATAGGTGACTAGCTAATCTAATGATGAATTAATGTGGAATTAAAACTATTTATGTAAACTAAAAACTATTAAGCTAAACACACAAGGTATAACACAAGAGTGTAACCGAATTCCCGGTGAAGAGCTCTAAACTATCTCTTCAAGATTCCTCTAGATAAGAGTTGAGGTGCCACTATGGTTCTCTTGTTGAATACATGTATGAGCAAACAATCCCAAGTATATATCAATTTAAGCACAAGTATATCAAGCAAGTAATGAATATGAACAATAAGAACATGCAAGATATAAACACAAGTGAGAGATAGAGAGAGAATTCGCAAACACGGGAGATTTGTTTCGAGGTTCAAACACCCTTGCTCTACGTTCTCGCCTTCAACACTATGAAGGATTTTCACTAGAATCGATCCCACTAGATCACTCGGTGCCGCAACACCTATAAGGAGTTCACACTAGAACTCTTGGACTCACTAGTCCCCTCACTTGCTCTTGCAAGACAACACACGTAAGCACACTAGCTTGCTGACGCCGCATCTCTACACCGAGCTCTCACAAGAACTCAAAACAACACGAACCCGCAAGTTCGCCTCCTCAAATACAAAGATGAACACTTTGGTGATCTCAACACTTTGATCACCTAAAAACTCTCTCACAACAAAGATCCCTATAGGGTTAATGTAGCAATGGATAGCTCAAGTATGTGTGAGAAAAACTTGGATGGATTTCTGGTGAAAAAGTCAAGAAAACACTTTTGAAAACACTCTTAATAAACTCTCCTTTTGATATGGAAGTTTTAGCTCTAAAATAAGTGGAGATAAACACTTAGAAAGGTAGGAAAAACTAGCTTGAAAAACTCTCCAAAAATCTTATTCAAAACAGCCCAAAATAGCCTCATATAAAGAGGCTCCAAAAACTAGCCATTGGGGACAACTCAACAGAAAACTCTGCTGTCGGTCGACCGCCCGGTCGACGGCCAACGGTCAGATTTCTGACCGTTGTGCCATCGGTCGACCGGCCGGTCGACCGAGGCCTGGATACAGAGAGCAGAAGCTCTCTAACGGTCGACCGCCCGGTCGACCGGGGCAAGATCCAGAGAGCAGAGCTCTCTGGCGGTCGACCAGGTCGGTCGACTGGCCCTCCAGCCAAACAGGCCGTGCACGTCTGTGCACATCGCTCAACAGGACCAGTCGACCGTCCAGTCGACTGGCAGAAAGCCAGATCCAACATTTTTTCAGGGATTAAAACTTGGTCTTTTTTTCTTCAATAAAATCTAATAAAATCTCATAAATTCTAAAAAAATAAGTTCATTAATATACTTTGATATACAAACGTGTTTGATTAAAAATCAAAACACATTACAAACATTTTGAACTATTTTTGTAATATAGAAATTTTGGCTTAAATAAAAATCTGTATTATTCAAAATCGATTTTTCCAAAACTTCTCCAAATAAAAAAATAAGATATTTAAACACTTTTGAAGCTTAGTGTGCATGGATATGATTCAGTACACATATATGGTGAAATATCTATATTTTTGACAATAAGCTCTAAAATAAGTTTTAATAAAACACATGTATATTTTGAAGCTTAAAAAATTAAACCGGTATTTTCTAAAATAAAAACTCTTTTATGAAAACACATATAAATCTTGTGTGTGTATATGAACTTGAGCAATCCACCAATTAATCTATCCTTTACATTTTATCTAAAAATAAAATCTTGACACATACAACCATGACACAAGTCTTCTTGAAAATTTTCTTTTGAAAATCTTCTTCTCCTTCTTGACTTGTTTCAAACCTTAATCCAATGAGCTAGACTCCTTTTGAATACGTGATGCAATCTTAATGCGTGAGCTCTTGAATCAACACGTGCTAACTCCAAAACTTGACTTCACATTCTTTATTGAAGTTAAACACCAACTAAGATCTTGATCAAATATTTGAGACTAATTAAACACAAGATCATTAGTGCTATAACTACATGAGTTAATCATCATCAAAACTAGAGCGATGGGCCTTCAGGCCAACAATCTCCCCCTTTGTGATGATGACAAAACTCATGGAGTTATATATGCATGGATTAAATATAAGCTTCATAGAAGATCCTCCTTAACTCATGCATACCAATAAACAATAAGATATTCAATAAAGTGCATAAAACTAAACAAATATATATGCATAAATAAGGAGATAAACATGCATAAATCAAAAATCTTTCTCCCCAAAAACCTTCTCCTCCTTTTTGTATAAAACAAAGAAAATCCTTCTCCCCTTTTTTGTTATAAAACAAGAAAATGAAATAAACATGCATATATAAATCATCAAATATTTCTCCCCCCTTTTGTTAATAAACATGCATATATAAATCAAATACCTTTCCCCTTTTGTCAAATCATTAACAAAGGGGCGAAAACAAATCAAACAATAAGGCTATATATATGTGATATACATTCATGAAGAAGAGAGACGTGAAGTTAGCTCCCCCTGCATACATGCATTACATGAAGAAGGGATGACAAGACCCTAATTCACATAAAACATAATATACAATGCATAAGTGGAGATGTTAAGCTTCCCCTATATACGTGTACCATATAGAGAAGAGATGTCAAGCTCCTCAATATAAGATACACTCAACATTAATCTATATATAGAAGAGATCTTAAGCTCCCCTTGCATATAGGCAATTTACCAACTAATCTATCCTTTACATTTTATCTAAAAATAAAATCTTGACACTTACAACCATGACACAAGTCTTCTTGAAAATCTTCTCTTGAAAATCTTCTTCTCCTTCTTGACTTGGTCCAAACCTTGATCCAATGAGCTAGACTCCTTTTGAGTACTTGATGCAATCTTGATGTGTGAGCTCTTGAATCAACACGTGCTAGCTCCAAAACTTAACTTCACATTCTTTGTTGAAGCTAAACACCAACTAAGATCTTGATCAAATATCTGAAACTAATTAAACACAAGATCGTTAGTGCTATAACTACATGAGTTAATCATCATGAAAACTAGAGGATGGGCCTTCGAGCCAACAGTAGCACATCTCCTATACAAAGAAATCTCAAAGAGACTTAGGCAAGAACTTGAACTTAGCAAGTTTATGTAGAAGAGTTGAACTCTTTGTAAAGCCAATATTCCTCAGTTAAAATTTCAGACCCCTTTTCAATAGCAGCTCTAGCTATTTATAGGGGGTTCTAGGGGTAAAACTATCCCTTAAAAACCCTCCGCAATGGAGGTTAACTCTCCTCATTACGTGGGCAGTACTTGACCCAGTAATGGGGTAGTTATAACTGAAACGCGGGGCTCTTCTGCAGTTGAAATGCGGGCTTGAGCTCTGCGTTCAACCACTGAAATGGTGCTGGACGTGGGCCTCGAGCCCTCGTTTGGACACTGCTGTAGTGTTGAAACACAGATGTCGAGCCCTGCGTTTTGGTACTACAGTGATGTTGAGACGCGGGCCTCTAGCCCTGTGTTTTCTCATTGATGTGCTATTAGACGCGTGCCTCGAGCTTCGCCTTTGAGGTGCGGGCTTCAATCTCTGTGTCTTGACATTGAAGTGGTGCTGAGACGCGGGCTTCGAGCCTGGCGTCTTGGCATTGGAGGGATGCTGGGGCGCAGGCTTCGAGCCTTGCGTCTTGGTATTGCACGAGTGGCTTTGATTAGCCTCACGTCTGAAGTAACTCTGTTATCTAATGACTTATCTTTAGTAATTTTTAGACGGTCTACAAAATTCCCTCTAAAGTTTTTGAAACTCCGCGGTTGACTGGACGGGTTTCGAAACACTTTGGACTTTCTATTGGCAGCAAGCTCTCAAGACTAAACTGGCAATCTTCTGAGATACCTTGAGCTTGATCTTGTCTGAATTTTGATTTTCGTGAATGTACTGTTAAACTCTTTAATCCACCAGAGATGATCGTTGTGAGTGTCCAGATACGCAGACCAGACCTCATCGTACTCTGAGCTGGTTGTCGGTGTACTATTGAATCGGGGAGAAATCACTAACTGGTTTTGCCAGTGTACTGTTTGAACTGATTGCAGAAGCAGAGACTGAACACAGGTCTTGTGGACCTGAAGGTCATGTTGCCTTAGAGACGCGGACCTCGTCTGAACTAGAAACGTGACTCTCATTCATTGGAGAGACGCGAACATCGAAGCGGAGACCCAGCTCTCACTAGGAACAGAGGCACAACTCTCTTGTTTTTGCAAGGAGCGAGTTTCCTTAAAAGTGAAGACACACCTTTCACTTGATGTAGAAGCGCAGCTCTGAGCTTTACAAACACGAACTTGATTTAAAGTAGAGACGCAGGTTCTCTTGTTTTGCCAAGACGCGAGCTAGAGAATACTAAAGAGGTACGATCTTCAAAGTGGAGACGCAGCTCTCACTTTGTTGAAGAGACAGATTTCGAGGTGGAGACGCGGACTTCTCTTTGTTGAAGAGACGTGTTTGGACACATATATTGCATAAATATTATTACATTCCTACATATATTCTGTAATTAATATTGGAAATAACTTGTCCTAATGTCCTAATTCATGCAGGGTATAATAGGGAGAAGATAATCATGAAATTTATTCAAATAAATTCAAAAGTTCAAAAGAAAGGGGATCGATTCAAATCCAAAGGTTCTAGAAGCTATCTTATCTGAAAACTAGATATATTAGATAAGATAATATCATCTAATTTTAAGAAAAAATGGATTGTTTAAAAACTCTATCAGTATTGCTGAAAATAAATAGATATCTTATCAATTCTAGAAGACAAACTGAAGATTAAAGAGGATAAATGGATAGAGAGAAGACCAACGAATGAGATGAAGTAATTTAAATTCACATTCAGGCTGGATAGAATTTAGCATTTTAATCATAACTTTCGCTACTGAAACTTAAATCTGATGATCCAAAATGCTACAGAAAGAAGTGTTGGGAATATGAAGAATATATGTGAATCTTTGAATTGAATTACGACGAGATCCGTTGATCGAATCAACTGGATGATGGTTGGAGTGTGTTCTCCTTCCATTGAGGATGAACGTGGTATATTCACATGTTCAATTCCTACTTCGAATGAATGAGATATTCAAGTTTAAAGATTGCCTAATTCAAAGCCAAAATGGGACTAAAGGTAGCTAAAGGCATTTAGTCCCACATTGACCATGGGATGGAAGTTTGTAGTGTTTAAATAGAGAAAAATGGGAACAAAGGGCGTGCCCTTTGGGTACTTAGACTTTTCAGGCGCGATTGGGAGGAAACCATGCCCGCGCGCGCGCGCCGCCGCCGCCGTTGGCGGGGGCGGGGGGCCGGCCGGTGCCGATGCCGGGCCGGGTCTGGGTGCGGGTTCCCTACCCGGCCTGGTTCTTTTTGAACCGGGTCTCACGGGTATGGGTTACGCGGAGCATACCCGCCTCCGCTATCCGGATCCGAACCGCCCCGCCCAACGGCTGTCTGTAAACCGTCGCGGCAGTTAGGCGGTTGGACGGTTGCGGCAGTTGAAATGAACCGTTGCAACGGTTCAGACCGAACCGTTGCAGTGTTGGTTAGGTTCGGACAGAAATACCCCTCCTGGAGCACTATAAATAGCGCTCCGTTTTCTCAAATTAGGACACACCAAAAACAATCTGAGTTCTGTCTGAAGGAGATCATCTCTCTCTCTCTCAGTCTTTCAGTAACTTCCAAAAAGGGAAGTGGAAAATCAGTAACTCGGTTTCCAAAGTAAGTGGGGATTCTGCAACTCAGTTTCCAAAGCAACTTCCAAAAGAGATTCTGCAAAAATTCGTTCTGAAAGAGGGCTCAGAAAATTCAACAGATTCTTAGTAGAATTGTTGTCTGAATCTGGGACTTCCAAAGAAGAATATTCTTCTACCTTCCTTCTTCCTCTACAGTGGGTGCTCCTCCAAAGTAAAGGCAAATATTCTCCCGAAATTTGTCTTAGTCCCGCTGCTTCAATAATCCTGTGAAGGTACTGGTTAACTACGATTCGACCGTACGGTGATTTGGTAGTGCTATCCAAATACCGTGAAGGAGTATTGTATCTTGGGAGACCAGCGTCCAGTAACCCATTAGCACCGGTGCGGAGGACGTAATTGTCTTAAGGAGATTCGCTTTAAGTGTACCTCACTCCAAGTACTATATAGGTGAATTAATTTTCTTTATATAGAGGTTATACTGATATTCAGTATATTGAGACTGAATTATACAGTCTAATTAGTGTTTAACCAAGAAAGGCAATTGAAAGGTGGTTCTTAAATTAAGGAACGTTCTATTGAACGGAAAACCTCCCACCTGATATTAATCGACCTGGCCAATTAGATTGTTAATATTTCAGTGATATTGATTAGTTGTCAGATTGATCCCAGAAACCAACAATCTTAAGACAATTACATATTGAAGTTTCTTACTTCTGCTCTGCTTGAACTTAAAGAAAATGTCTGAGACTAATCAAGATAACTCAAGTAAGGCACCAAACATGCAGCTATAAGCTTTGATGCCTACTCCACTTCCTAACCCGAAGCCGGAGAAGCCAGGAAAATTTGATGGCACAAAATTTAAGAGGTGGCAATAGAAGATGCTCTTCTACTTGACCACTCTGCATCTGGCCAAATTCCTGCAAGAAGATCCGCCAGAACCCAGAACGGATCGGGACTCAGTCCTTGCAGTCGATGCATGGACTCAAGGTGACTTCCTTTGCCGAAACTATGTTTTAAATGGACTGGATGACTCTCTTTACAATGTCTACAGTCCCATCACAACGGCAAAGAAGTTATGGGCCAGTCTTGACAAGAAGTACAAGACTGAGGATGCTGGTACCAAGAAGTTCATCGTAGGATGATTTCTGGAGTATAAAATGGTGGACAACAAGACTGTAATCACTCAGGTGTAAGAGTTCTAACTTATCTTGCACGAGATAGAAGCCGAAGGTATGATTCTACCTGAAACCTTTCAGGTTGCTACTATCATGGAGAAACTCCCACCTACGTGGAGAGATTTCAAGAATTACCTGAAGCACAAACGAAAAGAGCTGAAGTTGGAAGATCTCATTGTGAGGCTTCGAATCGAGGAGGACAACCGAAAGTCTGAGAAAAGGAGCAGTAAGAACTCCTATGAAGCCAAAACCAATGTGATCGAAGACTCAAAGGGGAAAGCGTCTACTTCCAAAGGCTTAAAGCGGAAGAAGGCTTCCCAGGGGTACAAAGGCAAGGTCCAAGAAGGCAAGAACATGTGCTTTAAGGGAACCTGCTACATCTGCAACAAAGAAGGGCATAAGGTGAATGAATGTCGCAGCCGTCTCAAAAAGAATAAAAAGAACCATCCACAGGCAAACTTGACCGACCATGCGTCGCTAAGCCTTTCAGATGTTGTGTCAGAAGTGAATCTGACAACCAACAATAAGGATTGGTAGGTAGACACTGGGGCTACTTGGCACATCTGCTCTGAGAAATTATTATTCTCTGAATATCAAAAACTAGAGCAAGATGAGCAACTATTCATGGGAAACTCAGCCGTCTCCAAGGTTGAAGGAAAAGGCAAGATCATCCTAAAGTGGACATCTGACAAAGAGCTTACTCTGAACGATGTGCTACATGTTTTAGATATCCGCAAGAATCTGATCTCTGGATCAATACTTAGTAAGAAAGGATTTAGAATGGTCTTTGAATCAGACAAATTTGTACTTACTAAGGGTGGGATGTATGTGGGAAAGGGTTATCTTGTTGATGGACTTTTTAAAGCCAATGTTGCAGTGGTAGATAAAAAGTCCGTGTATTTGTACCCAAAGCTTATAAATAAAGGAAAAACTTTTATTTATTTGCTTGAGTCTCCTACTTTATGGCATGCTAGATTAGGGCATGTAAATTACAAGTCTTTAAAGAACTTGTCTAATCTAGGATATATCTTAAACTCAACTTGGAAGAAATTCGCAAGTGTGAGATTTGTGTTGAGGCCAAGTTAGCGAAAAATTCATTTCACTCAATTGATCGAAATACAGAACATTTAGGGTTAATTCATAGCGATCTGTGTGACTTGAAGTTTATGCCAACTAGAAGCGGTAAAAAGTATTTTATTACTTTTATTGATGACTGTACAAGATACTGTTATGTGTATCTTTTAAACAGTAAGAATGAGACAATAAATATGTTTATAACATATAAAGCTGAAGTTTAGAATCAACTCAACAAGAATATCACGATTCTAAAATCCGATAGAAGCGGAGAATATGAATCAAATGATTTTATTGAGTTATGTGCTAAATTTCGTATAATCCATCAAACAACAGCACCATATACTCCTCAGTAAAATGGAATTGCTGAACAGAAGAACAGAACTTTGAAGGAGATGGTCAATTCCATGCTCGTAAGTTCTGGAGCTCCGCAGAACTTGTAGGGGGAAGCTCTGTTAACTGCAATTTATATTTTAAACAGAATACCCCACAAGAAACTTGGTCATATAACATTTGAGTTATGGCATGGAAGGACGCCTTCCTACCATTACCTTAAAATGTGGGGGTGCCTTGCAAAGGTACTAGTACCATTACCTAAAAAGACTAAGTTGGGAGCAAAAATTATGGACTGCATATTCATAGGCTATGCCTTGAATAGTAGTGCCTACAGATTTCTGGTTCATAAATCAGAAATACCAGATATTCATGTAAACATGATTATCGAATCTAGAGATGCTATATTCTTTGAAGATATTTCCCATATAAATGGGAAACAGATAAGACTTCTGGGAAAAGAACACATGAGATGGCGTTCAGGGACGAAAGCCCCGAGGAACCGATTGTTAATGCGGAAATTGAACCAAGAAGAAGTCAGAGATCTAGAATCTCAAAATCTTTTGGTCCAGATTTCATAGCATACGCTATTAAAAGCGAGCCTCAAACATTTAAAGAGGCTATGTCTACCCCAGAAGTACAAATGTGGAAAGAACCTATAAATAGCGAAATAGAATCCATACTAAGTAATCATACTTGGGAATTGGCAAACTTGCCTCCTGGCAGTAAACCAATTGGGTGTAAGTAGATTTTCAAAAGAAAATTAAAACTCGATGGATCTATCGATAAGTACAAGGCTAGATTAGTAGCCAAGGGTTATCGACAAAAAAAAGGACTTGACTACTTCGATACTTATTCACCAGTAACAAGAATAACATCCATTCAGATGTTGATTGCAATTACAATATTGCATAACTTAGATATCCATTAAATGGATGTCAAGACTGCATTCTTAAATGGTGAATTAAATGAATAAATAATATGGAGTAACCTGAAGGATTTATAGTCAAGGGTCAAGAACACAAAGTGTGTAAATTAGTAAAATTCTTATACGGTCTAAAGCAGGCTCCAAAACAATGGCATGAAAAATTTGATAGTGTCATGATCAAAGATGGATTCACTATCAATGAATGCGATAAATGTGTTTACACTAAAATAGTTAAAAATGCATGTATCATTGTTTGTCTTTATGTAGACGACATGTTGATACTTGGGACTAATATTGAAATTATTAAGTCCACTAAAAGAATGTTATCCAACAGTTTTGACATGAAAGATCTGGAGGTTGCTGATGTAATTTTAGGAATTAAAATCACCAGAACACCAGATGAAATCAGTCTATCTCAATCTCACTACGTGAAAAAGATGATAGAAAGATTCAAGGATCATGGGATAAAGGAGAATACAAATCCTTTTCTCCCACACGTCCACCTTCATAAGAATACAGGAACTGGAATACGCCAGTTGGAGTATTCTCAGATTATCGAAAGTCTAATATATTTGATGAATTGCACTAGACCCGATATTGCTTACGCTGTAAGCAAATTAAGCAGATACACTAGCAATCCTAGTGATCAACATTGGACTGCTTTACTACGAGTATTGGGTTACGTATCACATACCAAGGAATATGCCTTGAGATATAGACAGTATCCACCTGTACTTGAAGGATACAGTGATGCTAATTGGATTACAGATTCTGAGGAATCAAAATCAACTAGCGGATACGTATTTACTCTAGGAGGAGCAGCGGTATCCTGAAAATCTTCCAAGCAAATATGTATTGCCCGTTCCACTATGGAATCAGAATTCATAGCCTTAGATAAGGCCGGAGAAGAAGCAGAATGACTTCGATAATTTTTGAAAGATATACCATTATAGCAAAAGCCAGTGCCCGCTATATGCATACACTGCGATAATCAAGCAGCTATATCTAGGGCACAAAATGTTATATACAACGGTAAGTCTAGACATATTCGTCGTAGACATAATACTATGAAGCAGTTGCTCTCAAATGGAATTATCTCTATGACTTTGTCTCGTCAAAAGATAATTTAGCAGATCCGCTTACTAAAGGTTTAAGTGGAGAGCATATAAACTGCGCATCGAGGGGAATGGATCTAAAAGCCTAACCTTATCGAGTCAGCTTAATGGAAACCTCACTTAGCGACTGGAGATCCACGGACTAAGTTCAAGAGGAAAAACTAGTTATGATTGATTCAGCAAGTAAGCACTTGGGAGCTTGACTCTAATCCATTTCTAAGGTGCACATAAGTGCTTTCTATAAGTGAATTAAGGATAAGCTTAACGCTTTTAATGATGCCTATATCTTGTTACTAAACAAGTGGAGTAGAGTAGACTACTCTTAATAGGATGATCACCTATGTGAGTATAGAGTTAGGTCGGCTCTTTGGGAATTTCTATGGAGGTTGTTATTCCCTAAAGATACTCTCTGAAACCAAGAATGTCCAGGGTCAAAATGGACACAACCGAGAACCAAAGTTGATTTAAAATTGAAATACACCTAGAGGGGGGGTGAATAGGTGTAATTGCTAATCTAATGCTCTTTTTAAATTTTACTTAAGTGAGTGATGCAACGATCTCTCAAAACACGACTAAGAGCCGAATACCCCTTGCGAGGTTCTGAACTCCTTCCTCCCAATTCCCTTAAATGGGTTAGAGGTGCGCAATGCAACCGTGTTGTATTGAGGTGTGATCGAACAATTCCAAGTATGAAATGCGATGATGAAATGCACACAAGTATTGTAGCAAGAAATATTGAAGGCAAGTAAAATAAACAAGTAAGGATAGCACAAATAAAAGTTAGTTCACAAGCAATAAATTGGAAGTAATTGAAGCAAGAAATTAAGCAAGAGGAACGCCAAGCCAATCGCAAACAAAGTGATTTGTTTCGAGGTTCGAGCCCGTAGCTCTAGTCCCCGCCTTCACCTCCGTGAAGGGTTTCCACTATCCCCTTAGGATCCCGTACAAGTTAGGCCTCCAAAGACCTCAAGCCCGTAGCTTCACCTTACAAAGAAATTCCCCTTAGGAACTTGTCTCCACAAGAACAAAGAATTACAAATTGGTGATCTCAACTAGACCACAACACTCTTTCTCTTTTACAAACACTCTCACACTTTTACAACTTCACCTATAGAAAGAATATGAAATTTTTGGCTCAATGAAGTGTTTGTGAGAAAAGCTTCAGTTGTAGAGTGATATTAAGAATCAAACAACAACTGAAAATCAAACTTAAAAGAATGGAAATGAAAGCTTTAAACTATTTTTCTCTTTCTCTTGAAAAAACAATGAAAACTTGTATTTTTCTTGGTAAATAACTAAGGCCTATTCCCCACTATTTATAGGGAGAGAATAGGTTAAAACCCTGATTTTTCCTGCTAAAATCTTCTGCAAAAGCACCCCAACAACTCCTAAAAACTCTGTTAAAGAGAAACCCAAAAACAGTTTTTCAGAAATGCCCAAAGAGGAAAGAGCCGTTGGGCTTGTTGCAGGCTTACCGGTCGACTGCCGGTCGACCGGTGCTCTGCTGGCAAAAGAGCCGTTGAGGCTCCGGTCGACTGCCAGTCGACCGATCTCACAGAAGGAAACACAGTTTCCTTCTATCGGTCGACCGACCCAGTCGACCGAAAGATACAGAGAGCAGACCACAAAAATCAGTCGACCGATATTTAGGGTCGGTCGACCGGCAGACATGCACAGCCTCGTGCATGTCTGGCCACAGCAGCCGGTCGACTGATATTTAGGGTCGGTCGACCGGTCTGCCTGGAAAACAGTTTTCTGGGCAGATTTTTGAGTTAGAAAAATTTGTAAAAATTCTTTTAAAAATCTTAAGCTAAGTGTTATGCTGAAAATAGTTTATATACATGTATTTAAACAAGTTTTGAAGATATAAGGCTTTGGGTACATGTATGTATAAACTAAGGCATAAACCTAGAAATAAATATTTTGAAAACATAGAAACATACAAAACAAATGTGTGTGCAAATCCTAGAGCCAAAATTTACATATCCTATCTTTAACAAAAACTACACTTACAAGCTTCTAGGTCTTCAAGACTTCAACATGGGCAATCTTCACTTGATCTTCAATATTGCACTTTGAGCCCAATTTGACTTGTCTTGAATCCAATAGCTTGTATTTGAGTCCAAAATCTTTGTATATGAGTGAGAGTACTTCTAGAATGATAATAAACCTGAAACACACTTTAAACAACAAATGATATTAGTACAAATAACTAATATGTTTTGTAATCATCAAAATACACTAAACATGGGTTGATTGTAACCTTGGGCCAACAATCTCCCCTTTTTGATGATGACAAAACATATGAGTTATTAAACAAATAAAAGAGGAAAAGCTTGAAAAGCTCCCCCTTAAACAATGCTATATATTTAACATGAATATGAGAAACTATGTAAGCATACAAAAATCATTTTAAAACAAAGTCATCACCATAAATAAGAGACTCAAACATGAACCAAATATTAAAACAACTAAAAAAAAACTTAGTATTTCTCCAAACTCATACATTTTTCTCCCCCTTTTTGTCATACATCAAAAAGGGTTAAAACAAAAAAATCTAACACATATTAAAAACCAAAACAAAACAAACTAAGATACTTTAAGTATCAATTTTACAAACATTTAATTCACCACAAATAAAAGAAAATCTTGCATAATCTAAAGGTTTTGTGAAAATATCCGCAAGTTGAAAATCGGTTGAAACAAAATCTATATCAATGTCACTTTTTCAAAGTGATCTCTAAGAAAATGATATCTAATGTCTATATGTTTGGTTTTACTATGTTGATTAGCATTTTTGGTCATGTGAATAGCACTAGTATTATCACAATAAATCTTAACATGATCAAAATGTAAATCAAAATCGAGAAGAGTATGTTGCATCCAAAGAACTTGTGCACAACAAGCTCCTGCCGCAACATACTCCGCCTCGGCAGTTGATAGGGCTACACTATTTTGCTTTTTGGAAGACCAAGACACAAGACAATTACCTAAGAATTGGCATGTTCCACTTGTACTCTTCCTATCTACCCTACAACCGGCATAGTCGGCATCCGAATAACTAGTCATGGTAAATTGGTTAGTTTTTGGATACCACAAACCTAAATCAATTGTGCCCTTAAGGTACCTAATTATGCGTTTTACCGCAATTAAGTGTGATTCCTTAGGACATGATTGAAAACGTGCACATAAACATACGGAAAACATTATATCCGGCCTACTAGCCGTAAGATAAAGTAAACTACCAATCATGCTACGAAATAATTTGATGTCTACTTCCTTACCTTGTTCATCCTTGTCAAGTTTTGTAGTGGTTGCCATGGGAGTCTTTGCTACTTTGGATCCTTCAAGCCCGAACCTCTTGATGAGTTCTTTGGTGTACTTGGCTTGGTTGATGAATGTCCCATCACTACGTTGCTTGATTTGAAGTCCAAGAAAGAAGTTGAGCTCCCCCATCATAGACATCTCAAATTCCCTTTTCATGCATGATTCAAAATTCTTGCAAAGAGAAACATTAGTAGATCCAAAAATAATGTCATCAACATAAATTTGAACTATGAGGATATCTTGATCTACATGTTTGGTAAATAATGTTTTATCCACTTTTCCTTTCTTAAAATCATTTGAAATCAAAAATGAAGACAATCTTTCATACCAAGCCCTAGGGGCTTGTTTTAAACCATATAATGCTTTATCTAATTTATAAACATAATTAGGGTGTGTAGGATCAACAAACCCGGGGGGTTGTTCAACATACACCTCCTCATCAATATAACCATTAAGAAAAGCACTCTTTACATCCATTTGAAATAACTTAAAATCTTTAAATGAGGCATATGCTAAGGTCATCCGTATGGCTTCGAGCCGTGCTACGGGTGCAAAGGTTTCTTCAAAATCAATCCCTTCGATTTGAGTGTAACCTTGGGCAACTAACCTAGCCTTGTTTCTAACTACATTACCCGATTCATCCAACTTGTTCTTAAAGATCCATTTAGTGCCAATAGTTGGTCTATCTTGGGGCCTAGGAACAAGGTGCCAAACTTGATTGCGCTCAAATTGATTGAGCTCCTCTTGCATTGCAAGCAACCAATATGAATCGGCCTCGGCCTCGAGGACATTTTTAGGTTCTATGTGTGAAATAAAAGCAAAATTACCACAAAAATCTTGAATCTTAGAGCGAGTGGTTACCCCTTTTGATACTTCACCTATGACGAGGTCCTTGGGATGATGAGGATTGAATCTCCAATCCTTTGGTAGTGGTTGAGAAGGCTCCTCTTCATTTGCTTGATGTTCATTTCCTTGAGCCTCTTCCACTTTGGCTTCACTTCCATCACCATCCTTTGGCTTGTCTCCCATGGTAGAAGCATCCTCCAAGGTCACTTTCTCCAAGCCTTCATCTAAAGCATCAATTTCTACACAATTCTTAACAAACTTGTTAGATTCCTCAAATTTAACATGAATAGATTCCTCAATAGTCAAAGTTGACCTATTGAAGACTCTATAAGCCTTACTAGTATTTGAGTAACCTACAAAAATAGCCTCATATGATCTAGCATCAAATTTTCCCAAATTAATATTTGTATTTAAAACAAAACATTTGCAACCAAACACTTTGAAATAAGAAACATTAGGTTTTCTAGAAAAATACATCTCATAAGAGGTCTTAGTAGTATTTTTACATAGGAAAACACGATTTGCAATGTAACATGAAGTATGAACGGCCTCGGCCCACAAATAATGTGGTAGGCCATATTCATTCAACATTGTCCTAGCCATCTCTTGTAAAGTACGATTTTCCGCTCAACTACTCCATTTTGTTGTGGAGTTCTAGGACAAGAAAGTTCATGTTTTATTCCATGTTCCTCACAAAAGGTGGTAAAGGGAAGGTTAATGAACTCACCTCCTCTATCACTTCTTATTTTAATTATTGAGGAGTCATTTTCCTTTTCAACTCTTTTCTTAAAGGCTTGAAAATATGAAAAGGTTTGACTTTTATGTTCAAGAAAATAAACCCAAGTAAAACGCGAAAAATCATCTACTAAAACATAAGCAAATCTACTCCCACTTAAACTTTTGGTTTGTGTAGGGCCAAATAAATCCATGTGGATTAGCTCTAATGGACGTGATGACATGATATCCTTAATTGATTTGAATGAGGACTTAGTTTGTTTCCCAAATTGACATGCGTCACAAACTCGGTCCTTTTCAAAGTTCAATGAAGGAATACCCTTCACCATTTCCTTAGAGTTAAGCCTAGAAATATGGTCAAATGAAACGTGGCCTAATCTCCTATGCCACAACCAAGAGTCGTCATCGAGGGCTTTTAAACAAGTAATATTACAAGACATATTTAACATATCAATCATGTAAACATTGCTTTCACGAAAACCGGAAAATACACAAACATTAGAAGTTCTATCAATCACTTTACAAGAAACATTATCAAAAACAACATCAAAACCTTTATCACAAAGTTGACTAACACTCAAGAGATTATGCTTGAGGCCATCAACTAAAACCACATTTTCAATTAAAGGAGAGGTGCCAAGTTTTACATTACCAATACCGACGATTTTACCCTTGGCGTCATCTCCGAAGGTGACGGTGCCACCTTCATGATATCTTGATAGGGTTGCAAAGTTATTGATGTCCCAAGTCATATGCCTTGAGCAACCGCTATCAAGATACCACAAACCTCTACGTCGTTGGGCTTTGGAAAGTACCTACATCATTTAAAACAATAGTTGATTTTGGTACCCAAACTTTCTTGGGTCCTTGAAGGTTAGTGTTACGAACCCAAACATTATGATGTGATGCACTTAGTCTATCATAGCAAAAATTAGCTAAGTGTCCTTTCCTTCCACAATGTGAGCATGAGTACACTTTTCTATACATGAATGCATGATGAGTATGTGTAGTAGTGTGAGCATGCTTTTGGGGTTTGCCATGTTGTTTAAGTTGTGTAGCATGAACATGAGCATGAGCATTTTTCTTTGGGGCTTGTTTCTTAGGAAACATAGCCTCAATCTTCTTTTTATCAAATTCACTACACTTTTTCAAAACAACATCTAATGAGTCTAATCTTTCCTTAAGCATGGCAATCTCATTAGAATCAATTAGTGGGGCCTTACCCTTGCAAGAAGTCTTATATTTTTCAAAATCATTTTTAGTAGTGGTCAAGGTGGAAACTAAATTATCCTTTTCTTTGTAAGATTTACAACTTGAATACTAAGTGATTCATTATCCTTTTTCATTTTCAAATACTTTTCTTCATGAAATCATAATTTTGAGAGAGTTCCATAAATGCTTCACTTAACTCATCCATGGATAAATCAAGAAAAGTTGGGGGGGTTACCTTGCTTGTGCTCTCATTTGCCATGAAGCACATATTGGCGGTGTCAATCTCCTCCTCGGATTCACTTTCGTCATCCCATGTTGCTTTCATAGCCTTTTTCTTGTATGGCTTCTTGGATGAAGATGGCTTTACTTTGTCCGGACACTCCGCTACTATGTGTCCCGGCTTTTGGCAATTAAAGCAAATGATCTTCCTTTCTTCCTTGCCTCCTTGCCATCTCCTTCTTCCTTGGAACTTTGCCTTGTTGTACATCCTCCGGACATTTTTGACTAGAAGTGAGAGCTCCTCGTCATCTTCTTCTTCGTCATCTTCGTCGGAGTAGGTAGCATGACTTTTGAAGGCAATGGTCTTCTTTTTGGTAGGTGCCATGTCCTCTCTTGCCTTTCTCTCCATCTCATGGGTCTTCAAGTTACCAATGAGTCCAATGAGCTCAATCTCATCTTTGTCATTGAGTTCCTTCAATGTTGTAGCTTTCACTTCCCATGATGGAGGGAGAGCCCGGATGATCTTTCTCACCCTTTGGTCATTGTTGATTTCTTCACCTAGAGAAGCAAGACCATTAGTAATCTTTGTAAACTTAGTAACCATATCATCTATGGTTTCATTCTCTTGCATGCAAAAATTTTCATATTGGGACCGAAGAAGGTCTATCTTGGCCCTCTTCACTTGTGATGTCCCCTCATGTGTTACTAGCAAATGGGTCCAAATCTCATAGGCGGATTTGCAATGGATGACTCTAGCTATGTCATCATCATTGAGGGCTTGTAGGAGTGCATAATGAGCCCTAGCATTGGCATCAAACTCCTTGGTCTCAATTTCGGACCAAGTGGATTCATCACCGGGGGGTACACTAAATTGTTTAGTCACGGCCTTTGCAACTCGACTACCTAGAGATTGCAAGAAAACGGTCATCTTAACCTTCCATATGGGAAAGTTAAGTCCATCAAACTTAGGTGGGGTCTTAATTCCATCGGCCATGTTTACTATGTGGAAATGAATGAAGTGATTAGCAATATAAGGATCTCTCTAAGGTTGTTAAGCCAAATCCTAGAGTCCAGGCTCTGATACCAATTGAAATACACCTAGAGGGGGGTGAATAGGTGTAATTGCTAATCTAATGCTCTTTTTAAATTTTACTTAAGTGAGTGATGCAACGATCTCTCAAAACACGACTAAGAGCCGAATACCCCTTGCGAGGTTCTGAACTCCTTCCTCCCAATTCCCTTAAATGGGTTAGAGGTGCGCAATGCAACCGTGTTGTATTGAGGTGTGATCGAACAATTCCAAGTATGAAATGCGATGATGAAATGCACACAAGTATTGTAGCAAGAAATATTGAAGGCAAGTAAAATAAACAAGTAAGGATAGCACAAATAAAGTTAGTTCACAAGCAATAAATTGGAAGTAATTGAAGCAAGAAATTAAGCAAGAGGAACGCCAAGCCAATCGCAAACAAAGTGATTTGTTTCGAGGTTCGAGCCCGTAGCTCTAGTCCCCGCCTTCACCTCCGTGAAGGGTTTCCACTATCCCCTTAGGATCCCGTACAAGTTAGGCCTCCAAAGACCTCAAGCCCGTAGCTTCACCTTACAAAGAAATTCCCCTTAGGAACTTGTCTCCACAAGAACAAAGAATTACAAATTGGTGATCTCAACTAGACCACAACACTCTTTCTCTTTTACAAACACTCTCACACTTTTACAACTTCACCTATAGAAAGAATATGAAATTTTTGGCTCAATGAAGTGTTTGTGAGAAAAGCTTCAGTTGTAGAGTGATATTAAGAATCAAACAACAACTGAAAATCAAACTTAAAAGAATGGAAATGAAAGCTTTAAACTATTTTTCTCTTTCTCTTGAAAAACAATGAAAACTTGTATTTTTCTTGGTAAATAACTAAGGCCTATTCCCCACTATTATAGGGAGAGAATAGGTTAAAACCCTGATTTTTCCTGCTAAAATCTTCTGCAAAAGCACCCCAACAACTCCTAAAAACTCTGTTAAAGAGAAACCCAAAAACAGTTTTTCAGAAATGCCCAAAGAGGAAAGAGCCGTTGGGCTTGTTGCAGGCTTACCGGTCGACTGCCGGTCGACCGGTGCTCTGCTGGCAAAAGAGCCGTTGAGGCTCCGGTCGACTGCCAGTCGACCGATCTCACAGAAGGAAACACAGTTTCCTTCTATCGGTCGACCGACCCAGTCGACCGAAAGATACAGAGAGCAGACCACAAAAATCAGTCGACCGATATTTAGGGTCGGTCGACCGGCAGACATGCACAGCCTCGTGCATGTCTGGCCACAGCAGCCGGTCGACTGATATTTAGGGTCGGTCGACCGGTCTGCCTGGAAAACAGTTTTCTGGGCAGATTTTTGAGTTAGAAAAATTTGTAAAAATTCTTTTAAAAATCTTAAGCTAAGTGTATGCTGAAAATAGTTTATATACATGTATTTAAACAAGTTTTGAAGATATAAGGCTTTGGGTACATGTATGTATAAACTAAGGCATAAACCTAGAAATAAATATTTTGAAAACATAGAAACATACAAAACAAATGTGTGTGCAAATCCTAGAGCCAAAATTTACATATCCTATCTTTAACAAAAACTACACTTACAAGCTTCTAGGTCTTCAAGACTTCAACATGGGCAATCTTCACTTGATCTTCAATATTGCACTTTGAGCCCAATTTGACTTGTCTTGAATCCAATAGCTTGTATTTGAGTCCAAAATCTTTGTATATGAGTGAGAGTACTTCTAGAATGATAATAAACCTGAAACACACTTTAACAAACAAATGATATTAGTACAAATAACTAATATGTTTTGTAATCATCAAAATACACTAAACATGGGTTGATTGTAACCTTGGGCCAACAAAAATGTCACTGTGTGAAGCTTGTTGACTTGGCTTACACTGACGGCTAACAGTTCAAGACTTAGTTCACTGATTAGCCAGTAATTCCAATAAAGCTTTCGCTATGAAAGGTTCAAGACCTAGTTCACCTATCCTGATGCAGTTCTTTTCTAAAGTACCTTTCACAATAGAGTCAGTCTCTTTGTGTGTCAATTCCTTGAATCTCCATTCATTGTGGGGGATTGAGGGAATATGAAGAATATATGTGAATCTTTGAATTGAATTACAGAAAGATCCTTTGATCGAATCAATTGGATGATGGTTGGAGTGTGTTCTCCTTCCATTGGGGATGAACGTGGTATATCACATGTTCAATTCCAACTTCGAATGAATGAGATATTCAAGTCTATAGATTGCCTAATTCAAAGCCAAAATGGGACTAAAGGTAGCTAAAGGCATTTAGTCCCACATTGGCCGTAGGATAGAAGTTTGTAGTGTTTAAATAGAGAAAAATGAGAACAAAGGGCGTGCCCTTTGGGTACTTGGAGTTTTTGGCGATTGGGAGGAAACCATGCCCACACATGCGCACGCGCGCCCGCTGGCCGGCGCTGGCGGCAGTGCCGGTGCTGGGCCGGGTTCGGGATCGGGTCCGGGTCAGGGTCTGGGTGTGGGTTTCCTACCCGGCCTAGTTCTTTTTGAACCGGGTCTCACGGGTATGGGTTACGCAGAGCATACCTGCTCCGCTATCCAGATCCGAACCACCCCGCCCAATAGCTGTCTGTAAACCGTCGCGACAGTTGGGCGGTTGGACGGTTGCGGCGGGTTTGAAACGAACCGTTGCAACGGTTCAGACCGAACCGTTGCAACTGTTGGTTGGGTTCGGACGGAAATACCCCTCCTGGAGCGCTATAAATAGCGCTCCATTTTTTCAAATTAGGACACACCAAAAACAATCCGAGTTCTGTCTGAAGGAGATCCTCTCTCTCTCAATCTTTCAGTAACTTCCAAAAAGGGAAGTGGGAAATCAGTAACTTGGTTTCCAAAGCAAGTAGGGATTCTGCAACTCTGTTTCCAAAGCAACTTTCAAAAGAGATTCTGCAAAAATTCGTTCTGAAAGAGGGCTCAGAAAATTTAACAGATTCTTTAGTAGAATTGTTGTCTGAATCTTGGACTTCCAAATAAGAATATTCTTCTACTTCCTTCTTCCTCTACAGTGGGTGCTCCTCCAAAGTAAAGGCAAATATTCTCCTAAAATTTGTCTTAGTCCCGCTGCTTCAATAATCCTGTGAAGGTACTGGTTAACTACGGTTCGACCGTACGGTGATTTGGTAATGCTATCCAAATACCGTGAAGGAGTGTTGTATCTTAGGAGACCAGCGTCCAGTAACCCGTTAGCACCGGTGCGGGGACGTAATTGTCTTAAGGAGATTCGCTTTAAGCGTACCTCACTCCAAGTACTGTATAAGTGAATTAATTTTCTTATACAGGGGTTATACTGATGTTCAGTATATTGAGACTGAATTATACAGTCTAATTGGTGTTTAACCAAGGAAGGTAATTGAAAGGTGGTTCTTAAATTAAGGAACGTTCTATTGAACGAAAAACCTCCCACCTGTTATTAACCGACCTGGCCAATTAGATTGTTGATATTTCAGTGATATTGATTAGTTGTCCGATTGATCCCAGAAACCCAACAAGAAGACTTAAAGGGCTAGAATTCTTCAGTTGATCACACATTCTAGTTCTGTCATTTGATAAGTGATATTCAGCAATCAACGCGCCAACAAGCTGCAGATCAGATTTAAATTTCTAGATAAATAAAATAATATTTGGAGATAAGGGGAGAATTTAAATTCAGAAATATTCAGCTCTTCCTACCTTTATACGCTTTCTAACCCTCTGGTGTTCTCCTATAAATACCCTCATACCTCAAAGGTAGAAAGGACACCATCTCAGAGAAAGAGCTTTAGTTTAGGTTTTTCTTTTCTTCTTCAATATAATTTTTATTTTTTTATTTTTTTATATTTTAGGCTACAGAGAGTTACATGAAAAAAGAGAGGAAGATTATTATAGAGTGACACTATTGTAATTTTTCTCAAAAGACTTATATTAAAGGTGACATCAATGGAGTTTTCCCACTTTTCTTTATCGTACTCAATCTGGCCAAGCACCATATTCAAGTTACTCTTTCTATTTGCTTTCTTTACTTCATGCTGAAGCAAGTCTTTTTTATGATTCAACGGTAGAGGTAAGTACTCTTTTTGTTTTCTTTTTCAGTTCATCAGCTTAGAGTTACAGTTCTCTCTTTTTTATAGTCTTTCGTTTTCTTTTATAATTAAAACAACACACCGCCATCTCTTCTTCTTCCATCTTCTTCTTAACTTAACTTAATATTTTCCTTTTATAAACTGAGAAGATAAGTATTAACTAGTTTTTGTAAATTAAAAGAGAGAAAACTTACATAACGCGTCCATCGCTGTCCCAACCTGTGGATCATGACCCGTTAGCCCTAGGCTACACGGTAGAATTGAGGACCTAACACTGTTCTAAAAGTTTGTATTTTGCTTGTACAAGTTTGGTTTGATCAAAATTTTGAACGCGACTGTTAAATGTGAGACTCACGTTCTAGGTGTATTTGTCACGTATTGGGCAGAGCTGAAGAGACGATGTTCTCTTTATACGTGAGATTCACGTTCTGGGCGCACTGTCACACATCTGGCGACGATTGATCTTGAGATACAGGCCGTGTATCTAGACTGATCACTGTGTCTATAAAAAAGATAGTAGTTTTTCAAGAGTCATTATCAGACTCTTTCTTCACCATTAAACTCTGCGTCCAGAGTTTAAGAACTTAGAAAAGATTCGAGTTTTTTTTCTCTTTGTCTCCATCTTCTCCAAAGGATTCACCATCAAATGGTCTCAAAGACCAAGCCTATAGCTTCTTCCTCAAGCCTTGTCACTTCAGAGGTTCAGATGGGCAGTTCCTCCATGCAGGAGGGCCTCATTTCAGGTAATAAGATTAAATGGCTTTCGCCATTAAAAAACTCAAAGAGTTATCTTAACTCTTAAGCCTCTTTTGGAGTTGAACCACCAACGCAAGTCTAATACTCGTGTTTGATTTACAGACACAACTCTTGTACTGGTAGGCAAGACGCAGATTTGATGACCTCCGCATCTTCGCTTCATCGACTTGAGCCTGCGTCTATCTATTGAACTCGGGTTTCACTGAGCTTTGTGTTTGAATCCAACATTTAGAAAATTTTCTAAGTGGTGGAATTCAGACGCATACTTCATGTGAACCTCACGTCTCTGATGTTTGACACAGGTTTCACTGAGTCTCGCGTCTGATCCAACACTTAGAAAAATTTCTAAGTTATGGAGTTTCAAATACGAACTTCATATAAACCTCGCGTCTCAGAGGTTAGACGCGGGACTCACTGAGCTCTGCGTCTTAGTCATTAGACGCGGTTTGAGGTGAATCTTGCGTCTGAGCTTCAACACTTGATAATTTTCAGGTTGCTCACTGTTGTGTTATCCTTTTGCAGTACGATACTTCTCAAACCTTCTGTCCAAGCAGTATCATATTGAACATGTAGGTGGTGCTGAGCCGAATATGATTTTCATTCTTCAAAGGATCGCTCCTATAATTGCTGGTAAATTAAGAGAGCGACGGAGCCGGGTTAGCAATGCCAGCATGCTTACTCTTCGGAAAATCATTTCAAACGGCCGGCTTGAAGCAAATTCCCATGCACTACTAAGAAAACCCGACTTCTTTTTAGTGACTCGATCGAGGAGGATGAAGTTGTTCTTTATGATGAATATTACAAGTGGCTCCGTCAAATCGATAACATGAGATTCTTCCTCCCGAATATGGAGCGGATGTATCCCCTAGCATACCTGCAGTATTTGTCTGTGCGTCGGATAATGGACTGGGAGTTGGTTAAGCCAATCTCCAGAGTTTTCCTGGGCAAGATAGTGTAAGTTCACCTAGAGGGGGGGGGTGAATAGGTGATGGCTAATCTAATGGTCACTTAATGCCAAATAATACGGAAGTAAAAACAATTATGACCTAACTAAACTTTTACACTAAACACCACGTATAACACAAGAGTGTTGCCGAATTTCCCGTGAAGGGCTCTGGACAAACTCCTCTAGATTCCCCTTGAATGGGTTGAGGTGCCGCGTTGGCTCTCTTGGTGTGAATACAAGTGTTAGTCAACAATCCAAGCAATATATCAATATGAGCACAAGGAATATATCATGCATATAAAGGTAAAGACAAGATAAGTAATGCAAGATATAAACAAGTAGATAGAGAGAGAAATGGCAATCGCAAACACAAAGGTTTGTTTCGAGGTTCGAGCACCCTTGCTCTACATCCCCGCCTTCGACACACGAAGGATTTCCACTATACAAGATCCCAATGGATCTCTCCCCGGTGCCGCAACACCTACAAGCTCTCGGACTCCCTAGTCCCGTACACACGCAAGCTCACTAGCTCGCCGAGGCCGCACCTCAAACCACCGAGTTCACACAAGAACTCTAAACCACCACGAGCACACTTGCCCGTTTCCTCAAAGTACAAAGAAAGGTCTTTGGTGATCACAACACTTTGATCACCTAACAAAAACTCTCACAACACAATCCTATGGATAGATAAAGCAATGGATAGCTCAAGTGATTGTGAGAAAAAGCAAGGATTGAATCTATGGTGAAAAACTCAAGAAATC
Source organism: Agave tequilana (assembly GCA_038442645.1). Taxonomy (NCBI): domain Eukaryota; kingdom Viridiplantae; phylum Streptophyta; class Magnoliopsida; order Asparagales; family Asparagaceae; genus Agave; species Agave tequilana. Next base: position 81,462 of record JAVJIF010003228.1, on the reverse strand, counting down.
ACTTAAAACACTCTTGATAAAATCTTTCCTTTTGATTGGAAATATTAGCTCTCAAATTTGTGGAGAAAACTCTTTTAAGAGTATAAGAAAAACTGGCTCAAAGCTCTCCTAAAAACTTGGCTCAAAACAATGACCAAACCCCCAAATTTATAGGCCAGAAAAATATAGCCGTTGGGGTCTGTCAGGCCTGCTGTTCGACCCGCCGGTCGACCTCCAACGGTCAAAAATCCGACCGTTGGAGCCTCCGGTCGACCCGCCTGGTCGACCCAAAAGAACAGAGAGCACTGCTCTCAGTTCCGGTCGACCCGCCCGGTCGACCCGCCCACTGAACTGCCAGACGTGCACGGCTCTGTGTACGTCGGTCGACCTTGCGGTCGACCTGCCCTTGGTTCCGGTCGACCTCCCGGTCGACTCGTAAGCCAGTTCTGGGTCAGCACTTGGGAGAAAAATTGTTAGAGATAATCTTGTATTTTCTAAAACTTTACCAAATACAAAAATAAGATATTTTGAACTTATTAAAGCATAGAGTGTATGGATACGATCCACTACACAATCATGATGAAATATCTATGTTTTTGACATTAAGCTCTAAAAATGATTTTGGTTAGAAGCAAGTATAGAAAACACCAAAAAATCAAAATGATATTTTTCCAAAAAGAAAGTCTTTTCTAAACTAAAAATTCTTTTATGAAAAGACAATTAATTCAAGAGTGTGTGTGTGATATATACTTGAGCAATCCACCACTATTCTATCCTTTACATTTTTAACTAAAACAAAAATAAAATCTTATACCTAGACACAAGTCTTCATCTTCTTGAAGTCTTCACTTGAAGGCTTCTCATCTTCTTGACTTGGTCCAAGCTTGATCCAAAAGCTCCTTGGATCACACCGTGCTAGCTCCAAATCTTGACATTTTATCCTTTGTTGAGCTATGCACCTACTAAGATCTTGATAATGAATCTGTCACTAATTAAACACAAGATCATTAGTAAACATAACTTCATGAGTTAATCATCATCAAAACTAGGGTGATAGGCCTTTGGGCCAACAGACAGGTGCCCTCGAAGCCTTCACAGTTCTTCATGGGAGAGACGTACTAGGGTTGCAGCTTGGTTTGGTCAGCGCTGAATACCCAACAGGGGAGACTCCACAACTTGCGACCACCTTCACCAGACAATTCCTGGACGTGAGGGGTGAGTTTCCTCCAGATTTTGTGCAATTGGATGGATTCACTCTACCGACAAAACATGGTGGGGCAGAATGGTAGGGTTTGCTCTTGCAAAATTTGAAGACCTTTCCTAGAGGCAGGACTGTACGGGGTTATGAGGGCTGTCCATATGGTATCCGAAGAGCACCCAACATTTTTACGCTATCCTGGAGTGGTACAATTCAGAGACCTGCACATTCTTACTCCCATCGGGGAAATGAGGCTTACCTTCTATGAGATGTACGAAGTCTCAGGGTTGGTGATTAGAGATGTCCCTTATGAAGAATACGCCCGTCAGAGGGGCTGCATTTGCTAAAGAAGAGCGATCCTCTGGTGTACGAGACTTATTGGAAGGTGTTGTGCCACTTCCACATCTGTGGACAAGTGACGGGATAGAGAAGTAGGGAGTTAAGCAGATGTCATGGGAGAATTATCTGTTCCTCGGGGTGAATAAGACTGACCCGATGACTCGGCTAGCTCCTAGCACTGATGAAGAAATAACTAAAAGGATTAGTGCATCCACCAGTTCATACACCATAGAGTCTAATGAGGATACTTTCAAACTAGACACACTCTTCAAAAATTTTCATTATCAAGCCAAAGTCCCAACGTCTGACCGGGCTCTTTTGGCAGGCTTCCTCATGCAGGTGCTAAAACGATACGTGGTGCCGACGCTACCTAATAAGGTGATCGTCGCCGACGTGGTATACCCGACAGTTTTGCTTGCTCATGGGAAGTCCATTACTCTCCTCCTAACAATGGTGACCGGGATTCAGAGTGGGTCGTGGGCGCTAACGAAAAGCTTTTGCAGGTGGAGGCAATCATGGACGCGAGGGGCAACCCAGTTAAGGATTCTATTGGCCATCCCCTGGTTAAGACTCCCAGTTCAAGGGTTGAGCTTTCATACACCTATCTGATGGCTTAGTATGTGATGCATTGTCCATCACTAATGATCGCTGTCTCTGTCACGGAAGGTTTTGTACCTTCGTGCAACGGTTGGAGAATTCTAACTGGATTCACAGTTACATGTTCTACATCCAAAAGACTATTTTGAATGGGGCCAACTATACATTGGACAAGTGTTTCCCCGAGATTCACAACGCATCCTACGGGGACAAGTTCGTAGACCTTGCTGGCCTGGACGAATTCACCTGATTACCTTCTGGCTCTGGTGGTTGATCAACATCCGGCCTGAATCTTGGTTTTTCCTCAAGGAAACTCTTGTACAGTAAAACCTTACATGCCTTGTCGATTCGCCAGACAGTTTGGTTACGATCAATTGTACGTCGGTAACCCCAACACAAATCTTCGCTTCTATGAGAATTTGTTCGAAGGTGCTTGGGCATGGTCCTACAGCGTAGCTGGAGGAACAAGAGCTGTCTTCACCCTTCCTCAGAAGACGCCTAATTCTTATGCAAGCCGTAGCTTTTGTACGTGGTATTTCATTACAAATAAGATGCTTTGGTTTGGAATAAATACTTTATGCATAAAAGGTATCAAATCCGCGTATAAAGCCAAGGGTCCAAGGATTGCCGGATGCGAGGGATGACCGAGTATCAGGAGGCTGAGAGGGAGGTTGAAAAAGAGGCGAGGAAGGAGGCTAGCAAAACAGGGGCAACTCCAGGGTCGGAGTCTGGAGCAGGAGTGGCTGAGAAGCAATCCACTAGGAGGACTCGACAAGCTGTGCCCAAGCGCCCTTGAGCCTCTACTTTCCCAGGTGAGCCTAGTTAGAAGAAGGCAAGAAAAGGGTCTAAGGCTGCAGCTTCAGCCCAAATGCCCGAGATAATCCCCTCCGATACAGAGAAACAGGAAGAAGAAGAAGAAGAAGAAGAAGAGGCAGTCTCAGCTCTCCATCCTCGGAGTTTACGCAACAGGGGCCCCGCAGTCCTGGCAGAAGTAGAACCTGCAGGCCAATCTGCCATGGCTGAAGGGACTGTAGTTGCAGAACAGCAGGCCTCAGAAGTGATAGAGAGGGCTGAAGTTGAAATTTCATTTCAACCGGGAGTTTTAACTCGGCGGAAGTCCTTCGGCTCAAGAAGAAAGGATGGAGATGTAACGGTCGGACTCTCCTAGCGTTTTGATGCTGACTTTTTGGGTTGGGGAGCCCAGTCCTACCACTGGGGTTCTCAGTGGTAAAGCTCGCGTCACTGAGGCCTCTTTGGTTTCAAGTGTCGTCTTCATCATCCGAGGAACATGTTGACCTCTCAAGTGACGAGCTTGACTTTGGCAATGAACCTGCTCCTCCGGATACTAGCAAGTTTACACACATCTCTAAGGAGGAGATGCAGGTGGATGTCCTGCACTGGTTTCGCCATCGGGAGAAGTCACCGCCACCGTGGGTATTTCTTTTACCTCGCCTATTCTTTTTTTCATATGAACATTGTCTTAATGCTCGCTTGACTGTTATTTGTAGGAGCTGTCACCAGTATCGGAGTCGTAACCTCCTCTCACATTGACAAGATGATTAAGGAGCTGGTCCAGCAGAAGGGCCTTGAAGTTTTTGCTACTGGCGCGATCTCTGAGGGTACAACCACCGTGATTGGGAACCCTTGTCCCAGAGCAGCCTACTGAAGGATCTACCATCTTCGGATCCTCAACTTGGTAAGAGAATAAAAATTTCCTATGTACTCACATTCTCATTATTATTACTAACATGGTCATTATAATTGCAGAGAGTACTGGGGTGGCTCAAATGGAAGAGCCCGTGGCAAGCACTGATGCAGAGAATAGTATGATTCAGACTTCAACGACTGAACCAAGTACCGTGAAGTCTGTTCCTGCGGTTGTCATCTCAGAGTTTACCATAGTAACAATTTCGGAGGTGTCAGTCACAATTTCAGTGTCGAAGAAACCTGCTGCTGACCATGTCCCTGCACTTAGTGAAACGATTTCTGCCTCTATGGAGACTATTCGCACGACTATAGAAAGGGGATCCGAAAGCGCATCGACAGAATTAACTCCAGTCATTGACATCATAGAATAATTGGCTCATCGTATGGTGCAACAATTCTTCACTTTCATGAGTCCTATATCGAGTTGGTTCTTTTCGGGAGAAGTTCCTTTGAGTTTGCCTGAATGCTTCTTGAAAACCAGATTGAGAACATTCGTCATACTAAAAGTTTGGATTAGGCCAAGGCATATCTGACACTGGTCGAACAACTGGAGATATGTTTGAAGGAACTAAGGACCCTGAAAAGTGCTAATCTAGTGGATGAGGCCCGGTTGATGCTAAACAAGTTCCTCGCTGCTCAAGAATGTGAACGGAAGGAGATCGAGGAGCATATGGCTAAGGAGACCCGTCATTTCTGCGAATTCTAGGCCAGCTACCAAAAGTTAGTTGATGATGCCAGGGAATCTGAGGTCATCACCAAGAATGTAGAGCAAGTTATAGCCAATGCTCAAGCAGCTATCGCCAAGGTACAAGCCTTGATTCAGGTTAATAAGCAAAAACTTGCTACTGCCAAGAAGAGGTTGGAGGAGCTAGAGGCTGCCAAGAAGCAGGTTCAAGAAGAACTTACTGCCCGTTCTTTCAAGATGGATTCTCTTCAAGCACAACTTGCCACGAAGAAATTCCTGTCAGGAGAAGAATTAAGAGTTCAAACATGGGCAGAGATTAAGAGAGCATGCCAGTATGAATTCAACGCCTTCGAGACTAGATTCACTCTTTGGCTGAGCAAGATTAGCCCCCTCCTTTTGTATCTCCCTTTTTTTGTGACACTGCATTTATCAAATAAGAGAGTGTTTGTATCACTTTTATCATTTTGATATAAATCATAGAAATTATCAAATTTTGTCTCATCTTTATTTCTTCTTTTGTGTTTGAGAATCAGATGGACTCTTTGTTGTGTGGGAGAACACAGCTCTCACAGACGCAGCCGTTGCATTGAACAAGTGAGAACACGAAGGACTTGACTAATGCTTGTTGTAAAAACGCAGGTCTCACTTGGTGAGGAGACACACGATTGAGACGCGATTCTTGGCCATGGTGGAGACACAGTCCTTAGCCATTTGTTAAGATGCGACTCTAAGTTATAGGGGAGAAACTCAAGCAGCACTGAGTTGTAGATGAGACGCGGCTCTGAACTGTAGAGGAGACGCGGCTCTGAATTGTTGGGGAGACGCGGCCCTGAATTGTTAGGGAAGACACAGCTTTGAATCTCGGGGAGAGGTGCCCTGGATTGTCAGGGGAGGCGCGGCTCTGGATTGTTGGGGAGACGCGGTCTTAATTTGTTGAGAAGACGCAGCTCTGAATCATTGAGAAGACGCGACGAATTGTTAGGGAAGACGCGGCTCTCAATCGTTGGGGAGACGCGACCCTGAATTGTTAGAGAAGACGCGATCTTCATTTTGTTGAGGGAACGCAACCTTCAACTTGTTGGATGTGATGCGGCCTTCGGTTTGTGAAGGGATGCAGACTTCAAAACACAGCCCTTTGAAGCATCACTTGCAGTTATAGAGACACGGTTCTGATGATGTGACTCTCTATGCGTGAAGATCTCGCTGGATCTTTCGAGGCAGAACTAACATTGACGGTTGGGGACGCGTGTCATTGGGATTTCCTGAGATAGAAATCCACTTGTCTTACTTAGACTGGTTTGAGATTCGCGTCACGAATTAAGGTATTAATTGGCCTTTAAGAACAGTTTTAATTTTTATGCCATTAATTAATGGTCATTAGCGAGCCTATAAATAGGCCATGAACCTCTTAATAGTCATTTATCTTGATTGTTTTCCTTCATGTGCATGTGCTCTAAAGAACTTTTAGAGTTCTTAGACTGTCTTCTTCTCCAGGCCTAAAGAACTTCCAGAGTTCTTAAAAGAACCCAAAGCTTTAATGTTCTCTTGCAATCTTCTTCGAAGATTATCAAAGTTAAGTGATTTCAAAATAAAAAAAGTATCTCCTCTGGTTCTTTCATGGTCGTCTCTTGATGGATGATGTCCAGCCTCCAGAAAACTTTTTTCAGGTAGGAAATGGTTTTTGTCATGATAAGGCTCTGTTTTCTTGAAGCTCTGTCACCGCTGACTATGAAGAGACTTTGTCTCTTGATCTCTTCCTGAAACTCCTGAAAACCTATTTCTTGAAGTTTAGGCGGTTGACTTGAGATCCATGCGTCCATGCTCTGCAAACTCGATTCTCGCGTTAATTGATGGAACACGAGCTTGTTGACTTCTGAGTCTTAAGTTCTTCAAACGCGAGCGTGGTGAACTCTGCGTCTTGAGGCCTTAAACGCGGGGCTCACGTATAAGACTCGCGTTTGGAGTTCATGACTTAGAAAATTTTTAAGATTCATGTCTGCGCCCTTAATATATGCCCCGCGTTTTAATCATCAAATGTGAGTCTAATGTTGGGTTATGCATTTGGATCCATATTTTCTGTCTTTGCAGAGCATGATAAACTCTGCGTCTTGAAGCTTTAAACGCGAGATTTGCGTATAAAACTCACGTCTGGAGTTCATGACTTAAAACTCGCGTCTGTGCCTTTGGATCCATATTTTCTGTCTTTGTAGAAATTTAACTCTCAGATTTTTTCCTTCTTGCAGGTCTTGGCCATATGTTGGTGCTGCTTCCAGTGTCTTTGCCATGTCCATTGAGGTAGACATGAAATAACCAGTTCGTTCAATTGGCGACCGCTTAAGAAGTCAGAACTTCTGTCTAAGGGCGAGGAAGATCTGCACGATTCTCGAAACATATCAAGACATTATTAGACATAATACACGAGAAAGGTCTAGGATCCTTCCTGATTACAATGAACATGGTACATTTGAAGGTCACGAGAAAGTGGACGTCACCAGTAAGATCTTGGATCCTCCTTTTACCAATCTTATTTAAAGAAGTGACAGCTACGAAAAATCCATACTCATTGGATGACTTTTTGGTGGCGGAGCTTCCCATTAAGCGAAGGATTACGGCCTTGTGAAGATTTTCGCACCAGTTGGTCGAGTGAAATCAGAATGCTCTCTTGCATTTCGACCTTGAGAAATACCATTATTCTAAAGAGGAAAGGAAGTCAGTTGCTGTACCAGGCCACAGTCAAGAAGATGAACTTTGTGTATCTTCAACATTTCAAAGAGTGAGTGGAACCTTTCGCTGAGTGATCGGGGGAAAATCGCGCACAAAAAGTGTATGTTTTGAAGTTAAGATTTAAAGTGTGTTTGCTTTAGCTTTCTCAATACTTCTATTATAGCATAGAGGCTAAAACGAGTCGAATCCACAAGGACGGGAGGCGATAGAAGCTTACACGGTATGTTCACGTGTATGTTAATGGTTCTTCAAAGTTTTAAAGAATGAAAAAAAAGAAACAAAGAATGAAAAAGAGAAGTACGGTGAAACACAAAGAAGTGGGAAACATAGAAAAGAATGATTTTTGTAGTTTGGTTTTTATAGCTAAAATAAAGTGAAAAAGAAAGAAGGCTCACGGCTACTAACTACTAATGACTCCACCAACATGCTAACCTCTTAGTGATAGTTGCCTCACATGTATCATTGGCCATCACTAGTCCTTGGTTCAAGAGCGTTTCAAAGCATAACCCATATGTCAACTTTCACATCCAAATTCAACCAATAGGTGCAAGCTACACTTAAATCATCAAAACCCAATAAGAGCAAGTATGAAATAAAGTAATGTTAGCTTGTTAGAGATTTAGATGTTAGAGTGTTAGAATCCATCATCATGAGCCATCAATGGCTCTTGCAAGAGCAAGGCCAAGTAGAGGCTATTAGATTCATATGGATTATCATAAAAGAAGTTAGACTAGTTGGTGGTTAGTAGTTAGTTGCCATGAGAGAAAAGATTAGCTAAACATGTAAAAGGGATTAGAGAGAAGAAAATAAAGATAAGGTAAGAGAGCACCTTTATAAATTGTCACCTTCTATTACAAGCACTCTTGCTTCCCAACATGTACCACTCTCTCTCCCTATTATAAGATCTACAAAATGAAAAATACAAGGGAGGAAGAAGAAGAACACTAACCTAAACTACCCTAAACTACAAAATAGAGATGAAAACTATCCTAAAACATTGCATCTCTCTTGCTCTAGAACCCAAGAGGTATTTATAGGCACCAGGAGAACGGGGGTCAAAGGGACAACCCCTGGCCTGAAGCCAGACGCGCGCCGCGGCCTAGGCCGCATTTCCGTAGCCATACTAGGGCCGCGCGTGCTGTGCTTCGAGCCGCGCGCGGTCCCATTTGTCCCCTGTCAGCTTCTACTCCCGGTTTCTGGTTTTGGGCCCCTGGTTTTGACGAATTTGCTCTTTAAGGTCAATGGCTATGATATAGGCTTTTAATCACCAATTAAATGGTGATTTAGGGTCTTCTTCTTCATTGCACATCATGGACATAGAATCAAGCAAGTAAAGCTTTATTAGTAGAATTTTATACCAAATAAATATGCGGATGTGATAAAAATTATGCAAAATTAGAGACTAATCACACCCCCACACTTATCTTTTGCTCGTCCCGAGCAAAGCAAAAATAAGAAAATTATTACACTACTTTCGCAGGTGACGCGATTGCACTGAGCATGTGCAACAAGCCGTTAAACCTCTAGGTTTCCCCTAGAGGAGGAGTTTTGTCTCCTGAGGGTTTTCAGCGGATTACACCCACAAAATTCATAAAGAAAGAAATCAAATGTTAGTATTTTTAAAAACGTACTTTTGAAATAGAGAAAAATTTTGAAGTATTTTTGTGAAAATATAAGTGATTCAAGATCAGAGGTTAACCAGAATTTGTTCTTTCTTAAACTAAGTCAAAATGCAAAAAATCTTGTTAGAAATTAAATGTAAGAATTAAAATTGAATTGACTCTTTAATCTTTCATAAAACTCTTAGAAAAATATGCACTTTGTGAACTGTGAAGATTTTTGGGATATTGACTCAAACTTTCATGCCATTTATTTATATTATATATATATATATATTTATTTTTTTCTTTTTCTTTCCTTAGTTTCTTAGGCTTTCTTATTTACCCGGGTAGGGAGCCTTTAGCCGGTAACTCCCAAACCGGATGATCTTAGGGCACCAGATGAGAAAACATCCCTCAGACTTAAGGACTCGAGTAAACAAGGCCACAAAACTAAAGGGGATTATTTATTTTTGTCCACCGTTTTAGCTGTGAATAATCATGCTTCCTGAGGCATAATTACCCAACTTCAAAAAGTGGTTTTTATTATCATAATATTTTTTTCATATATTTTTTATGGCATTTTCAGTCTTTGTTTCAATCCGAAAAATTATGTAAGTGTGGAGTGCATAAATCTAAGGCAAAAAATTCAAAATCAAATATCTTTTCAATCTTATTTTCTTATCCTAAAATTTAAACAAGATCTATTATTTTGACACGGTTTAAAATTTCATAATTTTAGGTCTTCCTCATTCCTAAGATAATCTTAATTTTCTTAAAAATAAATCAAAACTATTTTTCTTGTTTCAAAAAGTTTTGTGAAAAAGAAAGGAAAAGAGTTTTTATACAAAAGAAATTTTAAAAAGTTTCTAAAAAGAAGTGTAAAAGAAAAAAAATTTAAAACTACCTATGTTAGTAAACCCTCCCCCACACGTATCTCATGCATGGTCCTCAATGCATCATGAATGTGTATATACATGAACAAATGAGAAGGGAAGGAAAATTACCTCATGATGGTCGCTCTGGTGGTGGTCTGATTGGGCCAAGCGTTGCTACCCAATCAAAATAGCGTGGATCTTGCAGGAACCCACCAATGACCTCTCTAATATGACCCAATTAAAGAATGATTGAATGAATGGTCTTATGTAAAAAATTATCCCCATTTAATTTCCAATTTTCAAAAATAATTACTGAGTCATTTTCGTCAGCAGTCTTGTCCAACAATGATGTGTGATTTTGGAAGGTGATGGATTTGGACTCAAAGAGATTAGGAATAAAAACTGATACCGACTCAAGAATTTAACTCAGATCAAGTCGAGAGTCAACAATGAGAGTCGAAATTGGTTCAAAAACAGGTCCAAACTAAAGAATTGATGTTCACACACTTTTCCCATCAATGAAGTGTGATCATAAGATTTTAGTGATTCAATTTCACGGTTTACGGGTGCAGGATTCAATGTTGACTCTGGAATAGAGAAAAAATCTGGTAAAGATTTCGGAGTCATTATTAAATCAAAAAGTAAAATGAAATTATTAACATGAGGTTCAGGATCACATTCAGGTTCGATTTCAATTTCAGGAAAGGGATAACTTACCAGAATGTCCAGGCGACTTTCATAACTTAGAGTTTGGTCAAGTTCAAATGTGTGTTCTGAAATTGAATCTGGATTTTCAAAATGACATGATTCATGGGTCCAATCAGTAGAGTTAGGGATATAAGGATCGGTCAAAGGTTGACAAGAAAGACTTTCCTCGCTCTCATTGATTAATTCGCTCATAAGTGAGTCTAACCTACTGATAGGCCGTGTAACAGAATTTGGATTCGAAATCATGTCTTTCATACTCTTTGTAATTGGTTCTTCTTGAAAATGTGGGTATGGAAGTTGATTTTGAAAATTGTGAAGAAATTGTGAGTCCATTGGATTGTGCTTGGACTCACCCAAGGGTTCCATACTCAAGTCCAATATTGATAGTTGTTCATTTTGAAGCGGTGAGATTGGAAAAGATGAGTAGGACTCTTGAAAATTTGGTTGAGATGATGAGTCCAACATGTTTTGCATTCTTTCACAAAAAACTTCCAAACGCTTTTCTACCTCAAATTCTTCTTCAATTGGATGCTCTAGAAAAGAAGGATGCGGAGTTTGATGTGGGAAGGATTGTGAATTGAGCAAATTTTGAATTTGTTGTAGGAACTCTTCCATACTCCTTTCCAAATCAGATTTTTCTTCGGTTGGTGGAACAGGAAAAGGAGTATATGAACCAAAATTGGGGAATGAACTTTGTGAAAATTGTGGACAAGGTGGTTGAAAATTTAACTCGGGATAGGTGAATCCCCATGAACTCTGTGAAAAGTTGAAATTATTTGAAAATTATGGTCATATGGTTGGGCATATGGGTCATATTAATTCGGATAATCCCAACTCGGCATAAATGGTTGGTTCATGTTGTACATTGCCGAGTCAGAGTTATTCGAGTCAAATGAGGTCGAGGTGAAATATGGATTCATATTATAATTGAAAGAATTGTTGTTATTAAAATCTATATCTCAATTATTAAAAAAAAAAGAAAACAAACAAACAAACAAAGAAATAAAGAAAAAGAAAAAGAAAACAAGCCTATGCTAGGGTTGACTTAGACCTAGACAACTCCTAACTGGTTAGACTGTCCACGGGTGGTTAGACTGTCTACGGGGGGTATATTGTCAGAAGCTGACCACGAGTTAATCGGCCAGGTAGGGGCAAGATCAGTGGGAGGTATCCGTGCTGGAGCAACGGGCCTAATTATGCCAAACCACTATTCTTCGAGGTTTTGCCTCTCAATCCCTAACCTTAGACACCGATTTGACAAGAGTCAACTTCTAACAACTTTCCCCTTAGGTCAATCTCTTAAATAAGTTCGAGATGTCCCTAGGGGCTAACGTCTAGCAAATTTTTATTAGGCTTGGGTTGTGTGAGTGGGGAGGTGATTTTTGGGTTAAGGGAGGGTAATAACTTCCCCACCTTATGTTGTCTTGGGTTTTGCCCTTAAGTTTAATATGTGCAAATGTGCAATATAGATAAGAATGAATACAAAAAAGCGAGTAAATCACTGAAATGTTTGTTCTAACTATATGCAATGCAATATGTACACCTCCTATCAGTATCACAACAACATAAGAACAAAATACAATATATTGGAATGAAAATTGACACGTGCCTAGATGCAAATGTCTAAACCATTTTAAAGCATTCAATTTCCGTATTTTAGTTCTTAAAATTATTTACAGTACACAAGTAATATAAAAAAAATTAGCAGCAAAGTTATAAATGTACAAAAATTTACCCAACCACACAAGAAAAAGTGTGGACTTCTGAATGCTAAAGAATTTGACCTGCACACCAAAAACAAAGAAGAAAGGTTAACAAAAACGTGAAATCAAACCATTCTCATCCCCGGCAACGGCGCCAAAATTTGATCGGGGGAAAATCGCGCACAAAAAGTATATGTTTTGAAGTTAAGATTTAAAGTGTGTGTGCTTTAGCTTCCTCGATCTTCCGTTATAGCATAGAGGCTAAAACGAGTCGAATCTACAAGGACGACAGGCAATAGAAACTTACACAGTATGTTCACGTGTATGTTAAGGTTCTTCATAGTTTTAAAGAATGAAAAGAAAAGAAATAAAGAATGAAAAAGAGAAGCACAGTGAAACACAAAGAAGTGGGAAACATAGAAAAGAATGATTTTTGTAGTTTTGTTTTTATATCTAAAATAAAGTGAAAAAGAAAGAAGACTCACGGCTACTAACTACTAATGACTCCACCAACATGCTAGCCTCTTAGTGATAGTTGCCTCACATGTATCATTGGCCATCACTAGTCCTTGGTTAAAGAGCATTTCAAAGCATGACCCATATGTCAACTTTCACATCCAAATTCAACCAACAAGTGTAAGCTACACTTAAATCATCAAAACTCAATAATATCAAGCATGAAATAAAGTAATGTTAGCTTGTTAGAGATTTAGATGTTAGAGTGTTAGAATCCATCATCATGAGCCATCAATGGCTCTTACAAGAGCAAGGCCAAGTAGAGGCTATTAGATTCATGTGAATTATCATAAAAGAAGTTAGACTAGTTGGTGGTTAGTAGTTAGTTGCCATGAGAGAAAAGATTAGATAAACATGTAAAAGAGATTAGAGAGAAGAAAATAAAGATAAGGTAAGGGAGCACCTTTCATAGATTATCACATTCTATTACAAGCACTCTTGCTTCCTAACATGTACCACTCTCTCTCCCTATTACAAGATCTACAAAATGGAAAATATAAGGGAGGAAGAAGAAGAACACTAACCAAACTATCATAAACTACAAAAAGGAGATGAAAACTACCCTAAAACATTGCATCTCTCTTGCCTGGAACCCCAGGGGGTATTTATAGGCACCAGGAGAACAGAGGCCAAGGGGACAACCCCTGGCCCGAAGCCAGACGCGCGCCGCGGCCTAGGCCGTGTTTTCACGGCCATACTAGGGCCACGCGCGCGGCGCTTCGAGCTGCGCACGGTCCCGTCTGTCCCCCTGTCAGCTTCTGCTCCCGGTTTCTGGTTTTGGGCCCCTGATTTTGACGAATCAGCTCTTCTAGGTCAATGGCTATGATATAGGCTTTTAATCACCAATTAAATGGTGATTTAAGGTCTTCTTCTTCATTGCACACCATGGACCTAGAATCAAGCAAGAAAGCTTTATTAGTAGAATTTTATACCAAATAAATATGCGGATGTGATAAAAATTATACAAAAATTGAGACTAATCACTGAGCAAGAGGGACTTCTTCGTACTCCTTTGTTGTAACACTCGATCTTATTGGATAAGAGAGCATTTTGTATCACTTTCACATTTTTGAATATCAATAAAAGTGACATTTTTCTGCCTTCATTTACCTCAAGTTTCTTTTTTACATTGAAAGTCAGGTAAGTGAAAGCGATTATCTTTGATTGCTTGGGGTGTGATATTTTAATTTAGCAAGTCAAAGTTGAAAATTTTCATCTATGGAATTCAAAAAGGTTACTGTCAGAGGTGTGATACTAACTTGACAGGAGTGGAATATGTTCTGTGGACTTGTCATTATATGGATGAGAATGACAAGTGAGGTTTTTACTCCGTAGGGGATTGTGATTGAGTCTATCCTTAGAGGTTTAGTATTAACGTAATTAAGACTCAGTTGGAGAGTCGAGAGAACACTGTTAAGGTGTGATATTAACCTAATAGTGATTTTAAGTATACTTGTCATTCTATTGACGAGAATAACAAGTGACACTAAACCCGTCGGGGATCTGAGCATTTCTTTACCGTCAGAGGTGTGATATTAACTTAACGGATTGGATTGAATCTTATCAGAAGTGATATTAACTTGACAAGAATGTGAGCTATAAGTGTATTGTTAACTTAGCTCCACAGGAATTTCAGTTTCGTTGAAAAAACTAAAGATACCACTGTCATAGGTGGAGTGTTAAACTTAACAGTGAAGGTAATGCTAGAGGTGTAATTTTGAACTTAGCATTGGTCATCTCGACTTTGATACGGAAGTTCGAGGGAAAGTCATTGTCATAGGTGTATTGTTAAACTTAACAATGAACCGGATACTAGAGGTGTGATGTTGAACTTAGAATCACTCGTCTCAGCTTTGATATGGAAGCCTGAGAGAGGTGACTGTCAGAGGTTTAATGTCGAACTTGGCAGCAACTTGATCACTGTTAGAGGTGTGATATTAAATTTAACAATAATTTATCAGAGGTGTAGTATTTGTAGGATCTAAAAACAATGTCAGCACAAACACTAAAATAAAGATGAATAGCGTTAAATAAAATACTTGCAGGAAAGGAAATAAATCTCAGAAAAATGCAAAAGCAAACACGAGAGATTTTATCCTGGTTCAGTCCTCGTGGCCTACGTCTAGTCCTTAAGCAATCCGCTTGAGATTTTCTTTATCCTGATCTTGTACACCCAAAATCAACTCCTTATACACCACTTGACAAAGCAACCTTTGCCAAATCCGTACAACTCTTCTCTACACCAAGAAGATAACTTGTACAACTTCTCTTCTACACCAAGAAGACACTCTTTAAATGATTACAATGAATATCCTATAAGCCTTGAATCTTGTATGTGATCGTGAACAAGGTTTCTTATAGGTTGACTCTCAGAATTCTTTACAATGGAATAGGAATTGTGTGAAGAAATGAAAGTAAAAACTAGTTTTTCTGGAAAACAGAATTTTTCAACAGAGTTTGAACGGAAAACTATGATTTTGAATTGGTGTTTTCATCTTAGGACAATATCCCTATTTATAGGTGAAATCTTTAGTCAGTTAGAGAAGTTATCAACTTAAATTTGAATATCAGAACGTTGGATAAACACCAGAATATCAATAACTTTTTAACAGTCAGAAACTGTTATTAGTCAACTAGGGTATGGAGGGTAGTCGATTAAGGTATGACATTTTGCCTGGGTTAGTCGACTAGTCAAGCAATCAAGTCGACTATATCAAGACTGATACAGATGATAAGTTTCTGAAAACTATAATTGGTCAACCTTTCGTACGGATTTGGAGCAGCGTGATGCAGCCCTTCTATCGGAGATGGACTCGCGCTTCCAGGGATTTCGCAATGACATGACTTATTTTGCGAACGCCATAAGATTCGTGGACTCGCAATTTGAGACACTATTTGCGAAATTTGATATGCTTGGTCCAGATCCCACGACCATTTCTCGTCCTCTTCCATCCTCCGGTCCTCCATTTCCTATCAGAGACCCTACTGCTGCTCCACCTCCACAGCCCGGCGTTGCTGGTATCGATCCAGAGGAGGCAGGTCTTCCTTCTTCTTCTGATGATG
The DNA here is from genome assembly GCA_038442645.1 of Agave tequilana. Taxonomy (NCBI): domain Eukaryota; kingdom Viridiplantae; phylum Streptophyta; class Magnoliopsida; order Asparagales; family Asparagaceae; genus Agave; species Agave tequilana. Next base: position 65,767 of record JAVJIF010003228.1, on the reverse strand, counting down.
ATGATGGTGATGAGACCATGGCAGAAGGTGATGCTGAGGAGAGTTCGTCTGAGGAAGACGACGCTGAGGAAGGTTCTTCAAAGGACGATGCTGCTGGTGGTGCTGAGTGACCTGCCCCTTTTGATGATGTCAAAAAGGGGGAGAGTTATTTGTTGAGAGAGACTCCATATTTTGTGCACTTATATTTTTGTAGTATTTTCTGTTGTTGGACATCTCTATCTTGTATTTATGTTTGTGTGGACATGTACTTGTTTATGTTGGTTATGCTTTGTGGACATGTGTTTCATTTCTATTTTATGACATGAGTATTTTTATCTAGCATGGATATATGTGTTGTGGATGTGTTGTGGATTATGTTGTGGATTATCACCCACCATTTTTTTTGAGATTTGTCTATGCTTGAGCATATTTTTGTATATGCATGTGTTGAGGGGGAGCTTCATTTGAAGTCTCTACCCAAAATATTTGTAATAACTATATATGTTTTGTCATCATCAAAAAGGGGGAGATTGTTGGCCCAAAGGCCATTAGCCCTATATCTTGTTGAATATTTTGATGATAACAAACCATATTTTGTTATGTATTTAACAATTTTATTTAAAAGTATTTCAGGTTAAACAGGTCGATTTGACGGCTCCACTATCAAGACTCACAAGTTTGGACGCCGCTAAAGATATGCATTCCCAAGCTAAGCACATTAGGAAGCTTCGGCATCAAGACATGAAGAAAAGAACAAGTCAAGATCAAGACAATAAAAAAGTCCAAGATTTGTATTTTTACTTTTTCTTTTAGACTCTTTGTCAAAACCTAGATGTTAGAAGTAGAATTATGGGATTGTCACTCACACACACACACACGTTAGTTTGATTTATGGCTTCAAAAACAATTTCGATTTCCTACTTAGTTTTATAGGTAACATGTTTGAAATTTGTTTTTAGAAACTTTAAGTTTTTGGAAAAACCAATTTTTAGAAAAACAAGTTTTTATCAAGAGAAACTTTATCAAAATGTTTTAACATGTTAGGGTAGTGACATATGGTCATACTCCTATTTTTACAAAGTCCAAAACCCCAAACCACAAGACCAAAACCAAAAACCCAAGTTCTGGTTCTGATTTTTCAGAACAGACAGGAGCCGGTCGACCGCCCGGGTCGACTGACGTACACGCTGTGCATGTGTGTACGTCGGCCGACCGCTCCGGTCGACCGGGGCACTTACAGTGCTCTTTGTTTGTTCGGGTCGACCGGGGCGGTCGACCGTAGTCCCCCAACGGTCAAATATATGACCGTTGGCGGTCGACCGGCCCGGTCGACCGGCAGCTGTCAGAAAGTCTGACAGATTCCAACAGCTATATTTTTCTGACAGATTTTGTTGGGATCTCACCCCAACGAATCTCTCTTACTGTTTTACCCAGTTTTTCAACCCCTATAAATAGTGGGTCACTTCAACATGATAGGACAACAATTCCAAAACAATTTTAAAAGAGATTTTCATAAGAATTTCAAGTCTTCATTTTAGAAAAGATTTTCAAAGCCAAAATTTCCATACACCCATTTGAAGCCTATTCCTCTACTTCTCTCTAGATTTTGCACTACACAATCCCAAATTTCTACATCTACATATTGGTTATAGGATTGTGCAAGTGAGCTATTTTGTGATCAAGTGTGATCATTTTCTTCTTGAGCGAAGTTGTAGAGGCATCGGCCTCAAGCGAGCTAGTGTGCTCCGGGTGGTGTTGCTGCATCACAAGAGATAGGACAAGTGTGTCCTTGTATTGGCGATCCGGTGGGATCAACAATAGTGGAAATCCTTCAAGTGTGAAGGCGGGGACGTAGAGCGTGGCTCGAACCTCGGAAACATATACTTGTGTTTGCGTTTGCTCGAATTTTCTCTAAACTCAACTCCTTTAATTCTTGCACTACTTATTGTGTTTATTGCTAGTCTTTTAATTTGAGCAATTTGTTAGTAGAATTTTTAATTCCGCATTATTGCCACATTTCATATAGCCATCACCTATTCACCCCCCTCTAGGTGATTTCAATTGGTATCAGAGTCTAACCCTACAATTTGGTTTAACCACCTTAGGGAGATCCTTGTCATTGGCTATATTATTTGTTGCATTTTTCATATATTGTGCACTTTACTCATTTCCCATGGCATCACTTGACTTTTCTAGCATCAAGTCCCCACCAAAGTTTGATGGCTTGAACTTTCCCATATGGAAGATCAAGATGAACCTCTTCCTTAAGTCCCTAGGAGTTAGGGTTGCTAGGTCCATTACAAAAGAATTTATTGAACCCCTCACCGATGAAAGCTCATGGTCCGAGGACACCTCCAAGGATTATGAAGCTAATGCTAGAGCCCAATATGCATTAACCCAAGCCTTAAATGAGGATGACTTATCACGCATTATTAATTGCAAATCCGCATTTGAAGTTTGGAATATTTTAATTGTGACTCATTAAGGAACGTCACAAGTCAAAAGATCTAAGATTGACTTGTTGCGTTCTCAATATGAGAATTTTTATATGTTTGATAATGAGAGCATTGATGACATGCTCACGCGTTTCACCAAGATTACTAATACTTTATCTTCTCTAGGTGACGCAATCGATAATGACCAAAAGATTCAGAAGGTCATTCGGGCTCTTCCCAAATCTTGGGAAGTGAAGGCTACTACCCTCAAGGAACTCAACGATCGGGAGGAGTTGGACTTCTCCGGCTTCATTGGAAATCTCAAAACACATGAGATGGAAATGAAGGTTAGAGAAGAGAGGGAGGAGCCCAAGAAGAAAGCGCTCGCCTTCAAAGCTACTCCAACCATTATTGAAGAGGATGACTCATCGGAGGATTGCGATGAGGACTTCGCCATGCTCATCCGGAAGGTGGGCAAGATGTTCTACAAGAAGGGGAGGCAAAGCAACTTCCGAAGAGGGAGACCTCAAGGAAGGTATGAAAAGAAAAGAGAAGAACCCGGTCCTTGCTTCCATTGCAAGAAGATCGGACATCTTATCGCCGATTGCCCCGCACTTCAAGCAACCACCTCCAAGAATGCCCCAAAGAAGAAAAAGGCTATGGTAGCAACATGGGATGACACGGAGTCAGAATCCGAGGAGGAAAACGACGCCGCACACATGTGCTTCATGGCACATGGGGAGGATGCATCAAAGGTAACAAACGAAAACTCAATAGATGATGATGAGCTAACTATGGATGAATTAGCCCAATTTTTTGAAGAACTTCAACATAGGTATGAGATTTCTCAATCTCATAATAAAAAGTTAAAAAGGGAAAATGAGTCTTTAAAAGATAAAATTAATATTATTGAAAAAGAGAAAAATGATTTATCTTGTGCTTTTAAGAAAGTAAAAATTGATTTTGAAAATCATAAGTTAGCTTGTAAAGGGAAAACCCCCATTGCATCATGTAACAAAAATGAATTTTTGAAAATTCAAAAACGAGTTGATGTTTTAGATTCAACTCTTAAAAAGTGTGCTTTTGATTTAAATAAGTTTGCATCTAGATTTCCCAAGGGAGTAACCCAAGGGAAACACACTCACCATGCACATGCACGGAAACATGCACACTCACACAAATATGCATTTATGTATGGTAGTGGTAGAATTTACATATGCATGCATTGTGGCCGCAAAGGCCATTTAGAAAAATTTTGTTTTGCTAAACATAATGTAAACAATAAATATGTTTGGGTTCGTCCCGGTACTAATCCAAAAGGACCCAAAAAGATATGGGTACCAAAAGACCCTCCAAATTTAAATGATACAGGTGGATCTTCACCCTCCAAGACTTAGGAGGAGACATTGCCCGGGTGGTGGATGCAACTAAGCTCAAAGAACACATCGCATTTGCATCGCTATCTTGGAGGCACCTATTTTTGGAGATTGCCCATGCTTGGTAACTTCTCCATTTAAAAGTTTTTGTTTGGTTATTTATATACACATGTATAGGATTGTTAGTTTACTTTTATGATACATTGATATATGCTAGTGTAAACTTACATCCCTATCATGATTGTGTATATGCCATGTTTTAATATCTTGTCTTTTATACCATGTCCATTGTATGTCTACATGCCATGCCTAGACTAGCTTATTTATATATACACATTGTATTTTCAAAACTAGAAATAAAATTTTGTAAAAATTTCATATTCAAGCAAATACGTTAGAGATGGCAATTGCGCACCTCAACTCATTCAAGAGGAATCAAGAGGATGAAGTTCAGAACCCTTCACCGGGTATTCGGCTTCAACATCTCTAAAAACTTTGTTTTTGTATGAAAATTAAATAAAATGTTTTGTGTGAATTTTTGGTTGACATGATAACCTAATGAAGATTTAAAAACATTGTTGTATTTTTGTATGTTATATATATATCCTATTTAATTGTTAAATAGTTTTATTTAAATTTTTTTTTTTTGGAGCTCTGTCTGTCCATAGTTTTTTGGGCAAAGCCGGCCGACCGGCCCTAACCCCGGTCGACCGCCATTGCCTGAAAGAGAACAAATTTTTGCTCTCTGTTGCCAGTCGACCGGGATGGTCGACCGCTATGGATTACAGTGCTCTCGGGTTTTTCCGGTCGACCGGCCCGGTCGACCGTGCGTCGATTTCAGCCCCAAATCTGCTATTTATTTCACAATCTCTCTCACTTCTCTCAAAACCCAACCGGCGAGCCTTTCTTCTCCTTTTCTCCAAAAATTCTCCCAACTCAAAATCTCTCAAATTCTTTCAAAACTCACGTTGGAATCACTCTGTGTGGGTTAGATCTTCAGTCTCAGGGCTTCCTCACCAACAAATTTCAGGAATTTCAAGATCTAGGGTTAGGGTTTTTCTCAACTCAGGTAAAAATCTTTCTTTTGTTCAAATCTTCCTTTCTAGCCTTAAGAATCTAATTCTCTGTCAAAGATCTCTAGGTTTATTTCTGTTTAGATCAAGCCATATCCATCTACCCTAAAAATCAACTAAAAATCACTCTTTTCACCAAAAATGTCAAAAAGATCTAGGTCTGAGAAGGGAAAAAGCATAGTTCCCTCATCTTCCACCACTCCTAAACCTAAAAGACCTTTTGTGAACGATCTTGCAGAAAATCGTTTCATACAACTTTCCAAAAAGTCTGTAATTTCGAGAAGATGTGTAATTTTAAAGGATTTTGAACACCTAGGCATCCCTCGTATCCTCAAAAGAAACTCTTTGGATCATTTTATGACTATTTGGGAACCTGTCTACACATCCCTAGTTCACTATTTCTATGCCAACTATGCCTTTGAGGAAGATCGTGTTAGATCACAGATTGAGGCTAAAACCTGCACACAAAATACGGAATTATAGAACTTAAGAAAGAAGATGTGCAAGTGCTCAATTCTTCCGCTATAGCAAGTGGCTATGCGGGTCGTGATCCACAAGGAGGGTTTGCGATGGAAGCTTTTACAGTTTTATTGAAATCGTTAAGAAGAAAAGCGAAGGTTCTTCTCTGTTTTTAAAGTTATAAAAATGAAAAAGAAAGTTATAGTTAAAGTTAAGAAGAAAATGAAAGATGAAGAAGGTGGACAAATCAGAAAACAAGAAAAGTGACTATGTACAAATGGAGTGAGTGGAGAAGAAAGAGTTGGAAGAGGTGGTGATATAATTTACAGAAATGAGAGAAAGGAAAGAAAGAAAGGAATACTTACCTAGGTTGAGTGATGACTTACCTGGAAACCGTTGCATGTTCTACCTTTGCTTCGGAGGCGTTCAACGCATAGATCATAAGCTCGAGCTCAGTCCCCGTGCACATTATATCGTCAAGCCTAGCAAGAACGAAGTGATGCGGATCTTGGAAGAGGAGAACGTCTTCATGAACTATCGCTGGCTCTCACGTAGCTTAGTTATACTTGCTTTGGATTTCACTTGTAAACTCAACAAATACAACCAAGGTAAAGTAGAAGAGGAGGAAGAAAGCAAAACAAAATACGAACATAAAAAGAAGCTTTTACCTTTATTAATTGCAGAGACAATGGAAGAAAGGAGGAGGGTACATCGGTGTCACTCTCAACGTCAGCCTCTCTCTCTTACTTACATGAATCTTCTTCTACTCTAAGCTTACATACAAATTACATAGAAAGAAAAGAAAAACCTAAACTACAAAGTATTAAAACTAGGCTAAATCCTAATCTACATGTTTGTCCCATTTTCAGCGCAAGTACAGGCCTTTTATAGGCATAAACCCAACAACCAGGATCCCGGGGAGGTCGGGGGAGCAAACGCTCCCCCTAACTCCCCAAGATTGCCGCAGAAACGCGGCAAAAGCCGCGTTTCTGCGGCCAGGGTGTGGCCAGGTGGCCACGCCCTGTTGGTGGGTCTCCCCGGTTTCTCCCTCTGACTTTATCTGGAGTTGGTTTTACAATTTGGCTCCGAGATTTTGAAGAAATGGCCTTGGATTCTTGGCTTTAACCGATCGATCCTGAGAGGATTCTTCTCAACCGGTTTCAACCTCTTGATTTTGCCCTGATTTAGTGAGTGCGAATTAATTCTAATTTAATTCAGAATTTTGGTGGGCTTTGGGCTCATTTCTCTTCAACTCCTTAAAGATTGGGCCTGCAAATAAATTAAACAACTAATTAGGACAATGCAGGCTTTTATTCTATAATAAGTATGGACATATGATATTAAATATGCAACATTAGCGACCAATCACACCCCCATACCTATCTTTTGCTCGTCCTCGAGCAAAACAACTAAACTATACTAAGGATTATTAGACCACTTTCGCAGGTCACGCGATTGCACTGAGCATGTGCAACAAGCCGTTAAACCTCTAGGTTTCCCCTAGAGGACGAGTGTTGTCTCGTGAGGGTTTTTAGCGGATTGCACCCACAAAATCCATAAAGAAAGAGAAATAAAGAGTTAGTATTTTCGAAAAGCATTTTGAAAGAGAAAAATATTTGAAATATGATTGTAAGATCTAAGCAATCTATAAGTTATAGGAAAATCGAATTTTTCATTCCTAAACTTAGTCTCTATTCAAAAATTTGTTATCAATCAAAGTAAGGAGTCAAATTGTAATTCTCATCTAGTCTATTACTTTACCCTAAGTCATATGCACTTGTGACTGTGAAAATTTTGACTAAGGGTTCATTAACTCTAACTCTTATGCCTTATTTTATATATATATATATATATTTTTGTGGTATTATTCCTTAGTTTTATTAGGCTTTCTAATTTGCCCATGTAACGAGCCTTTAATCGATGACTCCCAAATCAGACGGTCTTAGGGCACCAGGTGAGAAGACACCCATAGGACTTAAGGACTCGAGCAAACAAGGCCACAAAACTAAGGATTTTATTATATGAACCTCTTTTAGGCGTGAATACTTATGCTTTATTAGGCACAAATACCCAGCTTAATCAGAGGATTTTTCTTTTCAAACTTATCTAATCATCTTTCGCATAAATACTAAGGCTTGCTTAGGCCAAAGCACCTAACTAATCAATAATTAGACTTGTTTGTGTATATATATATATATATATATATATATATATATATATATATATATATATATATATATATTATAACGTATCTAATCATCTTTCGCATAAATGCTAAGGCTTGCTTAGGCCAAAACACCTAGCTAGTCAATAATTAGACTCTTTTTTTTTCCAAACTCATCTAATTATTTTTTGCATAAATACTAAGGCTTTCTTAGGCCGAAGCACCTAGCTAATCAATAATTAGATTTGTTTATATATATATTTTTTATAAGGCATAAGAATCTTTGTTTTTGAACCCAAAGTGTGTAAGTGTATGAAGTGTGCATATTTCATCAAGGTAAAGATCAAGACCAAATTACTTTGACAAATTATCTTCCTAACTCTAAAAATCAAACAAATAATCTTATTTTGACCAAGTATAAGAAATCCTAATTTGGATTTTCCTATTCCTTAAAATTAACTTAATTTCTTACAAAAATAAGTCAAAATATTGTTTCTATTTTTCAAAAAGTTTTTTTTTTTAAAAGTAAAGAAAAGTGTTATTTTTTTTAAAGAAAAAGAAAAGTTATGTTAGACCCTCCCCCACACCTATCTCATGCATTGTCCTCAATGTATGAATTAATGCATAGATGCATGAAAAAGACGACAGGGAAGGAAAGTGTTACCTTAAGGTGGTGGTTCCGATGGTGGTCTGATTGGTCCACGAAACGTGGCCCAATCAACTTTTCTTGGGTCTCGAAGGAACCCACCAGAAATTATACTAATATAACCCATTAAAAAGATGTGTCCATTAAGGATTTTTATTAAGTATGTGACCCCATCTAATTTCCATATTCCATAACTAATTTTGGAGTCAAATTTGTCAACCACCTCGTCCCAGAATGGAGTATGAAATGATAGAACAGTTGACTTGGACTCAGGAAGGACAGGAACTAATACCGACTCAGGAAGGTGACTTAAGTCAAGTAAAGGTTCAGGAGTCGAAAAAGGTTCAGAAATTGGGTCCAAGTCAAGGAGTTGAAACTCTAGTCCACATGTATTTTCCAACAATGGAATGTGACCTAATATGGGTGATTCCAGTTCATGAATGATAGGTGGAGGAATCAAAACTGACTCTAAAATATTACTCAAGTTTGGTAACAAAACGGGAGTCAAGATTGATTCAGAAAGTTGAACTGGATCACAGATTTGAGAATCTAGGTCACATATCTCATTGAGTTCAATATCAAAAAATGGAGAACTTGCCAATTTGTCAATAGGATCTTCAAAAGTGTATAATTGGTCAAGTTCAATATGATCCTCAAAGATTGGTGATTCAATTTCATTATGAATTGGGACAGGATCCAATGTCGACTCCGGGAAAAGATTGAAGTCAGGTAAAGATACCGGAGTCATTATTGAATCAGGAAGAAGAATTGAATCACTAAGTTGGGGTTTAAGATCATATTCATTTTCAAGTTCGATTTCAGGAAAAGGATAACTTGCCAAATTATCAATTTCATTTGGAGTTTGGGCAAGTTCAAATGGTTGTGCTGAAAAGGAATCTTGAGTTCCAAAACTACATGACTCTTCGGCTCTAACAGAATAGTTAGTGACATCAGGACGGTGGGAACATAGAGATTCGACCATCATATCTATGTCACGATTACGAGTGGTTTGAGCCAGAGTCATGGCTTCAAGCATCTTTTCATAGTTGATAGGTTCATTGTTTTGATGAAAAGATGAAGAATTGTCTTGGAAGTGGTAGTAAAATTGTGAGTCCATCAAATTTTGGGATTTGTGTTTGGACTCACGTATACTCATTTCCATAATTGATGGTTTCCTATTTTGGACGGGTGGAACTGAGTATGAATCTTGAACATAATGTGGACTGGGTGGAGAAGGAGGGCAAGGTGGCTGGAAATTATGCTCGGAGGAGGTGAATCCCCACTGACTCGGTGAAGAGTTGAAATCATTATGAAAATTATAGTTATTAGATGGGGGGTATGGGTCATATTGATTCGGATAAGACCAATCCGGCACACTAGGTTGGTCAAAGTTATGATATGCCGGGTTGGTAATATCCGAAAATGAAGTCGGTGTGTAATATGGATTATTATTGTAGTTGAAAAAATTATTATTATAGTCCATATCACACAATAGAATACAAACAAAGAAAATCAAATAAATAAACAAACAAAAAGAAAAATTCTAGCCTAAGTTAGGGTAGACTTAGGACCTAGACGACTCCTAACTGGTTAGACTGTCCACGGGAGGTCTAATGTAGACTTTAACCACAAGCTAATCAGCCAGGTCAGGGCAAGGTTGGTGGGAGATTTTCCGTCAAAGACGTTCCTTAATTAAATAACCACAAACCTTCGGGCTTTCGGCCCTCAATCCCTTTCCTAGACACTGATTTTGCAAGAGTTAGATTCCAACATTTTTCCCCCTTAGGATAATCTCCTAATTGAGTCCGAGATATCCCTAGGGCCAACGTCTACTCAATTTTAGTTAGGCTTGGGTTATTGAGTGCTTAGAATGTGATTTTTGGGCTAAGGAAGGGTGATCAAATCCCCACCTTATCTTGTTAATGGGTTAGTGCCCTTAAGATCAATTTGTGCAAGTGTACAAGATATGTAAGATTCACTCAAAGCGATATAAACAACCAAGAAGTGAGTCCTATGCTAAATGCAATGCATACGTACCTTGCTCCAGCACTCTTCAACAGTAAAAAATAAAGGAATTAAAAAGACACGTGCCTAAAATGCAAATGTCTAATCAATTTTTATCTTTTCAACAAATATTTTACTGTTGATTATTAGCAGGCTTATGTTATGGCATATAAGAAAAATTAAAGTTGCAGCAAACTAGAATTTGTAAACTAAGCAGCCCTGTAAAAAGCTGTTAGTAGTCAACTCGTCCTTGCCGCAGATCCGCGGCCTTTGCCGTGGAAACGCGGCAATTCAGAGGGCCCTTGGTCTCTGCTTTTTGGAACAGAGGCCCAAGGCCACTTGTATGTTACTGCAATAATAATTTTCTGCTTTGCTTGCCCTGTAACCTGCAACAGAGAAGAAAATTCGTTTAGTTCAAAAAAATTTGCAATAAAAATTCAGATTTCAATAAAAACCGTTTTACCCTCCCCGGCAACGGCGCCAAAATTTGATTGAGGCTAAAATCTGCACATAAAATACGGAATTATAGAACTTAAGAAAGAAGATGTGCAAGTGCTCAATTCTTCCGCTATAGCAAGTGGCTATGCGGGTCGTGATCCACAAGGAGGGTTTGCGATGGAAGCTTTTACAGTTTTATTGAAATCGTTAAGAAGAAAAGCGAAGGTTCTTCTCTGTTTTTAAAGTTATAAAAATGAAAAAGAAAGTTATAGTTAAAGTTAAGAAGAAAATGAAAGATGAAGAAGGTGGACAAATCAGAAAACAAGAAAAGCGACTATGTACAAATGGAGTGAGTGGAGAAGAAAGAGTTGGAAGAGGTGGTGATATAATTTACAGAAATGAGAGAAAGGAAAGAAAGAAAGGAATACTTACCTAGGTTGAGTGATGACTTACCTGGAAACCGTTGCATGTTCTACCTTTGCTTCGGAGGCGTTCAACGCATAGATCATAAGCTCGAGCTCAGTCCCCGTGCACATTATATTGTCAAGCCTAGCAAGAACGAAGTGATGCGGATCTTGGAAGAGGAGAACGTCTTCATGAACTATCGCTGGCTCTCACGTAGCTTAGTTATACTTGCTTTGGATTTCACTTGTAAACTCAACAAATACAACCAAGGTAAAGTAGAAGAGGAAGAAGAAAGCAAAACAAAATACGAACATAAAAAGAAGCTTTTACCTTTATTAATTGCAGAGACAATGGAAGAAAGGAGGAGGGTACATCGGTGTCACTCTCAACGTCAGCCTCTCTCTCTTACTTACATGAATCTTCTTCTACCCTAAGCTTACATACAAATTACATAGAAAGAAAAGAAAAACCTAAAATACAAAGTATTAAAATTAGGCTAAATCCTAATCTACATGTTCGTCCCATTTTCAGCGCAAGTACAGACTTTTATAGGCATAAACCCAACAACCAGGATCCCGGGGAGGTCGGGGGAGCAAACGCTCCCCCTAACTCCCCAAGATTGCCGCAGAAACGCGGCAAAAGCCGCGTTTTCGCGGCCAGGGTGTGGCCAGGTGGCCACACCCTGTTGGTGGGTCTCCCCGGTTTCTCCCTCTGACTTTATCTGGAGTTGGTTTTGCAATTTGGCTTCGAGATTTTGAAGAAATGGCCTTGGATTCTTGGCTTTAACCGATCGATCCTGAGAGGATTCTTCTCAACCGGTTTCAACCTCTTGATTTTTCCCTGATTTAGTGAGTGCGAATTAATTCTGATTTAATTCAGAATTTTGGTTGGCTTTGGGCTTATTTCTCTTCAACTCCTTAAAGATTGGGCCTGCAAATAAATTAAACAACTAATTAGGACAATGCAGGCTTTTATTCTATAATAAGTATGGACATATGATATTAAATATGCAACATTAGCGACCAATCAATCACGTGTTTTAGGGAGAGATATAGACATCCCTATAGCACGATTTGCTGACTTGCTACATCTCTCCTCTGGAGGAGTATATGTTTATACTTTTGATCTACACGACTTTGAGTATCCGGGCGGTGAGTCTGCGCTCAACGCCTCCACTTTGATTCACGGGGATGACAACCCCGGTTTAGTAAGGAATGAGGAGGTCAACAAATTTACCCTCATCTCCCAAGTCCTTGCAAAATTCATTTTCTACAACATTTTACCTAAGTCCAGTGAGTATAGCAATGCTAGGGGTTCAGTTCCTCTCATAATCTATTGCCTTCTGAAAGGCATCAAGATTGATTTTCCTCACCTCATTGCTACTCACATGGCCTCTGACCATATCTGCATGTCCGGTAGGCACTTACCTTATGGGATGCTTATTACTCATTTGCTTCAGAGATTAGGCTTTGATTTGTCCTCTGAGACTCCCTGTCAGCCCGATATAAATTTAGACAGCGTCCTTTTGTAGAGGATGCAGGCTCAAATGCGTCGTCACGCACAAGAGCACCCTCCTGCGCCTCCTGCTGATATCCCAGGGTCATCTTCGGCCCCTGGATCCTCTTCCGTCCCAGGGATTTTATCTGCATCTATGCCATCTTTATCACCTGAGTTCCAGTCCTTCATATCTTCTGAGATTCGCTCTCAGATCCAGGAGCATCAGTCTTGGATCGAGCAGCGAGATGCAGCCTTTCGTACGGATTTGGAGCAGCGTGATGCAGCCCTTCGCGCGGAGATGGACTCGCGCTTCCAGGGATTTCGCAATGACATGACTTATTTTGCAAATGCCATGAGATTCGTGGACTCGCAATTTGAGACACTATTTGCGAAATTTGATATGCTTGGTCCAGATCCTACGACCATTTCTCGTCCTCTTCCATCCTTCGGTCCTCCATTTCCTATCAGAGACCCTACTGCTGCTCCATCTCCACAGCCCGGCGTTGCTGGTATCGATCCAGAGGAGGCAGGTCTTCCTTCTTCTTCTGATGATGATGATGGTGATGAGACCATGGCAGAAGGTGATGCTGAGGAGAGTTCGTCTGAGGAAGACGACGCTGAGGAAGGTTCTTCAAAGGACGATGCTGCTGGTGGTGCTGAGTGACCTGCCCCTTTTGATGATGTCAAAAAGGGGGAGAGTTATTTGTTGAGAGAGACTCCATATTTTGTGCACTTATATTTTTGTAGTATTTTCTGTTGTTGGACATCTCTATCTTGTATTTATGTTTGTGTGGACATGTACTTGTTTATGTTGGTTATGCTTTGTGGACATGTGTTTCATTTCTATTTTATGACATGAGTATTTTTATCTAGCATGGATATATGTGTTGTGGATTATCACCCACCATTTTTTTTTGAGATTTGTCTATGCTTGAGCATATTTTTGTATATGCATGTGTTGAGGGGGAGCTTCATTTGAAGTCTCTACCCAAAATATTTGTAATAACTATATATGTTTTGTCATCATCAAAAGGGGGAGATTGTTGGCCCAAAGGCCATTAGCCCTATATCTTGTTGAATATTTTGATGATAACAAACCATATTTAGTTATGTATTTAACAATTTTGTTTAAAAGTATTTCAGGTTAAACAGGTCGATTTGACGGCTCCACTATCAAGACTCACAAGTTTGGACGCCGCTAAAGATATGCATTCCCAAGCTAAGCACATTAGGAAGCTTCGGGATCAAGACATGAAGAAAAGACCAAGTCAAGATCAAGACAATGAAAAAGTCCAAGATTTGTATTTTTACTTTTTCTTTTTAGAAGTAGAATTATGGGATTGTCACTCACACACATACACTTTAGTTTGATTTATGGCTTTAAAAACAATTTCGATTTCCTACTTAGTTTTATAGGTAACATGTTTGGAAATTTGTTTTTAGAAACTTTAAGTTTTTGGAAAAACCAATTTTTAGAAAAACAAGTTTTTATCAAGAGAAACTTTATCAAAATGTTTTAACATGTTAGGGTAGTGACATATGGTCATACTCCTATTTTTACAAAGTCCAAAACCCCAAACCACAAGACCAAAACAAAAACCCAAGTTCTGGTTCTGATTTTTCAGAACAGACAGGAGCCGGTCGACCGCCCGGGTCGACTGACGTACACGCTGTGCATGTGTGTACGTCGGCTGACCGCTCCGGTCGACCGGGGCACTTACAGTGCTCTCTATTTGTTCGGGTCGACCAGGGCGGTCGACCGTAGTCCCCCAACGGTCAAAAATATGACCGTTGGCGGTCGACCGGCCCGGTCGACCGGCAGCTGTCAGAAAGTCTGACAGATTCCAACAGTTATATTTTTCTGACAGATTTTGTTGGGATCTCACCCCAACGAATCTCTCTTGCTGTTTTACCCAGTTTTTCAACCCCTATAAATAGTGGGTCACTTCAACATGATAGGACAACAATTCCAAAACAATTTTAAAAGAGATTTTCATAAGAATTTTAAGTCTTCATTTTAGAAAAGATTTTCAAAGCCAAAATTTCCATACACCCATTTGAAGCCTATTCCTCTACTTCTCTCTAGATTTTGCACTACACAATCCCAAATTTCTACATCTACATATTGGTTATAGGATTGTGCAAGTGAGCTATTTTGTGATCAAGTGTGATCATTTTCTTCTTGAGCAAAGTTGTAGAGGCATCGGCCTCAAGCGAGCTAGTGTGCTCCGGGTGGTGTTGCGGCATCACAAGAAATAGGACAAGTGTGTCCTTATATTGGCGATCCGGTGGGATCAACAATAGTGGAAATCCTTCAAGTGTGAAGGCGGGGACGTAGAGCGTGGCTCGAACCTCGGAAACATATACTTGTGTTTGCGTTTGCTCGAATTTTCTCTAAACTCAACTCCTTTAATTCTTGCACTACTTATTGTGTTTATTGCTAGTCTTTTAATTTGAGCAATTTGTTAGTAGAATTTTTAATTCCGCATTATTGCCACATTTCATATAGCCATCACCTATTCACCCCCCCTCTAGGTGATTTCAGTAAGACTAATATTGCTTACAGCCAATAAATAGAGAGCTGATATATTTCTATAGATAGACTTAGTCGACTATATAAAGGAGTAAATCGACTAGAGGATATATTAGTCGACTAGACTTGGGTATAAGTCGACTACAAGACTATATTGTGTGTGTGATCTAGGCTTTTAACATTGTATAAAAAAATACAAAAATAGCCAATATCCTTGAGTAGTCTTGAGCAATTAGAACTCAGTATAAGCTTTTGAGATAGAGCTCCAATGCATCTGCATCACAAATGTTATCATCAAAATTTAAGTTTCAACTTTCTCCCCCTTTTTGATGATGACAAGTTGTGTGCATATAACTCCCCCTAAAGAGAACAAGTTATAACAAAAAATTATTCTCCTGTTCTCCCCTTGTATAGAACAAGTTATAATAAATATAGATAACAAGTGTTCTCCCCCTGCAAAAAATATATCATGACATATATATGATACATTTATTATATGTTTGAAATAATTTTCTATCATCAAACTTTTTTATTTGGTACCTATAAGATAAATATTAGAATGGTACCAATCATAATAGGGTCAAAAGACAATTAACTTTTAGGAACCCAAACCCAATTTGAATTTGGTTTCCATTTGTTAGTATAAACATAATCACAAGAATTACATATATGATGTATATATGATGCAATATAAGTATTTTTATCCACAATACTTAAATTTTTAGGAATCCATATATATATATTTATTCTTAATTCTTTTTAAAATAGGATCAGTATTTCTTTTCATAAAAGAATTATATGGATTATGATAAACATGTGTAGATTTTTCAAACTTATCTTTTGAAAATCCAAAATGATTATTTGAAATCTTTTGATAAGACAATAAATCATTTAAATTTTCTTTTTCTTGATTAAATTTTGTTACATTTTTCAAAATTTCTTCATACTTAATTTTGAAACTGATCATTTTTTTTATCTAAAATAGAAATTCTAGAACTTAAAGAAATAGTTTCTTTTCGAAGTAATGTATTCTCTTTTAAGAAATTCTCATTATCCCTTTTTAAAGATAATATAACTTTTCAAAGTCATCCTTTTGAGAATTTACAGAAGAAATTTGAGAAACATAAAATGAATTTTCTTTGTTGAGTCTTTCATTTTCCTTTAACAAAACTTTATTTTTAATCTTTTCATTCTTAAGATCATCTTATAATTCATGAAATGCATCTAATAATTCAGTATATTGTATCTCACTTCTTCTTAAGCCATAAAACAAACATTGGCATGTTCAGTGGCTTCTTTTTCGTTTGAGGAAGATGAATCACTATTCTCTTATGATGCCTGATAATCTTTCTTCTTTTTAAACTTTTTGAACTTGGATTTCTCTTTGTTTTTGAGCAATGGGCAATCCTTCTTTATATGACCTGATTTATTTTAATTAAAACATGTAGGATTAAACTTATCTTGCTTCAAGAATTTTCTGAATTTTCTTGAGAGTATTGTCATCTCTTCTTCATTATTATCTGAATTGTCCATATCTGAAGATGTATGGAAGACAAGTACTTTCTTCTTAGATAGAGGTTGTTGTTCATCCTTTTTCCGCTCTTCAAGTTGCACTTCATATGTCATTAAATTACCAATAAGATTTTCTAATGACATAGTTGAGAGATCATTTGCTTCTTCTATTACAGTGATTTTCTTCTCCCAATGTGATGTGAGTGCACAAAGAATCTTTCTAACATTTTCGGCTTGAGTGTATTCCTTTCCAAGAGATGCTAAAGAATTTGTAATATCGGTGAACCTTGTAATCATTTCTGAAATTATTTCGTTCTCCTTCAATTTGACGAGTTCAAACCTGTGAACAAGAACAGAAATTTTAGATTCTTTAACTTTATTAGTACCTTCATGGGTTACCTGTAGAATCTGGCATATTTGATTTGTAGATCTGGCCGTTGACACGCGATTGAATTCTTCTTTGTTCAAGGCACAGAAAAGCGCATTCGTTGCTTTGGCATCAAGGTTTGTAGACTTCTTTTGTTCTTCACTTCACGCATTGTAATTGGTGGTCGGCTTGGTGTAAGGTGCTTCTACTATGTTCTAGAGTTCATAGTTGAGTGATTGCAAGTAGATCTTCATTTTACACTTCTAGTAGTTATAGTTTGATCCATCAAATAATGGTGGACGTTGTGTAAAATGTCCTTCTTTGAACTGTGATGAAGGAAACTCCGTTGCCATCCTTGTATGTAGGGTGTTGACCGGGTATGCAGGGCTCTGATACCAAATGTAGGATCTAAAAACACTGTCAACACAAACACTAAAACAAAGATGAATAGCGTTGAATAAAATACTTGCAGGAAAGAAAATAAATCTCAGAAAAATACAAACGCAAACACGAGAGATTTTATCCTGGGTCGATCCTCGTGACCTATGTCTAGTCCCAAAGCAACCCGCTTGAGATTTTCCTTATCCTGATTTTGTACAGCCAAAATCAACTCCTTATACACCACTTGACAAAACAACCTTTACCTAATCCATATAACTCTTCTCTACACCAAAAAGATAACAACTTGTACGACTTCTCTTCTACACCAAGAAGACACTCTTTGAATGATTACAATGAATATCCTATAAGCCTTGAATCTTGTATGTGATCGTGAACAAGGTTTCTTATAGATTGACTCTTAGAATTCTTCATAATAAAATCGGAATTGTGTGAAGAAATGAAAGTGAAAACTAGTTTTTAGAAAACAAATTTTTCAACAGAGTTTGGACAGAAAACTATGATTTTGAATTAGTGTTTTTATCCTAGGACAACATCCCTATTTATAGGTGAAATTTATGGTCAGTTAGAGAAGTTATCAATTTAAATTTGAATATCAAAACGTTGGATAAACACCAGAATATCAATAACATTGTAACAGTCAGAAACTGTTATTAGTCGACTAGGGTATGGAGGGTAGTCGACTAGGGTATGACATTTTGCCTGGGCTAGTAGACTAGTCAAGCAATCAAGTCGACTATATCAAGACTGATACAGATGATAAGTTTCTAGAAACTATAATTAGTCGACCAGTAGAAAGGGTTAGTCGACTACAACATGAATTAGTCAACTAACAGTGTAGGTAAGTCGACTAATATTGCTTACAGTCAATAAACAGAGAGCTAATATATTTCTGTGGAAAGACTTAGTAGACTATATAAAGGAGTAAGTCGACTAAAGGATATATTAGTTGACTAGACTTGGGTATAAGTCGACTACAAGACTATATTGTGTGTGTGATCAAGGCTTTTAACATTCTATAAAAAAATACAAAAATAGCCAATATCCTTGAGTAGTCTTGAGCAATTAGAACTCAGTATAAGCTTTTGAGATAGAGCTCAAATGCATCTGCATCACAAATATTATCATCAAAATCTAAGTTCCAACAAATATGACAAGAGTTGATTTGTGATATGAGCAATTTTGAGGACCTGCCATTCTATTGAGGAGAATTGACAAGTGAAGTTTGGATTGTCAAAGGTGTAGTGTTAACTTGACAATTTTGAAAACTTGTGGCTCTATGTAAGGGAGTCATCAAGTGGAAGTTCGTACTCGCTGAGGAGTATTGAAACTTTTCACTGTTAGAAGTGTGGTGTTAACATAACAGTGATTGAGTTTGTGGACTTACCACTCTATGGGAGGGAATTTGTCGGGGATTTTGGAGGGATATAAAATAAATTGTCAGAGGTGTAATATTAACTTGATGAACTCCGCTGGGGATTAAGAAAAATGGCGTGTCAGAGGTTTATTGTTAACGTGACAAGTTTGTGCTCATTTCACCGGAGAAATAGATACTAGTATTTTTGTGGTCCTACAATTCCGTGAAAGAAAATTGGTAAGAGATTTTGGAGGGGAAGGCGGGACCAAGTCCCTTAGGATTTTTAATAAACCCTCAGCTATCAATGAATTTGATATGCCTTTATCAACTACCGTTTGAGTTGGGCTAGCCATACTATTCCCCTTAGCAGATGAGTTCTCGAGGACTTATGTTGGACTTAAAATCTAACATTTTCATTTATCCTTAACCGTTGAGGGCGTTGGATTTTGATAGTCTCTAAAGAAGAGTGTCAAAACTAATACTCAGTTAGCTTGTCTTTATTAGCTCAATTTTATTGAGAACTGTACTATATTCTTGATTGAGGTTTTACCTACACACAAAAATACAAAATTTCAGAACTCAAGAATAAAATGTGCAAGTACTCAATACTATCGCTATAGCGAGTGGCTATGCAGGTTGTGATCCACGAGGAGGGACTAATGATGGAAGCATTTTGAGTAAGTTGTCTTTTAAGTTACAATCAATGGTTAAAGATCTTCTTTTAGTTCTTGAAAAGAAAAAGAAAAATAAGTAACAGTTAAGTTAAGAAGAAAGTGGTAGATTGAGAAGGTGAAAAAATGAAAAATGGATTTATACAAAGTTAAAAAGAGTGATAAAAGAGTTGGGAGATTGTGGTGTCGGTGATCTAACTAAAAGTTAAAAGAAAAGAAAGAAAACTTAAAAGAAACACTTACCTTCTTTAGTCAAATACTTACCTTGAATCTTTGGCGACGATGTTACCCTGAAGTGGAGGCAATCAGCGCATAGCCCATAAGAGTTGATTCTAGTCTCTTCCACATTACATCATCAAGACGATACAAGTCTAAAATGATACAGACTGAGACTAAAATTCATCGTCATGAGCTATCGTTCGCACTCGCAAAGGCAAGGCTCTTTCAATGCTATAACACTCACTTGGATAGCAAATTGGTACCAAAAGAAGAGAGTAAAGAAGAAGAGGAAAACAAAAACAAAGAAGAACATATAAAAGAATAGTTACCTCTTTATTACTTGTGGAAACGATAGAAGAAAGGAGGAGTTTACATCGATGGCATTCTCAACATAAATCTCTCTCTTACTTACATGAATCTGAGTCTAATCTATGCTTACAAAGAAATAAAAATTACATGAAATGAAATTAAAAACCTACACTAGAAAGAATGAAAAATTAGCCTAAGAATCCTTTTCTGCTTGGTCCTTCCCTATAGTCTCTGAAAACCCAGTATTTATCGGCAACCCAAACAGGGGAGAGCGTACGAAGATAGGGGGAGCAAACGCTCCCCTAACAACCCTAACAAAGCTACGAAAACGCGGCTTTGACTGTGTTTTCGCGGCCTGGGTGTGGCCAGGTGGCCACACCCAGGGGTTGCTGCTCCCTGGCTTCGCAATATGATTTTATCTCTCGCTGGATTTGCAGTTTTGGGTCCTGGATTTGACAAAACCTCCTTTGATCTTTGGCTTTAACCAATTGATTTATAAAGATCTTGTTTTAAATGCTTGTTCAACTGATTGTATCTTCTCTGATTTGCTATGATTTACCCTGATCTTTAATTTGAATTAATTCTGAATTAAATCAGAATTTTGATCGGCTTTTGGGCTCGTTTCTCTTCCCTCTCCCTTAGTAATGGGCCTGCATATAAATTAGATAATAAATAGGATTAAAAATAGAGTTTATTATTTAATAAATATGAGAATGTGACAATAAATATGCAATATCAGTGACTGATCACACCCCATACCTATCTTTTGCTCGTCCTCAAGCAAAACAACAAAACTAAACCAAAAATTATTAGACCACTTTCGCAGGTCATGCGATTGCACTGAGCATGTACAACAAGCCGTTAAATCTCTAGGTTTCCCTTAGAGGACGAGTTTTGTCTCGTGAGGGTTTTCAATAGATTACACCCACAAAATCCATAAAGAAAGAGAAACAAAGAGTTACTATTTTCAAAAAGTATTTTGAAAGAGAAAAATATTTGAAGTATTATTGTAAGAGTTCAAGTAATCTATAAGTTATAGGAAAATCGAAATTTTTATTTCTAAACTTAGTCTCTATTCAAAAATTTATTATCAATCAAAGTAAGGAGTCAAATTGTACTTCTTATCTAGTCTATTACTTTACCTTAAGTCATACGCATCTTTGTGAAAATACACTTAGAGGGGGGTGAATAGGTGTACTTGCTAATCTAATGCAAATGATGCGGAATTATAAACTAATTAGCTAACACATTAAGTGTAACCAAGAGTGAATCCGAATTCTCCGTGAAGGGCTCTGGAGCTACTTCTCTCTATTCCTATAAATAAGAGTTGAGGTGCTATATGAAGCCTCTTGGTTCAACACAAGTATGGACACACAAACAATACCAAGCATATATATGATATGAACAATATGACGCAATGCAAGATATAAGAGAGAAAGAGTTTAGAGATAGTGGGATCAAATGCAAACACTGGGATATGCTTTGAGGATCGAGTCACTGCTCTACGTCCCCGCCTTCACACAGAAGCATTTTCACTATGTCCACATAGGACCTCCCACACATGGAACCTCCATCGAGGAATTTACAATTACAAACTTAGGAGTACACAACTCCTCTCTAAAAAATAACCACCTCTACACAAGAGGCAAGACACAACTCTCAAACACAACCACAATTGCCTCTACACTTAGAGGGATAGGCACAAAGCCAAATCTCAATCACCTCTACACAAGAGGGATAGAAACAAATACAAAGTAAAGAAAGATTACAACTTGGTGATCACAATAGACCACAAATAAGTCTTGGTGATCACAATAGACCAAAAACACTTTTTCTCACATAAACATGATCCTACAGATGGGATAAATATGATAGCTCAAGTGTGAGAAAAATAAGATATTTGAAAACAAATCACAAAGAAAAATACTTAAGAAAAATACTAGATAGAGATAAGAATGAAGATCCAAAAATTAATTTCCCAAAGACTCTATTTTTCTTTGATTTTTCCAACCCATGAAAATAAAATAAAAATAAATCTTTTTGGCACAAAAACTCTTCAAAAACTTGTTGCTAAACACTGAAAATATAGGAATGAAAGCTCTCTCAAAATCATGTTGAAAACAGCCCCCAAAACCTTTTTATATAGGGTTGGGAAAAATATAGCCGTTGGCAGCTTGAAAGGTCAGAAATGACTCTCCAGTCGACCGGCCGGTCGACCGTCCAACGGTCATTTTTCTGACCGTTGGCGCTCCGGTCGACCACCCGATCGACCGGGCCAAGCTTGTCGGTCGACCGGTGCTACCCGAGACTTAGGTAGTTTCAGTCGGTCGACCGCCCGGTCGACCGGTCTTCTAGGCTGGTCCTTGTGCACGTCTTGTGCACATCGGTCGACCAGCGGTATGGTCTGGCTGATATTATGGGTATTAAAACTTGGTTATTTTAACTTCTATAAAATCCCATAAATTCACATTAATTCTACAAAAATAAGTTCTTATAAATATTTAAAGAACAAATATGTGTGAGTAAAATTCAACACATATTATAAACTATTTGAACCATTTTTGTGATATTGAATTTAGGCTTAAACACAAAAACCGTATTTTTCAAAAACCAAAACTTTGAAATGGAAAGCTGATTTTTCCTAAACTTGTATAAATACAAAAACAAGATATTTAAACGCTTTTGAAGCATAGAGTATATGGATAGAATCCAATAAACATGTATAATATACATCTATGTTTTTGACATGAAACTCAAAACGGTTAAACCAAAAACTAAACATATTGAAATTTTTGTGTGTGAACTTGAGCATATCGACACTATCTATCTTTACACAAGATCTAAACACAAACTAAATACAAACCGAAGTCTTCTTGTAGAACTCCTTCTCCAAGTCGACTCGATCCAAACACGATCCAAAGAGCCTGACTCCTACCAATGCTAGATGCGATCTTGACGCGCGAGCTCTTGAATCTACACTGTTAGCTCCAAAACTCCTTCGTTGAAGCTAAGCACCTAGTAAAATCTTGATTAATAACTGAAACTATATAAACACAGGATCATTAGTAAATTATAACTACATGAGTTAATCAACATCAAAACTAGTGTGAGGGCCTTTGGGCCAACAAGCTCCCCCTTAACTCATGCATAACAATAAATAAATAAATATTCAATGAAATGTATAAACTAAACACAAGCATATATGCATACACAAAGATATAAACATGCATATATAAACTCACTAAATTCTTCTCCCCCTTTTTGTCAATTCATCAACAAAGGGGTAAAGAAAACAACCAATAAAGATGTATATGTGATATACATTCTTGAAGAGGAGAGACGTAAAGCTAACTCCCCTTGCATACATGCATTACATGAAGAAGAGATGACTAGACCCTAACCACATAAAGCATAATATACAATGTATAAGTGGAGATGTCAAGCTCCTCCTATACATGTGTATCACATAAAGAAGAGAGGTCAAGCTTCTCAATGTGATATACACTCAATATGAATCTATATATAGAGAAGATGTGAAGCTCCCCTTGCATATAGGCAAAACATATCATCAAATCTTAAAAGAAAATTTTGATAGTTTCTTAAAACAAGATATTTGAACTTTCTTAAGTCAACAAAACAAGTTTTGATACCAATAGTAAATTTTGATACCAATTAAAAGTAAAAACCAATTTTTTTGGTTAAACACTAAAATCATTTTGCAATAAAGATACCAAATTGAGAATAATACCAATTTAAGATTATTGATACCAATATTGAAAATGTTAACATATACCAAAACAAAGTATTTTTCATCATAAAAAGTGGGAGTAAAATATCAATACAAAATAAAACTGATTGAAAGATAAAACACGAACTTTTCTCCCCTTTTATGAAATACTAATAAAAACAATGCATAAACATGTATAAGATACCAATTGAAAAATAATTGACACTATGGACTAAATCAAGCTTAGCAAGAAATAATTTGTGCTTTTAAGAAAAATGTTAAGACATTGTTAAACGAGCACAATCAAATCATATATATGTATGTATGAAAATACTAATTGAAATGAGATCAAGTGTATAACTCATACCTACCACCCAATTCATGAACATGTTTAAAAGATATTCACGTAAGGGTATACAAGACATGACGCCCATCCAACCGCTCTTAAAGGGTAGAAGTTTTCAAAAATAAGATTTGAAAATAGTTATAAATTGAAAATACTACCAAATAAAGAAAAAATAACTGAAAGTACACCTAGAGGGGGGGTGAATAGGTGTACGGATAATCTAATGAACTAAATGCGGAAATTAAAAACTTAATTGCAACACACTTAATATAACCAACGAGTGTAGCCGAATTTCCGGTGAAGGGCTCTGGACTAACTCCTCTTGATTCCTCTGAATAAGAATTGAGGTGCTATATGAAGCTCTCGTGGTTAAACACAAGTGAGGCACACACAAACAAGCCAAGCATATAATATATGAATGAGCAATATGAAATGATGCAAGGCACAAAGTAAAGAGAGAGTAAGAGAGTCAATGGATCAATCGCTAACACACGGATATGTTTCAAGGTTCGAGCACCCAACTCTACGTCCCCGCCTTCACACAGAAGGATTTCCACTAACTTGTCCACACAGGACTCCCACACAGGGAACCTCCACTGAGGATTTGAGGGCAATACAATAACCGGGAGTACACAACTCCTCTCTCAACCGAATACAACCTCTCACTAGAGGCTAGGCACAAAGCCACACAAACACCACCTCACACAAGAGGGGTAGGCACTTAGCCAACAAATCAATCACCTCACACTTGAGGGATTCCAACACAAACTCCACCTCTCACTAGAGGGAGCCAAACAACAATCTCCACCTCTCACTAGAGGGAGCCAACCACCACTCCAAAATCAACCTCTACACAAGAGGGATAACACAAAGTAGGAGGGTTTACAACATGGTGGTTTCTACAACCACAAACTATCTCTTTCTCACTAAGCAAAGATCCTAATAGATAGGATAGAATGATAAGCTCAAGTGTGAGAAAAATCAAAGGAATGGAAAACGAATACTCAAAGAAAATCCTTGGGAAAAACTAGAAATAAGGATGAAGAAGTTGAACCAAAAACACTTTTCCCAAAATCACTTTTCTTTGATTGTTCAAACCCTAGAAAACACCAAATCAAATGTAAACTTTAAAGCCCAAACTTCTTTTTAATTGCTGCAAAAACACTAGTAATGTCAAAAAAATAGGCTCTCAAAAATCTTACACAAAAAAGCCAAAGATTGGGGTATATAAAGGCCCCAACAAAACCTAGCCGTTGGCAGCTGACTAGGCCCAGAATGGCCTTCCCGTCGACCGGCCAACGGTCAAAAAATTGACCGTTGAGCATGCTGGTCGACCGCCCGGTCGACTGTGCCAATCCAGAGAGCAAATTGCTCTCTGGCCGGTCGACCGCTCGGTCGACTGTGCCAAGCCTCACGGTCGACCGCCCCCACCCAAGAGTGGGGCACTTGCAGTCGGTCGACCGCTCGGTCGATTGGCCCAAGTGGCTGGTCAGCGTGCACAACCTTGTGCACGTCGGTCGACCGGTCCGGTCGACCGACTCTTGGTCCGGTCGACCGGCCTGGTCGACCGCCAGAGCCTGACAGGGCTGTTTTAGGGATCAGAAAACTTGATTTTTAATTGCCAAATAAATCTCATAAAATTTCTAAAAATCCACAAAAATAGTTTCAGTATAATACTTTAAAAATCAAACATGTTTGAGTGAAATCAAAACATGTTACAAATAAGTTGAACTATTTTTATAACTTAGAAATTTTGCCGAAAACCAAAACTCGTATTTTCCAAAACTTGAATTTTTGAATGGAATCCGATTTGTCCAAAACTCATCCAAATACAAAAAACATGATATGAAACAACATTTAGGCATGTAGTATATGGATAGAAATCCAATATACATGAAAGATATATATATCAATATTTTTGACAATAATTCCAAAAACAAGTTTTGTTAAAATACAAAACTTAAATACAAGAATAGGTTATCAAACTAAGTTTGTATAAATAGTTGAAGTATAAATGTATATAGAACAAATCTAATATACATTAAACCATGTAAACTTGTTTTGATTCTATCTATTCATGAAAACCAAGATCGGTTAAACCAAAAACCGAAAACCAATAAACATGAAACTAGAAACAAGTGTGTGTGTTGTGAACTTGAGTATATCACACTATCTAGTCTTTACAAATGGATCTAAAAATATAAACTAAACAAAGTACCGAAGTCTTCTTGTAGAGCGTCGTCTCCAAGTCGACTCGATCCAAAACGTGATCCAACGAGCTTGACTCCAACGAGTGCTAGGGTATGATCTTTGACGCTCGGGCTCTTGAATCACCATGAAAAGCTCAAAACACCTTGTTGAAGCTAATCACCTACTAATATCTTGGTTAAATATCTGAAACTAAACATCACAAGATTATTAGTAAACATAACTACATGAGTTAATCATCATCAAAACTAGAGTGGAAGGCCTCTGGGCCAACAATAACTAGTTTATAGTAATTTTTGAAAAACTAATTAAAGATCCTTCAAACATGAAAACAAATCATGTATCCCATGAAGCAAGCTAAATACACAAGAGTTGACACTCGAAATCTATAAAGCTCATAAATGCTCATGAAAATATAGTCATGAGTAAATAAATAAAATGTGAGTACACAAGATGTGAATAGCATATTCATAAAAATAAGCAATAAAACTCAAAATATCAAAATATATGAAAATCATAAAAATTTATTTTTCATTAAAATTAAATAAATTTCAAGGTATATGTATGTTCTATCAAATATTAAAAATATATATACATATCCCAAACATAAATGAGTCCATAAAAGAATTTTGCATGAAAAGCAAGTGACTTTAGGATAGACATGTATATTTATTAGTTTTAGACAAAACTAACCTATACATGAAGATAAACATATTTTATGAAAATATGTGAAAAATAGGGAATACAAGTTAAAACGTAAAAAATCATCAAAATTAGGTTATACAAGTACATCTAATGGGTACAAATAATCAACATAGCACAAACATATAATAATAAAATGTGACTCACTAGTTGTACAAGTATAAACATAAGTTTTAATGAAAATTACATCCAGACAAGTAATCAAAACATAAAGCATAAATGAAAACATAAACCAATATGATCATTAAGTTAAATGCACATGTTTTAGAACTTAGGATATACATAACAGCTAAACTATAGTGATAACACAAAGGATGTAAGTCCATATGAACATGGGTTTATCTCAAAGGACTATCTATGTATATCACATGTCTAATTTATATTGCATCTAATATAATGAACATGAAAAAATCAAAACATGCTAAAAATCAATCAATGAGAGCATGTAATCAAAATGAGAGTTAGAGATAGTTACCAAAATCAATAGGGCTAATATCTAGGTCTCCAAGCTATTGGTGTCCTTCCACCAAACTTTTCTTGAAAGTGATGCATCCAAAAGTGTCACTATTTAGCTCGGAACGCATCTACCATCAAGGCACCATTACTCTCACGTCAAGCGAGAGCCCACACCTACATCAAACACAAGAAGTGAGAATTTTGGTACCCATTTTCTTTTGGGTCTATGGGGGTTAGCATCATAAGGAATCCAAACATTATTATTTGCAAAATTTATAGAATTTAATCTATCAAAGCGAAATCTTACAAGATGGCCTTTGCGGCCGCAATGTGTACATTTGTACACTCTAGCATGCATGAGTGGTGTGAATGTGAACATAGTGTGCATATGTATGTCGTGGGTTATGTGCATGCATGTGGAGCTTGTTTCTTTTGAAACAAGGTTTCCAATCTAGAACAATTGAATGCACAATTGCTCAAAGTTGATCTCAAATAATCAATTCTATTTTTTAAGACATGAATCTCATTTTTATCAATAGTAGCTGAAAGACAAGGCAAGGATCAATATTATTAGCATGGCAAGAATGATAATCAATAGTCTTTTTCTTTTTAGAAATGTTTTCTTTTTCTTTTGAAACAATTTTTCTTTTTTAAAGAGATATTTTCTTCCAAAACAATCTCTTTTTCTTTTTTCACCAAAATAATTTTATTTTTTAAAGAATTATTTCCTTCACAAATATCATTTAATTTAGAAGAAAAGGAAATATTCTCCTTTTTTCAAAAATTCATTTTTTTTGAAATGCATTCAAATTTATTTTGAAAAGAATCTTTTTCTTTTGAAATGGAATCATATTTATTTTTTAATCTTTTATTGTCCTTTTTAAGCAAATCATATTATTCAAGAAGTTATTGACAAAATAAAGCAAGCTCATCATATAGCATGTCAACATCCTCATCAAGGTCGGATTCAGAATTTACCTCAAGGGGGTTATCCCTTGGACCATGTAGCATATATTGGAAGCTTCACTTCCATCATCCGAGTCACTCCCCATATAGTATTGCTTTTGTTCACCTAGAGAGACAAGTGTGTTCCATACTACAAAAGCCGAATCAAAATTAGAAACCCTAGATAAATATTCATCATTTAGGGTAGATCTTAAAGCATAGATGACTTTTGTATTAGCCTCAATATGTTTGCCATTTGAACAATAATAATCTTTAATAGTGGCAAAATAAACATGAATTCTTAGGGTTTTGAGGTACATTGACATCTTAACTTTTCAAATTTGGATGTTAAGAATATCAAACATAGGAGGTGTCATGAAATCCATATGTGTGTGTACAAATATTGTGATTAGCTAAAAAGAGGATCTTTATCTCAAGATTGTTAGACCCAAATCAAGAGCACCAAGCTCTGATACCAATTGAAAATACACCTAGAGGGGGGTGAATATGTGTACTTGCTAATCTAATACAAATGATGTGGAATTATAAACTAATTAGCTAACATATTAGTGTAACCAAGAGTGAGTCTGAATTCTCCGTGAAGGGCTCTGGAGCTACTCCTCTAGATTCCTATAAATAAGAGTTGAGGTGCTATATGAAGCTCTCTTGGTTCAATACAAGTATGGACACACAAACAACACCAAGCATATATATGATATGAACAATATGATGCAATGCAAGATATAAGAGAGAGAGAGAGAGAGAGAGAGAGAGAGTTTAGAGATAGTGGGATCAAACGCAAACACTGAGAAACAAATCACAAAGAAAATACTTAAGAAAAATACTAGATAGAGATAAGAATGAAGATCCAAAAACTAATTTCCCAAAGACTCTATTTTTCTTTGATTTTTCCAACCCTTGAAAACAAAATAAAAATAATTTTTTTTGGCACAAAAACTCTTCAAAAACTTGTTGCTAAACACTGAAAATATAGGCATAAATGCTCTCTCAAAATCATGTTGAAAACAGCCCCCAAAAATCCCTTTATATAGGGTTGGGAAAATATAGCTGTTGGTAGCCTGAAAGGTCAGAAATGTCCCTCGGTCAACCGCCCAATGGTCATTTTTCTGACCGTTGGCGCTCCGGTCGACCGCCCGGTCGACCGGGCCAAGCCTGTCGGTCGATCGGCACTACCCGAGACTTGGGTAGTTTTAGTCAGTAGACCGCTCGGTCGACCAACCTTGTAGGCTGGTCCTTGTGCACGTCTTGTGCACATCCGTCAACCGGTCCGGTCGACCGTCCGATCGACTGATTAGTCTCTAATTTTTCATAATTTTTATCACATTCTCATTTATTTGATGTAAAATTCTGCTAATAAAGCTTTACTTGCTTAATCCTAGGTCTATGGTGTGCAAATGAAGAAGAAGACCCTAAACTACCATTTAATTGGTAATTAAAGGCCTACCAAGTAGCCATTGACTTTAGAGTGAATATTTGTCAACCCAGGGCATCAAATCTAGAAACCAGAAGATCCACCTGACAGGGGACAGACAGGACGACCACTGTCCGAAGCCAGACGCGCGCCGCCCTGGCATGGCCGCGAAAACGTGGCCTGGGCCGCGTTTTGGCGGCCATATGGGCGCAGGCGCGCCCGGGCTTTGGGCCAGGGGTTGCCCCCTTGGCCCCCTTTTCTCTGGTGCCTATAAATACCCCCAGGGGTCTTCAGTTGGGAGATATCCAGAGCTTTAGCAAGTTGTTATAATCTTGTTTTTAGGATTGTACTTGCTTTAGTTTCCTTCTTCTTCTAGCTTTAGTTTTTAGCCATTAGAGTGAAAGAGAGAGAGGGTGTAAGTGTTGTATTTGAAGGTGACAAGCTAATACAAGTAACTACTTCTCTTTCTTCTTTCCATTTACTTATCTTTTTCATTTACTTTTACTTCCTTGTTGTAGTGTAACTTCCTTTCTCTTCACTTCTTTTCTTTTGTTTTAGTGTAACTCCTTTTCTCTTTACCTCTTCTCTTTGATTGTTTCTTTTACTACCATGTTTAACTAACTCCTCCATAGCATCGCTAACTAACTACTAACCCACTAATCTCTAACAACTTGCTTGATAAATCCAAATGAGTCAATAGTGTCAACTAAGCCTTGTGCAAACAAGAGATATGACATCTTAAGACGAGGGTTCTAACTCTAACTTACATTCAAGTATTCACTTTCTTATATTTCATACTTAACGGGTTTTTGATGATCTATGGATTGCATGCTTTACTTGTTTTTGTAAGTTAGAGATTTTTTGTAAACATGAATGCCTAGGGCCTTGAGGTATAAAGACATCTTAACCTTCCAAATTTGGATGTTAAGAATGTCAAAAATGGGTGGTGACATGAAGTCCATGGTGTGTGTACAAAATATAGTGATTAGCCTAAAATGAGAATCTTTAACTCTAGGTTGTAAGACCCAAATTCAGAGCACTTGGCTCTGATACCAATTGTAAAGTCACCTAGAGGGGGGGGGTGAATAGGTGATGGCTAATATAATGGTCACTAAATGCCAAATAATGCGGAAGTAAAAGTTATTATGACCTAAACAAACTATTAAAACTAAACACCACGTATAACACAAGAGTGTAGCCGAATTCCCCGTGAAGGGCTCTGGACTAACTCCTCTAGATTCCCCTAGATAAGGGTTGAGGTGTCGCGTTGGCTCTCTTTGTTAAATACAAGTGTTAGCAAACAATCCCAAGCATGTATATCAATTAAGCACAATATGAATATCAAGCATGTAAGGATAAGCACAATAAAAGCATGCAAGATATAAACAAGAGACAAAGAGAGAGAAAGAGAGTGAGCAATCGCAAACACAAGGGATTTGTTTCGAGGTTCGAGCACCCTTGCTCTACATCCCCGCCTTCGACACACGAAGGATTTCTACTATAATCGATCCCACCGGATCACTCGGTGCCGCAACACCTACAACTCTCGGACTCCCTAGTCCGTACACAACGCAAGCCCCACAAGCTCGCTGAGGCCGCACCTCAAACAAAGAGTTCGCACCCGAACTCGAAACACCGAGTCCCCACTAGGACCCGAAACAATGCGAACACACACGTCCGCCTCCTCAAAGAACAAAGATGAATTTTGGTGATCACAACTCTTGATCACCTAAAATCCTCTCACAAAAACACTCCTATAGGATGAATGATCAATGGATTGCTCAAGTGTTTGTGAGAAAACAAGGATGAGAATGGTGGAGGAAAAACTCAAAGAATCACTTTTAACACTCTTGATAAAAACTCTCCTTTTGATAGGAAATATTTGCTCTCAATTTTGTGGAGAAAACCTCTGAAAAGAGTAGGAAAAACTGACTCTAAAAGTCTCCAAAAATCTTGATCAAAACAGCCCCCAAATGCCCCATTTTATAGAGTCTGAGAAACTAGCTGTTGGGGTCTGTCAGGCCTGTCGGTCGACCGGCCAATGGTCATATTTCAGACCGTTGTGAAAAACACCTAGAGGGGGGGTGAATAGGTGTAAGTGCTAATCTAGGAACTAAATGCGCTAAATGCGGAAGCTAATGCAAATCTTGCACAAACTTAATACAACACAACAAGTGTAGCCGAATTCCCGTGAAGGGCTCTGGACTAACTCCTCTTGATTCCCCTTGAATGGGTTGAGGTGCTATGTGAAGCTCTTGTTGGTTAAGTATAAGTTAGGCACACACAAACAACCAAGCATATACAAGATATAGCAATATGAAATATGCAAGGCACAACAAGCAATATATGATATGAATGAAGTATGATGCTTTACACAAATAAATGAGAGAGAGAGAGAGTTAGAGAGACAAGTGGATCAAACGCTAACAACAAGATATGTTTCGAGGTTCGAGCACCTTGCTCTACATCCCCGCCTACACCACCGTGTAGGATTTCCAATCCACTATAATGTCCACCGAGGACTCCCACCGAGGGAACCTTCACCGAGAAGGATTTGTTACAACACAAGGAGTACCGAACTCCTCTCTCAATACAAACACCACCTCACAACCGAGGGGTAGGCCCTTAGCCAAACAACCACAATACCTCTACCGAAGAGGGTTTACAAACCAACACTCCACCTCTCACTAGAGGGAACAAACCAATCACCCGATCACCTCTACCAAAAGAGGGATACAAAAGAACAAGGGTGTTTACAACAAGTGTTTTCTTTCAACCACTAACAATCTCTCTTTTCTTTTCTCTTTTTCCACAAAACAAAGGATCCTAATAGATTAGGATAGTATGATAGCTCAAATGTGGAAAACTAGGTGTTTGGAAATCAAGAAATCAAAGAAAAACACTTGGGAAAATTCTTGCAAAAGATATAGAATGAAAACCAAGACAAATCTCCCAAAATACTCTTTTCTTTGATTTTTTTCAAAAAACCTAAAACAAATAAGATGAATTCTTTTTGGCCCAAAAACACTTTTGAAATCTTTTAAAACACTTCAGAAAACTTAGAATTTTTGCTCTTGAAAATCTTGGCTAAAACCTCAAACAAATTGGGTATTTATAGCCCCATCAGAAAACTAGCCGTTAGGCTGATGTGACAGCCTGACAGGCTGACGGTCGACCGGCCTGGTCGACCGCCAACGGTTAGAAATGTGACCGTTGGGCAACCACGGTCGACCGTCCCGGTCGACCCAAACAAACAGAGAGCACTGCTCTCAGACCCGGTCGACCCGTACGGTCGACCGTCCCAGTGCTGCCAAACGTGCACAGATCTGTGCACGTCGGTCGACCGGCCCGGTCGACCGACTTCAGCCCAAGTCGACTAATAAACTGACTTAGTCGACTGGTTGAAGCCTGGAACAGAAAACAGGGTCAGAAAAATAGTTTTAAAATATTTTGAAAAATCTTTTAACACTTCTAAAAATCCACAAAACTTGTTTTAACATTTTGTATTGAAACACAAACATGTGATAAAAATTTCAAGACATATATCAATCATATCAATTCATTTTTGAGTCTTGCAAATTTTATCAAAAACAAAACTTGTATTTTTATCAAACTTGATTTTTCCAAAACATGAATAGGATAGTCAAAATAAGTTTGTTTAAGAAGTTTAAGCATGCATGTATAAATAGAAACCATCTACTATACATATAAACAAATTAAACTTGTTTTGATCTAATATTCATGAAAACCAAATCCAAAACATAAATCTTTTGTGTGTTGTGCACTTGAGCATATCAACTATACTAAGCTTTACAAATGGATCTAAAACACACTATCTAAACTATGGATACCTAAGTCTTCTTGATGATCTTCATCTTCAAGTTGACTTGCTCCAAAACTCCATCCATGGGCTAGGCAATGTGTGATCATGAAGCTTTGGTCCTGGAATCACTATGAAAAGCTTCTAAACTCCTTATTGAAGCTAATCACCAACTAATATCTTGGTTAAAGATCTGAAACTTAAACAACACAAGATTATTAGTAAACATAACTACATGAGTTAATCATCATCAAAACTAGGGTGGAAGGCCTTGGGGCCAACAATCTCCCCCTTTTTTATGATGACAAAACTCATGGAGTTATATATGCATGGATTAAAGTTAAGCTTCAAAGAAGCTCCCCCTTAACTCATGCATAAACAAATAAACAAAAGATATGCAATGAATGTACATAAACATGTATGCATCAACATGCATAAAATACATAAACATGTTCTAGAAGCTCTAGATAGCAATTAAATTAATAAAACATTAACAAAAATACTAGATGCTCTAGATACCAATAAAACTTAATATATGCAAAAACATAAATATGCATATATCAAACTCAAAACTCAAAATCTTTCTCCCCCTTTTGTCAATCATCAACAAAGGGGTAAACAATAAAAAAAAATGAGGGGTAAAATCTTTCTCCCCCTTTTGTCAATCAAAACAATAAAAGAATGTTCTCCCCCTTTTTGTCTAAAACAAAAAACAAAGTCAATAAGGGGTGACTATAATCAACATGATATCAATAGAAACATATGTCAATGAAGCATCTTGATACCAATAGAAAAGTAAACAAAGATCAATAAATGTTATATGCTATATACATTCATGAAGAGGAAGACGCTAAGTTAGCTTTCCTACACATATGCATTACATGAAAGAGGGATGTTAAGCCCTAATTCACATAACACACATTATGTAATGCATAAAAGGAGATGTGAAGCTCCCCCTACACACGTGTACCACATAAAGAAGAGATGTTAAGCTCTTCAATACAAGATACACTCATCATGAATCTATATGTAGAAGAGATGTTAAGCTCTCCTTGCATATAGTCAATACAAATCAAAACTTTTGAATATTTTTCTCTAAACAAAATTTTTAGATACCAATTTAAAACGCAAAACATCTTGATATCAAAAGATAGTATTTTTCTTTTTAAGTCATATAAACAATTGAAATGACCCTTTTTTTATCATAAAGCAAGGGAGTGGAAAACTAAATACCAATTGAAATATGAAAATCGAATTTTCTCCCCCTTTATGAAATACCAACAAAAACAATGCGTAGGCTTGAAATAAGATACCAATTGAAAACTAAATCAATTGAAATAAAGTTGAAGCTCAAGCTCTAGCATAAACAAAATTTGTGAGAAAAGTTTATATCTTAAGCACAAATAAAACAAGTATATGTGTATGAAATAGAATGAGTACCAATCACCAATAGATGATACCAATTGAAAATATACATACACAATAAACATACGAGTATACAAAAAAAAATCAAATGATACCAATTGAAAGAGTTCAATGATACCAATTGACATAACAATAAAAGCATGGTATAACTCATATAACTGATCCTCTCATCTCATGCACAAGTTTAAAATGATTTTCAATATAAACATACAAGGCATGGACTCCCATCCAACCTCCCGTAAACGGTAAGGGTTTCAAAAATAGATTTGAAAAATAAGCTTTGTTTGAAAAACTCTACCAAAATGAAGAATACCGTAACTAGTTAAATGGAAAAACTTTTAAACTAGTACGAAATCCTTCAAGCAAGGAATAAACTAAAAATAATTTTCATAAAACACATGTAAATCACATAGCACTTAAAACACTCAATATTCAATAAAGTCCATACATGCTCATGAAAACATACTCATGAGAAATATTTTAAAAATGGTGAGTGTACAAGTAATGTGTGACATGGCATTATGAAATATCCAATTAAGCTCAAAATCCTTGACACAAGAAAACATGAAAATCATTAAAACTTATTTAATCTTCAAGGTATATGTATGTCCTATACAAATTAAAGTATACATACATATCCAAACACAACGAGTCCACAAGGATATATGCATGAAGGCACGTGGCTCAAATGATGTATATGTATAATAATAATTTGGATAAAATGGACATATACATGAAGTTAAACAATTAAACACAAAATCAAGAAAAACTAAATTTTCACCAAAACAAATTTCATTTCAAGGTATATGTATGAATTGTCACACAATAAGTATACATACATATCCCTAAACACAATTGAGTCCATATATAGATTTGCATGAAAAGCAAATGACTCAAGGGGTATACATGTATATCTTAAAGTTTGCAATACAAACTTATACATGAAGTGAAACACACAATCATAAAACAAATCCAAAAATAGGAATACAAGTTTAAAATGTATGAATCATCAAAACTAGACTATACTAGCACATCTAATGGGTTCAAATAAGCAATCAAGCCCAAACATATATAGATTTATTTGTGGCCCACTATATGCACAAGTATATACCAAGTTTTAATGATAACTAACATCTAAACATGTAATCTACACATGAAGCATAAAACGGGATAAAAATCAACATAATAAACAAAAACATGATTATTAAGAAAATTCACAAGTTATTAGAACTATGATATACGCATTATCAACCAAACAAGTGAGAACACAAAAGAATTTATCCATATTAAATATGGGTGTCTCAAAATAACTAAACATGTATATCACAAGTCTAATAAGCATGGCATTTTCATATTAATCATTAAACAATAAAACATGCTATAAACAATGAATATTGAAAGCATGAAAATAATAAATAGGAGTTAGGGATCGTTACCAAAACCTAGAAGGCAACTTTCCTTGTCTCCAAAACATTGTGGTCATCTCCACCAAAACTTTCCTTGAAAGTGATGCATCCAATTGATTTCCATGAAGCTCGGAACGCATCCACTCCAAGGTGCCGCTACTCTCACGTCATGTGAGAGCCTACACCTACATCAAAAATAGGAGGGGTGGTCTTTGGTACCCATACTCTTTTGGGTCCATGGGGGTTAGTACCTTCTCTAACCCAAACAAACTTCTTTGCTAAATTATCAACATGTATTCTATCATAGCAAAATTTAGCAAGGTGGCCCTTACGTCCACAATGTGTACAAGTGTACACATGAGCATACATGTGAGAAGTGTGTCCGTGAGGAGCATGTGTATGCCGTGTAGGGTGTGCATGAATAGAAGGAACTTGTTTCTTTCGAAACAAAGATTCCAAGCGTGTATGGCCCACTACACATTGGCTCAAAGTGGAGCCCAAACAATCAACACTCTTCTTAATCAAAGATATATCATTGTTAATTAAAGAAGAGGTGGCACATGCAATAGGTGATCTAGGTGAAACTATCCTAGCATGGCAAACATGAGAATCTAAATCATTTTTCAAAGATTTATTTTTCTTTAAACAAATTTCTAATTCTTTTGAAATAAATTCAATTTCATTTTTCAAAGAATGGTTACTTTTTAAAACAAAATCAAGTTTTGAAGTTAAAGAATCATTTTTCTTCAAACATCTTCACAATCATTTTTATTTTTCAAAATTTTATTTTCATTTAAAGCAAGATTAAGTTGAGATTTTAATGAGTCCCTTTCATTAGCAATCTCATCCTTCTCTTGCAAAATAACATCAAGTCTAGCAATCAAATTTTTATTTTCATTGTTAATGCCTAGACTTTTCTTTTTCAAAACATTATATTTTTCTATTAATTTTTCACAAACAATAGAAAGTTCTTCATTTAAAGCATGGGGATCCATATTGTCATCACATGAAGAACTAGCATCATTAGCATCTAAGTGGGGTTCCGAATGTACCTCAAGGGAGTCATTCCCTTGGACCATTAAGCATTGAGAATCAGATTCTCCACTAGATTTCTCTTCTTGTTGGATTTGGACTTGAAGCTTGGAGGTGTGGTGGTTGTCAACAATTCTACACTGCAAAGGCGGAATCAATGTTAGAAACACGTAAAAGATAATCTTTAGATAATGTGCTTCTAATAGCCTCAAGGGCTTGTGCATTGGCCCCTGTATGATTGCTATCACTAAGGAATGATTCCTTGGTAATGGCAAGGTAAACCTTATGTCATAGGGTTTGTAAATAAACGGTCATCCTAATCTTCCAAACATGAATGTTGGAAGGGTCAAACATAGGTGGGGTCATGAAAGCCATGGTAAACTATATGAGTGTGCAAACAAGCAAATGCAAACAATAGATTAGCAAGCAAATGGATCTCACTCATAGGATGTTAAGCCTAAGTATCAGGAGCACTAGCTCTGATACCAATTGAAAAACACCTAGGGGGGTGAATAGGTGTAAGTGCTAATCTAGGAACTAAATGCGCTAAATGCGGAAGCTAATGCAAATCTTGCACAAACTTAATACAACACAACAAGTGTAGCCGAATCCCCGTGAAGGGCTCTGGACTAACTCCTCTTGATTCCCCTTGAATGGGTTGAGGTGCTATGTGAAGCTCTTGTTGGTTAAGTATAAGTTAGGCACACACAAACAACCAAGCATATACAAGATATAGCAATATGAAATATGCAAGGCACAACAAGCAATATATGATATGAATGAAGTATGATACTTTGCACAAATAAATGAGAGAGAGAGTTAGAGAGACAAGTGGATCAAACGCTAACAACAAGATATGTTTCGAGGTTCGAGCACCTTGCTCTACATCCCCGCCTACACCACCGTGTAGGATTTCCAATCTACTATAACGTCCACCGAGGACTCCCACCGAGGGAACCTTCACCGAGAAGGATTTGTTACAACACAAGGAGTACCGAACTCCTCTCTCAATACAAACACCACCTCACAACCGAGGGATAGGCCCTTAGCCAAACAACCACAATATCTCTACCGAAGAGGGTTTACAAACCAACACTCCACCTCTCACTAGAGGGAGCAAACCAATCACCCGATCACCTCTACCAAAAGAGGGATACAAAAGAACAAGGGTGTTTACAACAAGTGGTTTCTTTCAACCACTAACAATCTCTCTTTTCTTTTCTCTTTTTCCACAAAACAAAGGATCCTAATAGATTAGGATAGTATAATAGCTCAAATGTGGAAAACTAGGTGTTTGGAAATCAAGAAATCAAAGAAAAACACTTGGGAAAATTCTTGCAAAAGATATAGAATGAAAACCAAGACAAATCTCCCAAAATACTTTTTTCTTTGATATTTTCAAAAAACCTAAAACAAATAAGATGAATTCTTTTTGGCCCAAAAACACTTTTGAAATCTTTTAAAACACTTCAGAAAAATGAGAATTTTTGCTCTTGAAAATCTTGGCTAAAACCTCAAACAAATGGGGTATTTATAGCCCCATCAGAAAACTAGCCGTTAGGCTGATGTGGTAGCCTGACAGGCTGACGGTCGACCGGCCCGGTCGACCGCCAACGGTCAGAAATGTGACCGTTGGGCAACCACGGTCGACCGTCCCGGTCGACCCAAACAAACAGAGAGCACTGCTCTCAGACCCGGTCGACCCGTACGATCGACCGTCCCAGCGCTGCCAAACGTGCACAGATCTGTGCACGTCGGTCGACCGGCCCGGTCGACCGACTTCAGCCCAAGTCGACTAATAAACTGACTTAGTCGACTGGTTGAAGCCTGGAACAGAAAACAGGGTCAGAAAAATAGTTTTAAAATATTTTGAAAAATCTTTTAACACTTCTAAAAATCCACAAAACTTGTTTTAACATTTTGTATTGAAACACAAACATGTGATAAAAATTTCAAGACATATATCAATCATATCAATTCATTTTTGAGTCTTGCAAATTTTATCAAAAACAAAACTTATATTTTTATCAAACTTGATTTTTCCAAAACATGAATTAGATAGTCAAAATAAGTTTGTTTAAGAAGTTTAAGCATACATGTATAAATAGAAACCATCTACTATACATATAAACAAATTAAACTTGTTTTGATCTAATATTCATGAAAACCAAATTCAAAACATAAATCTTTTGTGTGTTGTGCACTTGAGCATATCAACTATACTAAGCTTTACAAATGGATCTAAAACACACTATCTAAACTATGGATACCTAAGTCTTCTTGATGATCTTCATCTTCAAGTTGACTTGCTCCAAAACTCCATCCATGGGCTAGGCAATGTGTGATCATGAAGCTTTGGCCCTGGAATCACTATGAAAAGCTTCTAAACTCCTTGTTGAAGCTAATCACCAACTAATATCTTGGTTAAAGATCTGAAACTTAAACAACACAAGATTATTAGTAAACATAACTACATGAGTTAATCATCATCAAAACTAGGGTGGAAGGCCTTTGGGCCAACACGTTGTGCCATCGGTCGACAGGTCGGTCGTCCGAGGCCAGGATACAGAGAGCAAGTCTCTCTGTCGGTCGGCCGCTCGGTCGACCAGGGCCTTTCCAGAGAGCAGAGCTCTCTGGACGGTCGACTAGGTCGGTCGACCGGCCACCTGCCAGAACTGGCGTGCACGTCTGTGCACGTCGGTCGACCGTGACGGTCGGCCGACTTCAAGCTGCGGTCGACCGTCCCGGTCGACGGCTGAAGCTAGGAAACAATGTTAAGGGATTAAAAACTTGGTCTTTTTGGTTGAAGTAAAATCCCATAAAAACATAGAAAATCTACAAAAATAGTTTTACCAAAATACTTTGATAAACAAACATGCTTGCACAAAATCAAGGCATGTTATAAATAAGTTGAAATATTGGCTCAAATGAAAACAGTATTTTCCAAAAATGGTTTTTCTAAAACTTATCTTTTCCAAAACTTCACCAAATACAAAAACAAGATATTTAAACAACTTTTAAAGCATAGGGTGTATGGATATGATCCACTACACAAACATGGTGAAATATCTATGTTTTTGACATTAAGCACTAAACATGGTTTTGGTTAAAAGACATGTATATGAGAAACACCAAAACCAAAGTTATATGTTTTAACCAAACGATATTTTTTCAAAATGAAAAGCCTTTTTCTAAAACTAAAATTCTTTTATGAAAACATATCTATCAAGAGTGTGTGTGTATATATACTTGAGCAATCCACCAACTACTCTATTCTTTACATTTTATCTAAAACAAAATCTTACTAAAAACAAATTTAGACACAAGTCTTCATCTTCTTGAAGTCTTCTCTTGAAGCCTTCTTGACTTGGTCCAAACACCGTGCTAGTTCCAAAACTTGACTTCAATTCTTTGTTGAAGCTATGCACCTACTAAGATCTTGATCATAAATCTGTCACTAATTAAACACAAGATCATTAGTACTATAACTACATGAGTTGATCATCATCAAAACTAGAGTGATGGGCCTTCGGGCCAACAATCTCCCCCTTTTTGATGATGACAAAACTCATGAAGTTATATATGCATGGATTAAAGTAAAGCTTCAAAGAAGCTCCCCCTTAACTCATGCATAACAAATAAACAATAAGATATGAAAATGAAGCACATAAACTAACTAAACATGTATGCAAATATATGGAGATAAAACATGCACTCAAGCATAAACACATCAAATTCTTTTTCTCCTATTTGCAAAACAAAACATATATGCATAAACAATCTTTTTCACAAAACATGCATATAAGTCCAAAATCTTTCCCCCTTTTTGTCAATCATCAACAAAGGGGTAAAAACACAATCAACAAATTTTTCTCCCCCTTTTTGTCATAAACAAAGATATCAATAAGGGTCAAATCAAACATATCAATAAAAGGTTATATGCGATATACATTCATGAAGAGGAAGACGGTTAAGTAACTTCCCTACACATATACATTACATGAAAGAGGGATGACAAGCCTTAATTCACATAACGTATAATATGTAATGCATAAGAGGATATGTGAAGCTCCCCCTACACACGTGTATCACATAACGAAGAGTTGTCAAGCTCCTCAATATACAATACACTCAACATGAATCTATATGTAGAAGAGATGTTAAGCTCTCCTTACATATAAGCAATACAACTCAAAAATTTTGAATTTTTCTTTATTAAAACAATTTTGAGATATCAAATAAACATAATTTTTTTTAATTTTGATACCAATTTTAAAACATAATGCATAAGCTTAAAAAAAATTTGAATTAAGCTTAGCATATACAAATTGTGTGCTTTAAACATGAAAAACAGTTTTAGCTCAAGCACAATACAAATCATATATATGTGTGAAAAATGAGTATATCAATTGAAATTGATACATACATATATAGAAAACAAAATATGAGTATATAAAAAAAATAGAGTCAAATTGATACCAATTGAAATGATTCAATGATACCAATTGAAATAATAATAGGATCATGTGTATAACTCATATACATAGAAGAATAAATACTAGTTAAATTAATTTTTGAAAAAACTAGTTAAAGATCCTTCAAAACAAATCATATGTTTTTCATGAATCATACCAAATACACAAGAGTTGACACTCAAAAACGATAAGACTCATAAAAGTGTTCATGAAACAGTGTCATGACAAACAAATGAAGTATGAGTGTTCAATAATCATGTAAATAGCATTTCATGAAAATATTCATTGAAGCTCAAAATGAACATGAATCTTTTATTTTTATAAAACATAAAAATTCATTTTTCATTAAAACAAAACAAACTTTTAGGTATATGTATGATTTATCTAAATCTAACAATATGCATACATATCCCAAACATAAAAGAGTCTATTAAAGGTATTTGCATGAAGGCAAGAGACTCACGGGTATACATGTATATTTATTAGATTTGAATAAAAATTACATATACATGAAGTAAAACATGAAAATAGGCAAAACAAATATAAATGAAAGAATCGTCAAAACTAGCCTATATATGTGCATATAGTGGGTACAAATGAGCATGAAGTGCAAACATATATGAATCAATTTGTTCTCACTATTTGTACATGTATAAATATAAGTTTTGATAAAAACTACATTTAAACTAGTATTTACCACATGAGGCACAAAAACATGAACATGCTAAATGATATGATATCATGAAAATAAAAGCATGTAAATAAACTAGGAGTTTAGAGATAGTTATCAACTATACTCCAAATCTCCAAACATGGTGGTCATCCACCAAAACTCCTTGATAGTGATGCATCTACATATGTGTCCATCAAGTCCATGTGCATCCACCATCAAGGCACCATTTCTCTCACGTCGTGTGAGAGCCCTCACCTACATCAAATACAACAGGTGGGGATTTTGGTACCCATTTTCTTTTGGGTCCATAGGGGTTAGCATTTAATGGAACCCAAACATTTTTATTTTTAGCAAAATTTAAAACATGCAATTTATCAAAACAAAATTTTGCTAAATGGCCTTTGCGGCCACAATGTGTACACTTGTACACCTTAGGATGCTTATGTGTGTGAGTGTGATCATGACGTGCAACATAAGCATATGCATGATGAGGATGAGCATGAATGTGTGGAGTTTGTTTCTTTAAAAACAAAGACTCCAATCTAGAATGGTTAAATGCACATGTGCTCAAAATAGAGCTCAAACTATTAATTTTATTTTTCAAAAGTTTATCTCACTATCTTCAATGGTGGCATGTAAAGCATGGTGAGAAATAGAATCATTTTTCTTAGTCTTTTTAGTAAAATTTTCTTTTCTTTTTCACAAATTTTTCTTTTAAAAGAAGTGTATTCTTGAAAAGCAACTTCCTTTTGTTTTTCCACCAAAACAAGTTTATTTTTCAAAGACATATTTCCTTCACATAAATCATTCAATTTAGACATCAAGGAAATATTTTCATTTTTCAAATCTTCATTTTCTTTTTCAAAACATGCAATCTTATTTTTAAAAGAATCATTTTCCTTATGCATGCAATCAAATTTCTTTTTCAAATTTTTATTTTCTTTCTTAATCATGTCATATTTTTCAAGAAGGAGTTGACAAAAAGTGGTAAGCTCATTATATGACATATCATTATCTTCATCTACCTCGGATTCGGTAGTTACCTCAAGGGGTTATCCCCTTGGACCATATAGCACTTGTTGGAGGTGTTGCTTTCAACGTCCGTATTGCTCCCAGCATAATATAGATCCTTTTCGCCAAGGGAGGTGATAATGTTCCGAGCTACAAAAGCCGAATCAATATTAGAAACCCTAGATAAATAATCATCATTTAGGGTACTTTTCAAAGCATGAATGGCTTTTGAGTTAGCCTCAATACTTGCTATTATTAATATATGAATCATTAATGGCAGCAAGATAAATATGAATGCCTAGGGCCTTGAGGTACAAAGACATCTTAACCTTCCAAATTTGGATGTTAAGAATGTCAAAATGGGTGGTGACATGAAGTCCATGGTGTGTGTACAAAATATAGTGATTAGCCTAAAATGAGGATCTTTAACTCTAGGTTGTAAGACCCAAATTCAGAGCACTTGGCTCTGATACCAATTGTAAAGTCACCTAGAGGGGGGGTGAATAGGTGATGGCTAATCTAATGGTCACTAAATGCCAAATAATGCGGAAGTAAAAACTATTATGACCTAAACAAACTATTAAAACTAAACACCACGTATAACACAAGAGTATAGCCGAATTCCCTGTGAAGGGCTCTGGACTAACTCCTTTAGATTCTCCTAGATAAGGGTTGAGGTGCCGCATTGGCTCTCTTGGTTAAATACAAGTGTTAGCAAACAATCCCAAGCATGTATATCAATTAAGCACAATATGAATATCAAGCATGTAAGGATAAGCACAATAAAAGCATGCAAGATATAAACAAGAGACAAAGAGAGAGAGAGAGAGTGAGCAATCACAAACACAAGGGATTTGTTTCGAGGTTCGAGCACCCTTGCTCTACATCCCCGCCTTCGACACACGAAGGATTTCCACTATAATCGATCCCACCAGATCACTCGGTGCCGCAATACCTACAACTCTCGGACTCCCTAGTCTGTACACACCGCAAGCCCCACAAGCTCGCCGAGGCGGCACCTCAAACAAAGAGTTCGCACCCGAACTCGAAACACCGAGTCCCCACTAGGACCCGAAACAATGCGAACACACACGTCCGCCTCCTCAAAGAACAAAGATGAATTTTGGTGATCACAACTCTTGATCACCTAAAATCCTCTCACAAAACACTCCTATAGGATGAATGATCAATGGATTGC
This sequence comes from Agave tequilana, assembly GCA_038442645.1. Classification (NCBI taxonomy): domain Eukaryota; kingdom Viridiplantae; phylum Streptophyta; class Magnoliopsida; order Asparagales; family Asparagaceae; genus Agave; species Agave tequilana. The sequence goes on along the minus strand of JAVJIF010003228.1, from coordinate 21,068 downwards.
TCAAGTGTTTGCGAGAAAACAAGGATGAGAATGGTGGAGGAAAAACTCAAAGAATCACTTTTAACACTCTTGATAAAAACTCTCCTTTTGATAGGAAATATTTGCTCTCAATTTTGTGGAGAAAAACCTCTGAAAAGAGTAGGAAAACTGGCTCTAAAAGTCTCCAAAAATCTTGATCAAAACAGCCCCCAAATGCTCCATTTTATAGAGTCTGGAAAACTAGCCGTTGGGGTCTGTCAGGCCTGTCGGTCGACCGGCCAACGGTCATATTTCAGACCGTTGTGCCATCGGTCGACCGATCGGTCGACCGAGGCCAGGATACAGAGAGCAAGTCTCTCTGTCCGGTCGGCCGCTCGGTCGACCGGGGCCTTTCCAGAGAGCAGAGCTCTCTGGACGGTCGACTAGGTCGGTCGACCGGCCACCTGTCAGAACTGGCGTGCACGTCTGTGCACGTCGGTCGACCGTGACGGTCGGCCGACTTCAAGCTGCGGTCGACCGTCCCGGTCGACCGGCTGAAGCCAGGAAACAATGTTAAGGGATTAAAAACTTGGTCTTTTTGGTTGAAGTAAAATCCCATAAAAATATAAGAAATCTACAAAAATAGTTTTACCAAAATACTTTGATAAACAAACATGCTTGCACAAAATCAATGCATGTTATAAATGATTTGGACTATTTTTGTAAGTTGGAAATATTGGCTCAAATGAAACAGTATTTTCCAAAAATGTTTTTTCTAAAACTTATCTTTTCCAAAACTTCACCAAATACAAAAACAAGATATTTAAACAACTTTTAAAGCATAGGGTGTATGGATATGATCCACTACACAAACATGGTGAAATATCCATGTTTTTGACATTAAGCACTAAACATGATTTTGGTTAAAAGACATGTATATGAGAAACACCAAAAACAAAGTTATATGTTTTAACCAAAACGATATTTTTTTCAAATGAAAAGCCTTTTTCTAAAACTAAAATTCTTTTATGAAAACATATCTATCAAAAGTGTGTGTGTATATATACTTGAGCAATCCACCAACTACTCTATTCTTTACATTTTATCTAAAACAAAATCTTACTAAAAACAAACTTAGACACAAGTCTTCATCTTCTTGAAGTCTTCTCTTGAAGCCTTCTTGACTTGGTCCAAACACCGTGCTAGCTCCAAAACTTGACTTCAAATCCTTTTTTGAAGCTATGCACCTACTAAGATCTTGATCATAAATCTGTCACTAATTAAACACAAGATCATTAGTACTATAACTACATGAGTTGATCATCATCAAAACTAGAGTGATGGGCCTTCGGGCCAACATCAAACTCCAGTCATCTTAGGGCGCCCATTCCTTGTTACAGCCAATACCATAATCAACTATAGGAACGGGTCCATGCGATTGACCTTTGGAGACATGACGAAGGAAGTCAATGTCTTCAATCTTGGAAGATAACCCAGGGATGTCAATGATTAGACGTTTGAGGTCAATTCTATTGAAAATCTGACCAGTGAGCATGAGGAAAGCATGGAGGTAGAAACAGAGCCAGAGTTTGATCTGGAGGCTGAGGATTTTAATCTAGACCAGATCGTAGATTCAGCAGTGGATTGGGCGTCAAGCCAAGTGTACCTCATCATAGGATTGAAAGTCCGGAGTTGCCTCCAATAAAGCAACATCTTCCCTATAACTAAAAGCCTTACCTGAACACCTCAAGTACGCCTACCTAGGCGGAAGAGAAACCCTGCCGGTCATCATAGCATCCCACCTGACTGAGCAACAAGAGGACAGCTTAATGTCTATTCTGAAGAGACATAGGAAAGCCATTGGATGGACGATGAAGGATATCAAAGGGATAAGTCCAGCCATAGTGCAACATAGAATCCATTTAACCAATGAAGCAACCCCTAGGAGGGACCCACAATGCAAGCTTAACCCACTCATGCAAGAGACAGTTAAAGCAAAAATTTTAAAACTATTAGATAATGGGATCATTTATCCTATTTCTGATAGCCAATGGGTTAGCCCTATTCATGCGGTCCTAAAGAAAGCTGGCTTTACGGTGGTTGAAAATGTGCAAAAAGAGTTGGTGCAGACAAGACTGCCTTACCAAGGTATGTGTCTGTATCGACTATAAAAATTTGAATGCAACCACCCGTAAAGACCACTTCCCACTACCCTTCATCGACCAAATGCTTGAACGCCTGGCTGGACATGAGTACTATTGCTTCCTAGATGGGTATTCGGGATAATCAAATCCTCATTGCTGCAGAAGACTAGGAAAAGACCACGTTCACCTGCCCAATCGGAACCTTTGCTTACCGACGCATGCCTTTTGGATTGTGCAATGCTCCCATAACATTCCAACGATGCATGCTTAGTCTTTTCTCCGACATGGTCGAACGTTTCCTTGAGATTTTTATAGATGACTTCTCCATCTATAGAGGTTCATTTAATCAGTGTCTTCATCACCTAGAGTTAGTTCTGCAGAGATGCAAGAAGAAGAATCTAACTCTAAACTGGGAGAAATGTCACTTTATGGTGAGACAGGGGATTATCTTAGGCCATGAGATTTCTAGGACAGCGCATCAACAATAGGCAGCACGTGATTTATTACTCGAGTAGGATCTTGAATGATACCCAATAGAATTATGCAACGACTGAGAAGGAATTCTTGGTTGTTGTCTTTGCGTTAGAGAAGTTCCGGCCCTACTTGTTAGGTTCAAAGATGGTGATTTTTACGGATCATTCGGCACTGAAATACCTCATGACCAAGAAGGAAGCAAAAGCTCAATTGATTCGGTGGATCCTTTTGCTTCAAGAATTTGACCTGAAAATTTGGGATAAATGAGGTATAGAAAATGTGGTTGCAGATCATTTGTCACGAATTCTGAACGCACCCATCATACAAGCTCCGATCAACGAGGATTTCCCAGACGAGCACAGTCTGGCCATTTTCAAGGAACCCGGGTATGCAGACATAGTCAATTACCTGGCCACTGGACAATTACCTGCTAACTGGACAAAGCAAGATCAATATCGCTTCTTTGCCCAAGTACGGTACTTCTTCTGGGAAGAGTCGTATCTTTTAAGTATTGTCCCGACCAGATTATTCGACGATGCATACCAGAGGAGGAACAGAGGAGTGTGCTCAGCTTTTGCCATGACCTTGCATGCGGAGGACACTTCGGTCCCCGCAAGACTGCAGAGAAGGTTCTACAAAGTGGGTTTTACTAGCCCACTTTGTTCAAAAACTCATACCATTTTTGCAAGTCATGTGCAAATTGTCAGAAGATTGGAAAATTTTCAAGAAGAGACATGATGCCCCTGAACCCGATCCTGGAAGTTGAAATTTTTGATGTTTGGGGTATCAACTTCATGGGACCATTCCCTAATTCCTTCGGCAACCAGTTCATTTTAGTTGCTGTCGATTACGTCTCTAAATGGGTAGAAGATGTGCCTACAAAGACCAATGACAACAAAGTGGTTGTCAAATTTCTCAAAGAAAATATCTTCTCCCGATTTGGCACCCCTAGAGCGATAATTTGGATAATGGATCACATTTCTGTAACAGAGTTTTTGAAGCTCTGATGCGAAAATATTCCATCAATCACAAGTTATCCACTCCGTATCATCCCCAGACAAATGGGCAGGTAGAAGTCAACAATCGACAACTCAAGCTCATTCTGGAAAAGACTGTCGGACAGAACCGAAAGGATTGGTCGGTCAAACTCAACCATGCATTGTGGGCTTACCTCACTGCTTTTAAGATAGTTCTGGGGATGTGTAACGCCCCGATCCCGGCGATACGGGGACGTCACTGCAACGTATATACGTAGGTCAGAACTACCCTCCCGTATATACGCTAAGCATCAGTACAGACAAGAATCAGAGTACGGAAGCAAATGGTGCATTATACATTCCAACACATATATACAATTACAGAATTATCACCAGAGTGATAACAATATTACATGAATATCATATCACTAATATGCGCAAATGCGAGAGTACAAGGAATATACATAATATGAACGGTATAAAAGGGAGCTCGCATACAAGTATACAAGGATGTACAAGTAGGAAAAGTATAAAAGAGCACTCACGAGTTTACTAAGAAAAACTCGAGAGGCACACAGGGGGCCTGGAAGGATGTGGCTCTGAAGGTCGGCTGGGGATCCACGCTACCGCTGCGCTACTCTGAGCAGCCACAGGGAGAAGCCACGCTCCAAGCTCCATGACCTGGACATGAGAATCCAGGGGAGTCAGTGAAACTCCCCAGGCGAGTATGATACAATGCCGGGTGGCGAGCCAGGATGAGTACGAGTGTCAAGTACAGAAGACAGGGGGTTAGAACACAAATGAAGTATATGTATAAACGAGTTCAACAAAACCATCAGGAAACCGGAAATCCCAAGTAAAGCTGTATGCAAGATTGATTGTATATGCTTAGGTCACGGTCCCATGAGATTAGTACATCGAAGGAATAATCCAAACAAGGAAACCCTCATCTATATACTTTTATCTCATGCCACCGAATATCCAAGCATATAGAATCAGAGTTGCAAATCATATGAAAGTCATAGCAGGAATACATCTCGGAAATCATGACATGAAAATACAGGAGTCCATAATAAGAGTCCAAAACAGGCATCAAGACATGAACTTATTATTATTATTATTATTACTTGTCTTATTCATATATCTCGGTATGTGACCTGGTGTACGGCCAATCCACATACATCCATATATAAGCTAGCCAAGGTTGTTAACGGAAGCCGATGGAGAACTGATAGCCTTTCTTATAGTAGTTCCATACCCCTGGAACCGGTAGGTATAATCAGTAATATCATAACACTTTCGCCATTGTATATATATATATGTATATATATATATACTTTAATTCCGTCACTATAAGCAAGGTATCATTCCGGCATCCATCACTTCCTCCCATACCCATACAAGTTGTCCATTTTATCGCTTATTAACATAATTATCAGAGTTCGGGAATGAGTCATATCATAACAGTAATACATAACAGTGGTCAGTACATAACGGTAATCAGGTACTACATTCCCTTTATCATGATAATTATGAGAATCGGTGTATCATGCTTGGTGTCAAGAGATAGCATGATAAGCGGTGATGTATATCAAGTAACATGCATACCAAGAGATTGATAACAATCAGGTAAGCCAGGTCATGACAAGAGGGTCTGGTCAAATAATAGCATGTCAGGTGGTCAGGTAGTAATATACCAGATGTCAGGTGATATACATGTGTTAAAAAGGAAGCATGCAATTGACAAGTCTAAAGTAATGGTATGACAAGTGGTAATAGAGAAGAAAGCCGGAATCCAACGACCACGAAGGGTCGGCCACGCATAATATACAAAGTAGTGAAAGACATGTAAACATGAAATGGAAATATGAGTTGAAATACTTATCGAACCAACGAAATAGGAAAACTCAAATGACAGCGAGAGCAAGTGAGATTACTCGCCTAAATCACCAAAACGCCGAAATACCCGCAATCCACTGAATTCCGGGACTCGCCATAACCTGTGATATAATCATATAGAGTAAAGAGGAGAGGGATAGAGAGAAGGGTAAGATGATGTTGGTCAAGATACAAGTCAAACAATACTAAGATGTGATATAAGCCTAGAGGAATGGTTGGTATTCAAGAAAGTAATTAACTAAGATAAACAGTCAAAGTTAGTCGACTAGGTGGAATGGTTAGTCGACTAACAGAGGAGTTAGTCGACTAACAGTCTGGTATAGTCGACTAAAACTGGGTTTCAGAGAGCTGGGATTCGGTTTCAGGAAATGTCAGTCGACTAGGATGGGAGGTGTAGTCGACTAATCAGTGAACATAAGTCGACTAACGGATACGTAAGTCGACTAAATCTGGGATACAGAGGGTTAAGGTTTTGGTCCAGGAAAAGGTAAGTCGACTAGAGTAGTAGGAGTAGTCGACTAGGGGTATTAAGTTGACTAATATTTATGATGAGTCGACTAGGGCCGAGAGTTAGGGTTTCTGGTTCAGGTAGGATTAGTCGACTAGGGTAATTCAGGAGTCGACTAGTAGTGGTTTCCAGAGAGTTGAAGTTTGTGTCCAGAAAAGGTTAGTCGACTAATAAAAGGGGTAAGTCGACTAAATCTGTGATTTCCAGGAAAACTAAGTTTCAGCTAAGGATTCTAGTCGACTAGGTTCTAGGTCAAGTCGACTAATTGAGGTCGGGAAACAGCCTACAGAGCAGAATTTGGTGGTTGTTCTTGGGGTTAAAATATGATTTTGAGAACATAAATGTACAAGATATGGAGACACATGTATACTAGAAATTGATCAAGTCTTGGTGGGTAAAGATACTCACATGGATTGGTTTAATTGAGACTTGATGTACTTGAAAAGGTCCCAAGGTGGGGATGATGGCTTCAATCCAAAAGTAGATGTTGCTTGAGTTGGAGAAGATGATCTTGTGGAGTTCTTGGAGTTAGGGTTGAGGTGGAGAAGAATGAGAGAGTTGGTGAGAGCTTCTCTTTGTTGAAGTGGAGAAGAAAGTGGAGTGAAATGTAAAAGGAAAGTTTAAATAGGGTTTGATTTTGTGAAGGGGTTGCAATTAGTGTAGGTGGGAAGGGGCTTTGTGCAAATAAGGGAGTGAGGTGATCTCTTGGCCAATCATGGCTTGCAAGAGAGGGGTGAGGTGTCCCTAGGGTGGCCACCGGCCACCATGGAAGAGAGAGAGAGTGAGGGGATTAGATGGGGAAGTGAGTGGAAATGAGGTGGAAATTGTGGAGAATTGCAATTATTGGAAAATTGGGAAATGGGAATGCTCTGGCTTGTGGGGAAAGAAATAAAGGAAAGGAAAAAGGAAAGAAACATAAGGGAGAAGATATTTCTCTTGGACATTAGGAAATAAAACTATTGGAAAGACAAGTTCCCAGGTTAGGTCGTGGATACGGAAAACATCACGGAAAACGCCGGAATCGTCCGAAATTCAAGTATCTCGGAATGACCCGAAATAATTATCAAAAATCCAGAATATAATCCTAAGTATCATAGTGAAATCCGTTTTAAGAAATACTTTATAGTTTTAAAACTAAAAATCCCGGAACCAGTTATCTACCGACTCCGGTGGAATTTTCATAAATTCATAAAATCCTCAGAAAAAGCATGTAGGTAAGAAATGTGATTCTAAGAAATAAAGTCTAAAGAATCATCATGAAATTCCAAACTGTTTGAGAATTAAAAATCCAGGAATCGGTCAGCGGCACTGGCTGACACCGGTTTTGAAGACTTTCGTTTTAATTCCAGAAAATCTAGAAAACCATAGAAAATATATAATATTGGAAAATGACATTTAAACTAAAATCGGTCAATTCTAATTATCAGAATGTCCAAATCGAGTAATACTCTAGGATCGGGCCTTCGGTTCAGACTAGGGCTGACTCCGAATCCACGAATCCAAATCCAAGACAAAACAGTCATATAAGGAATTCATAATACAGAATAAATACCGGAAACAATTCGAAAAAATACGACCGAAAATCTGAATACGCAACTAAGTACGTATTCCGGGAACGGGGTATTACAATCCACCCACCTTACAAAAATTGCGTCCTCGCAATTTCGTTAAGGGGTAATTGAACACAAAGGGAACAAGGGTGGAATCTATACCAATTAAGATATGAAGCACTATAGGTAGGGCTCTCAAGTCGACTGAACAATAATCATACTCTGCATTTCCGCTGATGATGTCGTGGCTGTGTAATAAATCTTTAGAATAATGCTGAATAATACTGATGATGTCGTGGCTGTGAAATAAATGAATACTGATGATGTCGTGGCTGTGTAATAAAGAAAACTCCGAAAATCCTGAGCATAATAAAGAAGACCGATAATTAAGAATCCGACTGCTGTCCTCTGAAAGATAGCCAGATCAAGATCGATCTGGAGAATACCAAGCTTCATAGAATTGGCCGAAGAGATCACATAATAGCTTCCTTCTGAACCAGCCACTACCTCTCTAGTCTAGTCATATCTTAAGATAGTATAAGGCTTCATAAAACCAGAACATAAAACCAAAACGGGAAAAGGATAGGAGAGATCAGGAATCCAAGGAAAAGATAGTCAAGGAGGGATTTGAAATCAAAGGAAAGATAGTCAAGAAATAGATAACTCTGCACTTGCAGTTGGAATGTATAACCAAGACTCATGTATTCCAGTTGCAAATCTCTTTACCATTGATTTGCCTTCTGGACGTACTGAGGAGGTTAGAGCCTAAGCTCTGATACCAACCTGTAACGCCCCGATCCCGGCGATACGGGGACGTCACTGCAACGTATATACGTAGGTCAGAACTACCTCCCGTATATACGCTAAGCATCAGTACAGACAAGAATCAGAGTACGGAAGCAAATGGTGCATTATACATTCCAACACATATATACAATTACAGAATTATCACCAGAGTGATAACAATATTACATGAATATCATATCACTAATATGCGCAAATGCGAGAGTACAAGGAATATACATAATATGAACGGTATAAAAGGGAGCTCGCATACAAGTATACAAGGATGTACAAGTAGGAAAAGTATAAAAGAGCACTCACGAGTTTACTAAGAAGAAACTCGAGAGGCACACAGGGGGCCTGGAAGGATGTGGCTCTGAAGGTCGGCTGGGGATCCACGCTACCGCTGCGCTACTCTGAGCAGCCACAGGGAGAAGCCACGCTCCAAGCTCCATGACCTGGACATGAGAATCCAGGGGAGTCAGTGAAACTCCCCAGGCGAGTATGATACAATGCCGGGTGGCGAGCCAGGATGAGTACGAGTGTCAAGTACAGAAGACAGGGGGGTTAGAACACAAATGAAGTATATGTATAAACGAGTTCAACAAAACCATCAGGAAACCGGAAATCCCAAGTAAAGCTGTATGCAAGATTGATTGTATATGCTTAGGTCACGGTCCCATGAGATTAGTACATCGAAGGAATAATCCAAACAAGGAAACCCTCATCTATATACTTTTATCTCATGCCACCGAATATCCAAGCATATAGAATCAGAGTTGCAAATCATATGAAAGTCATAGCAGGAATACATCTCGGAAATCATGACATGAAAATACAGGAGTCCATAATAAGAGTCCAAAACAGGCATCAAGACATGAACTTATTATTATTATTATTATTACTTGTCTTATTCATATATCTCGGTATGTGACCTGGTGTACGGCCAATCCACATACATCCATATAAGCTAGCCAAGGTTGTTAACGGAAGCCGATGGAGAACTGATAGCCTTTCTTATAGTAGTTCCATACCCCTGGAACCGGTAGGTATAATCAGTAATATCATAACACTTTCGCCATTGTATATATATATATGTATATATATATATACTTTAATTCCGTCACTATAAGCAAGGTATCATTCCGGCATCCATCACTTCCTCCCATACCCATACAAGTTGTCCATTTTATCGCTTATTAACATAATTATCAGAGTTCGGGAATGAGTCATATCATAACAGTAATACATAACAGTGGTCAGTACATAACGGTAATCAGGTACTACATTCCCTTTATCATGATAATTATGAGAATCGGTGTATCATGCTTGGTGTCAAGAGATAGCATGATAAGCGGTGATGTATATCAAGTAACATGCATACCAAGAGATTGATAACAATCAGGTAAGCCAGGTCATGACAAGAGGGTCTGGTCAAATAATAGCATGTCAGGTGGTCAGGTAGTAATATACCAGATGTCAGGTGATATACATGTGTTAAAAAGGAAGCATGCAATTGACAAGTCTAAAGTAATGGTATGACAAGTGGTAATAGAGAAGAAAGCCGGAATCCAACGACCACGAAGGGTCGGCCACGCATAATATACAAAGTAGTGAAAGACATGTAAACATGAAATGGAAATATGAGTTGAAATACTTATCGAACCAACGAAATAGGAAAACTCAAATGACAGCGAGAGCAAGTGAGATTACTCGCCTAAATCACCAAAACGCCGAAATACCCGCAATCCACTGAATTCCGGACTCGCCATAACCTGTGATATAATCATATAGAGTAAAGAGGAGAGGGATAGAGAGAAGGGTAAGATGATGTTGGTCAAGATACAAGTCAAACAATACTAAGATGTGATATAAGCCTAGAGGAATGGTTGGTATTCAAGAAAGTAATTAACTAAGATAAACAGTCAAAGTTAGTCGACTAGGTGGAATGGTTAGTCGACTAACAGAGGAGTTAGTCGACTAACAGTCTGGTATAGTCGACTAAAACTGGGTTTCAGAGAGCTGGGATTCGGTTTCAGGAAATGTCAGTCGACTAGGATGGGAGGTGTAGTCGACTAATCAGTGAACATAAGTCGACTAACGGATACGTAAGTCGACTAAATCTGGGATACAGAGGGTTAAGGTTTTGGTCCAGGAAAAGGTAAGTCGACTAGAGTAGTAGGAGTAGTCGACTAGGGGTATTAAGTCGACTAATATTTATGATGAGTCGACTAGGGCCGAGAGTTAGGGTTTCTGGTTCAGGTAGGATTAGTCGACTAGGGTAATTCAGAGTCGACTAGTAGTGGTTTCCAGAGAGTTGAAGTTTGTGTCCAGAAAAGGTTAGTCGACTAATAAAAGGGGTAAGTCGACTAAATCTGTGATTTCCAGGAAAACTAAGTTTCAGCTAAGGATTCTAGTCGACTAGGTTCTAGGTCAAGTCGACTAATTGAGGTCGGGAAACAGCCTACAGAGCAGAATTTGGTGGTTGTTCTTGGGGGTTAAAAATATGATTTTGAGAACATAAATGTACAAGATATGGAGACACATGTATACTAGAAATTGATCAAGTCTTGGTGGGTAAAGATACTCACATGGATTGGTTTAATTGAGACTTGATGTACTTGAAAAGGTCCCAAGGTGGGGATGATGGCTTCAATCCAAAAGTAGATGTTGCTTGAGTTGGAGAAGATGATCTTGTGGAGTTCTTGGAGTTAGGGTTGAGGTGGAGAAGAATGAGAGAGTTGGTGAGAGCTTCTCTTTGTTGAAGTGGAGAAGAAAGTGGAGTGAAATGTAAAGGGAAAGTTTAAATAGGTTTTGATTTTGTGAAGGGGTTGCAATTAGTGTAGGTGGGAAGGGGCTTTGTGCAAATAAGGGAGTGAGGTGATCTCTTGGCCAATCATGGCTTGCCAAGAGAGGGGTGAGGTGTCCCTAGGGTGGCCACTTGGCCGGCCATGGAAGAGAGAGAGAGAGTGAGTGGGATTAGATGGGGAAGTGAGTGGGAAATGAGGTGGAAATTGTGGAGAATTGCAATTATTGGAAAATTGGGAAATGGGAATGCTCTGGCTTGTGGGGAAAGAAATAAAGGAAAGGAAAAAGGAAAGAAACATAAGGAGAAGATATTTCTCTTGGACATTAGGAAATAAAACTATTGGAAAGACAAGTTCCCAGGTTAGGTCGTGGATACGGAAACATCACGGAAAACGCCGGAATCGTCCGAAATTCAAGTATCTCGGAATGACCCGAAATAATTATCAAAAATCCAGAATATAATCCTAAGTATCATAGTGAAATCCGTTTTAAGAAATACTTTATAGTTTTAAAACTAAAAATCCCGGAACCAGTTATCTACCGACTCCGGTGGAATTTTCATAAATTCATAAAATCCTCAGAAAAAGCATGTAGGTAAGAAATGTGATTCTAAGAAATAAAGTCTAAAGAATCATCATGAAATTCCAAACTGTTTGAGAATTAAAAATCAGGAATCGGTCAGCGGCACTGGCCGACACGGTTTTGAAGACTTTCGTTTTAATTCCAGAAAATCTAGAAAACCATAGAAAATATATAATATTGGAAAATGACATTTAAAACTAAAATCGGTCAATTCTAATTATCAGAATGTCCAAATCGAGTAATACTCTAGGATCGGGCCTTCGGTTCAGACTAGGGCTGACTCCGAATCCACGAATCCAAATCCAAGACAAAACAGTCATATAAGGAATTCATAATACAGAATAAATACCGGAAACAATTCGAAAAAATACGACCGAAAATCTGAATACGCAACTAAGTACGTATTCCGGGAACGGGGTATTACAGGATGTCTCCTTACAGAATCATATTCGAAAAAGCCTGTCATCTGCTAGTCGATTTAGAACACCATGCCTTATGGGCCATTAAGCAACTCAATTTTGATCTGAGTAAGGCCGGTGAGCTAAGGAGACTGCAGATCTCAGAATTAGAGGAGATACGAAATGAAACCTATGAGAATGCTCGAATCACCAAAGCAGGACTAAACTTTTCCATGACCAGATCATAATCCGGAAAAACTTTGCTCCGGGAGACAAGGTTCTGCTGTACAACTCAAGACTTTATATTTTCGCGAGAAAGCTGAAGACTCGTTGGTCTGGACCATTCATTATGTGCACCATTTTTCCACACGGTGCTGTGATTATTGTAGACCCTAAGAACAACATGGAATTCAAAGTAAACGGGGTAAAGACTGAAGCCCTTCTTAACCACTGAGCCTATGACTCCGGATGATAGTGGGCTGACTCTTTTTGCCCCGTCATACACCTAACCACAACAACAAAATAAAATATATATATTTTTATTGTTTATATGCTTATCCCTTCTACATTTTTTTTTGACATTTCTTTTGCCTATTCGTACTTGGCCAGCTCGGGTCAACGAAGACGGTGACATCCTTCTTCACCCTATTTATTGCATTTACATTTACATAACATTCATTGAGGACAATGTATTAGATAGGTGTGGGGGGGATGCTAACACTTTTTCTTTCTTCTTTTTAAAAAAAAATTCTCCAGATTGAAAAGAAATTTCATACTCTTTATAAAAATACCAAAATGTTGTAGGAATTAAGGGAACCTTATTAATGAATCTTTATTTTTGCCTAAATAAATAAGAAAGATTGATTTGACTAAAAAGTTAAGAGGGATAAGAAAAAAACTTATACCTTTTATTTAGCCTTAGTAGAATATGCATAAACCACACACTCATGTTTGGGATTTAGAGACACAACTCTGAAAAAAAACGCTGGGTAATTGTGCCTCAAGAAGCATGATTACTCACGCCAAAAAAAATAATCAATAATAATATATATAAGTAAATCTTTATTTCGTGGCCTACTCTACTTGCATATTTGACTCGATGGGTGTTTTTCCACCTGGTTAATTAAAACCATCTGGTTTGGGAGTCATCGGTTTGATATGTGTTACATGAGTAAAGTAGAAAACCTAATGAAACTAAGAATAATAAATAAATTTAATAAAATTAAATAATATTCAAAGTTAAGTTGAAAAATCCCAAGCGCATGACACTTACACATTATGCATATCTATCTAAAGTAAAATAACAGAATGAGTTAGAAGTATAAGATCCTTTCTAAATTTAAAGAAAAATCATAATTTCTTATTTTATAAAGGCTAAAGTATTGGAGGACTTATGAGGGTTTGAACCTAATTCTTAAACCATTCGGTCATTTTACTTAGATGATTAAAAATTCTTTTTTAAAAGAGGTTTGCTAACACTTAAATATTTTTTTCACTTACTGGATTTTGTGGGTGCAATCCGTTGAAAACCCTTAGGAGACAACACTCCTCCTCTAGGGGAAACCTAGAGGTTTAAAGCTTGTTGCACATGATCAGTGCAATCGCGTCACCTGCGAAAGTGGTGTAATAATTTTCTTATTTTTGTTTTGCTCGGGACGAGTAAAGAGATAAGCGTGGGGGTGTGATTAGTTTCTAATTTTACATAATTTTTATCACATTCTCATATTTATTTGATGTAAAATTCTACTAATAAAGTTTTGCTTGCTTAATCCTAGGTCCATGGTGTGCAAATGAAAAAGAAGACCCTAAACTACCATTTAATGGGAGATTAAAGGCCTACCAAGTAGCCATTGACTTTAGAGTGAAGATTTTGTCAGCTCACGGCATCAAATTTAGAAACCATAAGATCCACCTGACTGGGGACAGACAGGACGACGCACTGCCCGAAGTCAGGCGCGCGCCCACCCGGGCTTTGGGCTAGGGGTTACCCCTGGCTCCTTTTCCCCAGGTGCCTATAAATACCCCCCAGGGGTCTTCAGTTGGGAGATATCCAGAGCTTTAGCAAATTGTTGTAATCTTGTTTTTAGAATTGTAGTTGTTTTAGTTTCCTTCTTCTTCTAGCTTTAGTTTTTAACCATTAGAGTGAAAAAGAGAGAGAGAGAGAGAGAGAGAGAGAGAGAGAGAGAGAGAGAGAGAGAGAGAGAGTGTAAGTGTTGTATTTGAAGGTGACAAGCTAATACAAGTAACTACTTCTCTTTCTTCTTTCCATTTACTTGTCTTATTCATTTACTTTTGCTTCCTTGTTGCAGTGTAATTTCCTTTCTCTTCACTTCTTTTCTTTTGTTTTAGTGTAACTCCTTTTCTCTTTACCTCTTCTCTTTGATTGTTTCTTTTATTACCATGTTTAACTAACTCCTCCATAGCATGGCTAACTAACTACTAACCCACTAATCTCTAACAACTTGCTTGATAAACCCAAATGAGTCAATAGTGTCAACTAAGCCTTGTGCAAACAAGAGATATGACATCTTAAGACGAGGGTTCTAACTCTAACTTACATTCAAGTATTCACTTTCTTATATTTCATACTTAACGAGTTTTTATGATCTATGGATTGCATGCTTTACTTGTTTTTGTAAGTTGGAGATTTTCCTTTCAGCTTTGCCGATACCATTAGTGCACTTGTGTCTTTCCCTATTCCCGCCTTCAATTGGATCTTGATAAGGGAATGTCCAAGTTTTTACCGAGTTAAGCTAAGTTATAGGAAGAACTTTCACTCAATTTCTACATAAATAGTTCTTATGCATAAGGGGTATGCATGCCTATGATCCATCGTGAGGTTACATCTTCAAGAAGTTAGGGATTAGTGGGAGCACTTAGTAGAAAGTTAGCCATGCGTTTTTACCATTAAGAAATCTAACTTTACAAACCACCAAATCATTTTCAAACAATTCTTGAAACCAACTTGTTTTTATTTTCTAATTCTTTATTTAAAAACAAAGAACTTTCTCTTTTCTTGAACAAAGAAGCCGCATCAAGCTTCCATCGCTCTCCCTCCTTGTGGATACGACCTGTATAGCCACATCGCTACTACAGAAGAATCGCAAAAGAAATAACATCGACCCACACTCTTTTTACTTATTCTTGTGCTTGCTTTTTGCCGATCATCGACCGCCAGCACGGTATGGCTGATATTATGGGTATTGAAACTTGGTTATTTTAACTTCTATAAAATCTCATAAATTCACATTAATTCCACAAAAATCAGTTATATAAATATTTGAGAACAAATATGTGTGATTAAAATTCAATACAACTATTTGAACCATTTTTGTGATATTGAATTTAGGCTTAAACACAAAACCGTATTTTCCAAAAATCAAAACTTTGAAATAGAAATCCGATTTTTCCCAAACTTGTATAAATACAAAATAAGATATTTAAAATCTTTTGAAGCATAGAGTGTATGGATAGAATCCAAGACAATCCAATACACATGTAAAATATATATCTATGTTTTTTACATGAAACTCAAAACCGGTTAAACCGAAAATCAAACATACTGAAACTTGTGTGTGTGTGAACTTGAGCATATCAACACTGTCTATCTTTATACAAGATCTAAATACAAACTAAACACAAACCAATGTCTTCTTGTAGAACACCTTCTCCAAGTCGACTCGATCCAAACATGATCCAAAGAGCTTGACTCCTGTGCTAGATGCGATCTTGACGCGCAAGCTCTTGAATCTACACGTGTTAGCTCCAAAACTCCTTCGTTGAAGTTAAGCACCTACTAAGATCTTAATTAATAACTGAAACTATATAAACACAAGATCATTAGTAAACTATAACTACATGAGTTAATCATCATCAAAACTAGAGTGATGGGCCTTGGGCCAGCACTTTGTGACCGTGAAATTTTGACTAAGAGTTCTTTGACTCTAATTCTTATGCCTTATTTATTTATTTATTTTATTTTTTAGTGATATTATTTCTTAGTATTATTAGGCTTTCTGATCTACCCATGTAACGAGCCTTTAATCAGTGACCCCCAAACTGAATGGTCTAAGGGCACCGGGTGAGAGAACACCCCAAGGACTTAAGAACTCGAGCAAATAAGGCCACAAAACTAAGGATTTTATTATATTGAACTGCTTTTAGGCATGAATATTTTATGCTTTATGAGGTACAAATACCCAGCTTAATCAGAGGATATATATATATATATATATATATATATAATATATATATATATATATATATATATATATATATATATATATATAGAGAGAGAGAGAGAGAGAGAGAGAAATGTATATCAGCCCGCGGGCTGAGAGTACTCTCTCAGCCTGCGGTGACGTGGCTCAATTTGTCACCTCACTAACTTGCGGCCGCTTATAGGAAGAAGTTAAATTACCAAGTACCCCTTATGAAAAGCTACTTTTTCTTTAACTTTCCTTATTGTTTATTATTTTTTTGCACAAAAGGCAATTTTGGAGCGCACGTTGTCAGACTTGTTTATTATTATTTTTTTCCCCTTTCTTTTTGCCGCTCTTTATATGATTTAGGTTATTGATTATAAATTATTTTTCCCCCTATTTCCTTACCTCTCTTTGTCAGATCTAGGTTCTCCTATATAGTTTTTTTTTTGTGTATATAATGTAGACAGAGACTTTGGTCGCAGTTGTGATTAATTGCGACCAGGGTCGCAATGTTGTTATTGATAAAGAGGGCCAGCATCTAGGGTCGCAGTACAATGACTGCGACTTAGGTCGCAGTACGTTAGGTAGGTGTTTCCTTTATATTGACACGCATAGCGACCAAGGTCGTAGTGTTCTTGTTGATTAATACTAAAGACCAGCAACTGCGATCAAGGTCGCAGTTTATTTTATAGGTCGCAGTACGTTAGGTAGGTGTTTCCTTTATATTCACACGCATAGCGACTAAGGTCGCAGTGTTCTTGTTGATTAATACTAAAGACCCAGCAACTGCGACCAAGGTCGCAGTGTATTTTATTAAGACTTGGCCAACAACTACGATCAAAGTCATATATATTTAAAAAAAAGTATGACTGCTTTAATTTAAAAAAAAGTCATATATATCCTTCATTTTAAAATTAACCTTAGAAAACAGATTCATATATTTTAAAAAAACAAAATACAATTTTTTAAACTTCTAATCCTCGTCATCACCATCGTAATCAGATTCGTCGTCAAGAGTATGACTGCTTTCGTCTTCCGTATCTCTTTCCGTCCCTTCCACCTCTTCAGCGACAATCTCCTATTCGCTTTCTTCCTCTTCATGTTTGTATTTTGGTTCATCAATGAACTCTCAGAACGGGTCGTCTGTATCAAGCTCATCCTCTGACCCGTAGCGAGGCATATCTTCAGAACTATACATCCAATCATCATTAGATGATTGGCTTCTTTCCGGTGAAGACGGTGGAGAAGACATTTTTTGAGTCTATTTTTCGAACAGTGAGAGTAACGAGTTTGAGCAAAAATAATTTAGTATGTTTATAATCCTTTGCTGATGACCCTTTATATATTTTAATCCCGGAATTTCAAAGGGTTTAAGCTCTCAAACCACGTGAATATCTTCCAAACTTATTTTCTACCTTTTCCAAAAATTGTGTATACTTCCTAGGTGACTGTTCAGTTATCCAAAACAGTTTAAAAGTTAATACACTATAACTTTAAATTACTTTGAACTCCAAAACAGTACATTATTGCGACCATAGTCGCATTGGGAACTGATAAATGATTAAGAAACTGCGACCATAATTTCTGAATGTTTGTCCGATCCTCCTATGAACAATTAAATTGTTTTTTACATATATTATGCGACCATGGACTGAATATGATCGCAGTAGTACCGCGACTATGGTCGCAGTATTTAAGAGCAGCAGTCGCAGTTTGGATATGTAATTAAAAGAGCTTATAAGTTAATATAGTGAGAAAGAGACCTTACAAAAAAATAGAATTAAAAGTTTTTAAAAGAAGACAAAATATAATTGAATATCAGAAGATCAGGAAATCCTAATCCTCGTCATTATCACCATCATAAGCAGATTCATCGTCTTCATTCTTCTGCTCTTCCTCTTCATCACTTATTTCCTCATCATCTTGCTGTTTTTGAGGTTTTTTTGTTTCACCGATGAACTCCCAGAATGGATCGTCTCTATCAAGCTCTTCGTCTGACCCGTTGCTAGGAAGCGAGCTTACAGCATCAGAGGACATGCTTTCATCAAGCATGTCTCCGTCAAGTGGCAGAGGAATAATGTCTTCTTCACTAACCCACATGAAAACTTCATATCATCATGAATAGGAGGATCAGTTAATACATTATTTGATGTAGTGAGATAGTCAAAAGGAGTGAAGTCCAGACTGGTATCAGATTCACTAGAATATCCTGAAGACAAAGGACCGGTGGGGGAACGATTGAAGTTGAAATCTAAGTGTTCAGAGAAAGAAGATGGGGAAGACATGATTCAAGAATGAATTTTTTTTTGGAAGTTTTTGAAATCAAATTGAAAAGGAAGAGCAAAAATATAGTTTTTAGGTATGAGATAATATATTAGTAACAAGCATTATATAAAGGTGAATATTGTGGAAGATCATGAATAGTAATAATAATTGTTACAGGTGATGGTTGAGTATGGTAAGAAGTGGTAAAAAAAAAAATATTTAATTGAAGATTTATTGCGGGAGAATCCGAAGTACAAATTAACTTTTTATAGAATTGTTTGCCTATATCTTTAGATTACGTATGGTGCACATCTTTCCTTTCTCGAGATTAACATTAGTGCATCTCTTTTTTCTAAACTGTTGTTGTATCACGGTAGAAAGAATATTAATTACTTCATTTAATTCAGTGTAATTAATATAGTAATTTTTATAAGATTTGATATACGCGAATTGATCTCAGGGTCGCATGGCTAATCCACCCTAGTCGCATATTAAAAATCTTTTACATAAGGCATGGGAAAGAAGATTGCGACTTTGGTCGCAGTACTGAAGGAGGTCGCATTATTGTACGATAGAATGCGACTAGGGTCGCAGACGTTATATAAAGAAGTTTTGTTATACTATGAGTGCGACTAGTGACTGCGATTGTGTCGCAGTTATCATATAAAATTGAAATTATATTGTATTAGGTCGCATAAAACGTTTTTGTTATACTAGTGACTGCGACTAGTGACTGCGACTGTGTCGCAGTTGTTATATTGTATTAAGTCTGCGACCATGGCATGTTTTTTAAATTTTCAATGCTTCTGCTTATTTTACATTATATTGATCCAATTTTTTTAATTATATTTTTCGATGTATTAAAATTACTAATTTTATAACTGTAGATATATTCAACTGAAATTTTGTTTGTTCATGACTTTATTCCACTTTAGAATTAAAAAAGGGGTATTTTTGTCAATTTGTTTCACGATTGTTTAGGCGGGATTTTTTGGCGCCAACACACTGCGGCCGATGTGTGGCATATATTCAGCCACGTCCTGCCGGCTGAGAAACTCTCTCAGCCTGCAGGCTGAGGTACATTAACTCCATATTTATATTCTTTTTCTTTTTCTTTAATAAGGCATAAGAATCTTTGTTTTTGAACCCTAAGCGTGTAAGTGTATAAAGCATGCATATATCATCAAGGTAAAAATCAAGACTAAATTACTTTTTCAAATTTTCTTCCAAACCTTGGAAATCAAACATTATTTTGACCAAGTATAAGAAATCCTAATTATGATTCTTCTATTCCTTAAAATTGACTTAATTTCTTACAAAGAATATGTCAAAATATTGTTTCTATTTTCAAAAAGTTTTTTAAAGTAAAGAAAATGTTAATAATTTTTTTAAATAATAAAAGAAAAACCTAAGTTATGTTAGAACCCTCCCCCACACCTATCTCGTGCATTATCCTCAATGTATGAATTAATGCATAGATGCATGAAAAGAAGAAAGGGAAGAAAAATATTATCTTATGGTGGTGGTTCAAGTGGTGATCTGATTGGGTCAAGTGTTGCTACTCAATTAAGATAATGTGGTGGTTCAGGGAATCCACCTTTATTGACCTTTTTTCTATTTACATATTTACAGTCCCCAATATGAATAGGATTATGAAAGATCTTATCATGAAACTTATTCCCTTTATATGACCAGTCTTGAAAAATCATTACGGAGTCATCATGGTCTATACCTATGTCCAACAAAAGAATGTGACTTGGTGAAATGGTTGACTTGGGCACAAGAATGAGAGGTTCAGGAACAATACTAACTCGGAAAAATCAACTTTGGGTTTGAGAGTTAGTTTTGGTCAAGAGTTGAGTCCAAGTCCAAGAATTGAAATTCACATTCTTTTCCCATCAATAGAATATGACTATCATAAATTGGTGAATCCATTTCTAGATCTATGAGTATAGGAATAAATGTTAGCTCAGAAAATTGGTCCAAATTGGGTAAGAATACTGGAGTCAACATAGATTCGAAAACGAAAACTGAATCACAAAGTTGGGGATCGGGTTCACATTCATAATCAAGTTCAATCTCATTAAAATGAATACTTGCCAATTCGTCAATGGGTTGATATTGGTCAAGTTAAGATTTTATGGTGAAATTGAATCTTGGTCAAAGTCTTCAAGATACCATGATTCTTGGTTTTCATCAATATGGTTAGAAGTGTCGAGAATAGTTAAAGATTGGGTAGGAAGAGTTTCCTTATTCTTACGCATGTTTTCCAATCTACTAAGTCTTGCTTCTATCATATCGAGTGGATCATTTTGGGATTAAATCATAAATTCCATACTCTTTTCTAAGTCGGCATGTTCTTCTTAAAAATAGAGTAAGAATCTTTGACTTGAAAATTTTGACGAGATTTTGAGTCTTCTAAAATTTGAATTCGTCGCTCAAGCTCGTCTAAGGCTTCCATCTCTTTTCCTAGTCAATTGATTCTTCTAATGGTTGTTCGAGAGAAGAAGTATATGA
>JAVJIF010003227.1:0-177852 GCA_038442645.1 Agave tequilana | reverse complement strand
GGCTGAGAGAGTTTCTCAGCCTGCGGGACGTGGCTGAATATAGGCCACACATCGGTCGCAGAGTGTGGGCGCCAAAAAAATCAAAAAATCCCGCCTAAACAATCGTGAATCAAAATGACAAAAATACCCTTTTAAATAACGACTGCGACTTCTAGCATTCAAAAGTAAAAAAACATTCCATGATCGCAGACTAATACAGAATAAAGAATACAAGACAAAAAATGCTATCGTATAGCAATGCGACCTCCTTCGGTACTGCGACCAAATTCGCAATCTTCTTTCTCACGCCTTATGTAAAAGAAGTAATTAATATTATATCTACCGTGATACAACACCAGTCTAGAAAAAAGAGATGCACTAATGTTAATCTCGAGAAAGGAAAGATGTGCACCATACGTAATCTAAAGATATAGCCAAACAATTCTATAAAAAGTTAATTTGTACTTCGGATTCTCCCGCAATAAATCTTCAATTAAATATAATTTTTATTTTTTTACCACTTCTTAACATACTCAATCATCACCTCTAACAATTATTATTACTATTCATGTTCTTCCACAATATTCACCTTTATATAATGCTTGTTACTAGTATATTATCTCATACCTAAAAAAAACTATATTTTTGCTCTTCCTTTTCAATTTGATTTCAAAAACTTCCAAAAAAAAATTCATTCTTGAATCATGTCTTCCCCATCTTCTTCCTCTGAACACTCAGAATTCAACTTCAATCAATCCCCCACCGGTCCTTTGTCTTTAGGATATTCTAGTGAATCTGATACCAGTCTGGACTTCACTCCTTTTGACTATCTCACTACATCAAATAATGTATTAACTGATCCTCCTATTCATGATGATAATGAATTTTTCATGTGGGTTAGTGAAGAAGACATTATTCCTCTGCCACTTGACGGAGACATGCTTGATGAAAGCATGTCCTCTGATGCTGTAGGCTCGCTTCCTAGCAACGGGTCAGACGAAGAGCTTGATAGAGACGATCCATTCTGGGAGTTCATCGGTGAAACAAAAAAACCTCAAAAACAGCAAGATGATGAGGAAATAAGTGATGAAGAGGAAGAGCAGAAGAATGAAGACGATGAATCTGCTTATGATGGTGATAATGACGAGGATTAGGATTTCCTGATCTTCTGATATTCAATTATATTTTGTCTTCTTTTAAAGCTTTTAATTCTATTTTTTTTGTAAGGTCTCTTTCTCACTATATTAACTTATAAACTCTTTTAATTACATATCCAAACTGCGACTGCTGCTCTTAAACACTGCGACCATAGTCGCAATCCTACTACGGATGCAATTTATGGGTCGCAGTTAATCATTATCAGTTCCCAATGCGACTTTGGTCGCAATAATGTACTGTTTTGGAGTTCAAAGTAATTTAAAGTTATAGCGTATTAACTTTTAAACTGTTTTGGATAACTGAACAGTCACCTAGGAAGTATACAATTTTTGGGAAAAGATAGAAAATATTTTGAGAGATATTCACGTGGTCCGAGAGCTTAAACCTTTTGGAATTCCGGGATTAAATACATATAAAGGGTCATGAGCAAAGGATTAAAAACATACTAAGTTATTTTTTGCTCAAACTCGTTACTCTCACTGTTCCGAAAATACATTCAAAAAATGTCTTCACCATCACCACCGTCTTCACCGGAAAGAAGCCAATCATCAAATGATGATTTTATGTTTAGTTCTAAAACAATGTCTCGCTACGGGTCAGAATCTGAGCTTGATACAGACGACCATTTCGGGAGTTCATTGATGAACCAAAACACAAACATGAAGAGAAGAAAGCGACGATGAGACTGTACCTGAAGAGGAGGAAGAGACAGAAGACGAAAGCATGACTCTTGACGACGAATCTGATTACGATGGTGATGACGACGATTAGAAGTTAAAAAAATTGTATTTTGTTTTTCTTTTTAAATATATATAAATCTGTTTTCTAAAGCTAATTGTGTGAATTACATTTTTTACTACTATGTATTGGTTGAAATACTGCGACCATGGACGCAAACTTAATAAATACACTGCGACCTTGGTCGCAGTTGCTGCACTTTAGTCTTAATCAACAACAACACTGCTGCCTTGGTCGCAGTTTCTGACCGTAGTCTTAATAAAATAAACTGCGACCTTGATCGCAGTTGTTGGTGTTTAGTCTTAATAAAATACACAGCGACCTTGGTCGCAGTTTCTGGTCTTTACTCTTAATCAACAACATCACTGCGACCTGGTCGCAGTTGGTGGTCTTTATAAATAATCAACAACAACACTGCGACCTGGTCGCAGTTGATGGCCGCAGTCTTAAAAATTAATCTGCAATCTTGGTCGCAGTTGCTGGTCTTTAGTCTTAATCAACAACAACACTGCGACGAGTTGACATGTCACCGCAGCAGTTACTTAGTCGCAGTTTTTGCTCGCAATGTCGACCTTGGTCGCAGTTGTTTCTGTTTGCACTGTAGTCTTATGCGACCTTGTCGCAGTTGCGTCTCTGGTCCAAGTTGTTTTGTTTGCAATGCATGACTGCGACCAAAAGGTCGTAGTTTATTAAAAAACAAATATGCTTTTTATTTATGTCCACGCATTTATCTCCAGGCATGTGAAAATGATACAAAACGATCTCTTATACAATAAGATTGAGTGTTACAATATAGCAGTACAAGAAAACTAAACATCAAAAAGAGCCATTGTTAACTAAGAGCAGTGGTGTTATTGAGGTCTTTTTATTTATGTCCAGGCATTTATCTCCAGGCATGTGAAAATGATACAAAAAACGATCTCTTATACAATAAGATTGACTGTTACAATATAGCAGTACAAAGAAGATTAAACATCAAAAGAGCCCTTATTGAATAAGAGCAGTGGTGTTATTGAGGTCCCCGTGTATTAAAAAACTGTGGACGTCGAGGACCATGACTTCTTCCCTTGTGGACGAACATCGATCAAGTTCACCGGCCAAAATATACTCCCAGAGGCCCAGCGAACCTGAAAAAGGACAATCAAGCTCTGGGTCATCTTCGTGCATAGGGTCATCTTCATCCATGGAGGCAGGCCCCTGTTAGAGACTCTGAAGAAGGCGGAAATTCTCAGAGCAATTGCTCTCAAATGAAAACAGTCTAATTATGGGCTGTTAAAGGGAGAGTGTGAGCCCTATTTATAGCCAGCCCATAATAACCATAATTAATGGTTCATTAATCAGAACCGTCGGCCTTAATGGACAACAGCTTCGGGAAACAACGAATGGTGCGGGTTCGTCAACGTAGACTTGACGTTAAAAAGATCTCATAAAATCTTTATGACAGGTCGCGTCTCACGGAGTGACTCCAAGTCGCATCAAAACAACACTTAATAAAACAACAACACAGCGACCTTGGTCACAGTTGCTGGCGGCAGTCTTAAACCAAAACAACACTGTCGACCTTGGTCGCTATGCATGTTAATCTAAAGGAAAATACTTACTTAACGTACTGCGACCAAAGTCGCAGTCTATGTAATGCAACCTTAGATTGCAGTTGCTGGCCATCTTTATCAATAACAACACTGCGACCTTGGTCGCATTTAACCATGTACACTGCGATCAAAGTCTTTGACTAAGGTCGCAGTTTAAATCTACAATGCGACCAAAGACTCTGACTACATTATATATATAAAAAATAACTATAAAGTAGAATTTTATCGCAGGCTGAAAAGATTGATCTGAAAAGATTTTATATTTTCAAAAAAATTTTATCCCACGCTGAAAAGGAGAAACTAGATCTTACAAAAAAGAGGTAAAGAAATAAGGCGAAAAGTAATTTATATCCTATAAAGAGCGGCAAAATAAAAGGGGGGAAAAATAATAATAAACAATAAGGAAAAGTTATCATAAGGGGTATTTGGTAATTTAACTTCTCCCTAAAGCGGGCCGCAAGTCAGTGAGGTGACAAATCGAGCTACGTCACCGCAGGCTGAGAGAGTACTCTCAGCCCGCGGGCTGATATACATTTTCTCATATATATATATATAGACACACACACACACATACATGCATACATATAGAAAGACTCATTGTACTATTGACATAAGAGCACTAGAAACCGCATTACTCGCCGTGAGATGTTTAAAAAGAACTGGTCCTTAGAAGTTGAGTCAAACATCCTGGGACTTGGGCGTTCATATATGATTATTCATCAATTCTGCATTTCATATTGCATTTCCCTACCCGATTTTCAAATAAAATACTGCTAAATAACCTGTGTTTTGGTCTCTTATGCAGATTACAAAGGACAGTGGAAAAAGTGTAATAAGAGCCTAATTAACCCATTTTCAAGGTAATTAATCAAAATTACTTGGAGGCCAAAGCAAGGAGTTTCTACAAGAATGCATCAGAACCCCGAATTAAAGCTATATCTGAAGAAATACAGATCCAAAATAAACAAAATCATACATATACAAAAGCATTTTGAAGCGAGATGGACATGTAGCGAAAAGATCAGTGAATCTCTCCCCGATCTTGCTACAAAAAATGTGGCAAAGCTGTGTTTTCGCGGCAAAGTCAAGGAGCTGGCTCCCGATATTCGACACGTGGCTTCGTCTCGACATCCAACGCCTCCCTTTGTCTGTAAATACAGCATGTAAGAGCTAGAATGCGAGGGAGGAGATCAATAGTTAGGATTTCTTCTCTATAGTGTAGATTAGGATTTTCTTTGTATTTTTCTTTGGGTTTTTTTTTCTTTATAGATCTAGGATAAGATTTGAGAGTGATTCAGGAGAAAAAGAAAGAGACTTTGTAATAGAGAGTGATAATTTATGAAAAATTTCTCCTTTCTCTTCTTTGTTTCTTCTTTAATTTCTTCCATGATGCTTAGCTAGTTCTCTCTCTTGGTGACTAACCACTAATCATATAATACTTGATTGATAATCCACATGAATCTAATACCTCTACAAGGCCTTGCTCTTGTAAGAGCCATTGATGGCTCATGATGATGGATTCTAACTCCTAACTTACTAATAAACTAACTTGCACAACTTACTTTACTTCATGCTTGCCTCTAACCAGTTTTGATGGATTAATTGTATGGTTCACCATGTTAATCAAGCTTTGATGTGGAGAACAATCTCATGGACCATGCTTTGAAACGCTCTTGGAGATAAGTCTAGTGATGGCCAAGGATCCATTGTGAGGCAACTATCACTCTAGAAGTTAGCATGGTTAGTAACCATGAGTTTTTTTTCTCTTTTTACTTTGTTTTAAAAATTATTTTCCAGCCACAACACTATCTTTTATTTTATGTTTTCATCTTCTTCTCTTCTTTCTTCTTGTTTTCTTTTCTTTTCCTTTTGATTCTTTGAAATCTAGAAGAACCCGTTAACACTAATGTGACACATCGTTAATGCTTCTATCGCCTCCCATCCCTGTGGATTCGACCTGTATAGCCTCTTTGTTATAACGTAAGTATCAAGGAAGCCAAAGCACACACATTTAAACTCTTATTTTCTAAATACACATTTCAGTGTACGGTTCCCTCCGATCAATATATGAGCTAGCTAACACAAAGGAAGATGTTGCCCATAAAACGTACACCCTCTTTCGCGCAAGTGGCTGACAGACTTGACGCGAAGAAGAGGCAAAAGATAGTCGGACGTTGCTATATAGTAGTTTGGCCTCCTAAGTTTCACTTGTTATGATAAACACCATCAAACAATAAGAGTAGCTGTGAGCAAGCAATATAACTTGATCACCAAAAGAGCAAGAACATAATGAAAGTACACCTAGAGGGGGAGTGAATAGGTGTACCGCTAATCTAATGAACTAAATGCGGAATTTAAAAACTAATTGCAACTACACTTAATGCAACCAACGAGTGTAGCCGAATTCCCGGGGAAGGGCTCTGGACTAACTCCTCTTGATTCCTCTGAATAAGAGTTGAGGCGCTATATGAAGCTCTCGTGGTTAAGCACAAGTGAGGCACACACAAACAAGCCAAGCATATAATGAATGAGCAATGTGAAATGATGCAAGACACAAAAGTAAAGAGAGAGAGTTAAGAGTCAATGGATCAAACACAAACAACAAGATGTGTTTCGAGGTTCGAGCACCCAGCTCTACGTCCCCGCCTTCACCCAGAAGGATTTCCAATCCACTAACTTGTCCACACAGGACTCCCACACAGGGAACCTCCACTGAGGATTTGGGGCAACTACAACCGGGAGTACACAACTCCTCTCTCAATTACAAACACCACCTCTACACTTAGAGGCTAGGCACAAAGCCACCAATATCAACCTCACAAATGAGGGATAGGCACAAAACAAAATACAAATCAACCTCTTACTAGAGGATAGTGCACAAAGCCACCACTCCAAAATCAACCTCTACCCAAGAGGGATAACACAAAGTAGGAGGGTTTACAACTTGGTGATCAAAAGATCACAAACCAATTCTTTTCTCACAAACACAAAGATCCTATAGAGAGGATAGAATGATAAGCTCAAGTGTGAGAAAAACAAAGTGTTTTGAATAAAGAAAATCACTTGAGAAATCTCTAAATAGATATAGAATTTTTGACCAAAAACAAATTCCCAAAAGACTATTTTCTTTGAAATAAAAACACTTTAAAATAATTGAAGATCAAATCTTTGAAGCTTTAAAACTCTTTTTAAAACTTTATAAAACACTAGAGAATGGGAGAATTTTTGCTCTTGGAAGTCTTACCTAAATCAGCCCTCAAATTGGGTATTTATAACCCCTTTAAAAAACTAGCCGTTGGCTGCAATTATGGTCAGAATTGACATTCCGGTTGACCGGCCAACGGTCGAAATTTGACCGTTGCCAACCACCGGTCGACCGCCCGTTCGACCGCCCTTGCCCGAGAGTAAGGGGACTTCAGTCGGTCGACCGCACGGTCGACCGGCCAAACCCAATGGCCTTTGTGCACGTCTCGTGCACGTCCGGTCGACCGGTCGGTCGACCGGCTCCTGGTCCGGTCGACCGGTCGGTCGACCACCAGAGCCTGGCAGAAACTATTAAGGGACTGAAAAACTGGGTTTTTAATTCTTAAATAAATCCCCTAAATTCTCTAAAAATCTACAAAAATAAGTTCAGTATAATACTTTGATATACAAACTTGTGTGAAAAATTTCATCACAAATTTCAAACTTATTGAACCATTTTTGTGACTTACAAATTTTGTCGAAAACCAAAAACTGTATTTTCTAAAACTTGAATTTTTGAATTGAAAATTCGTTTTGTCCAAAACTCATCCAAATACAAAAACATGATATTTAAACAACTTGAAGCATGTTGTATATGGATATAATCCAATATACATGAAGCATATATATATCCATGTTTTTGATATTAACTCCAAAATATGTTTTGTTAAAACACAAAATTCCAACACATGAATAGGCATATCAAAATAAGTTTGTTTAAGATATGAAGCATATATGTATATAAAACATATCTAATATACATTTAAACCATGTAAACTTGTTTTGATCTATCTATTCATGAAAACCAAGATCGGTTAAACCAAACCGAAAATCAAAATATGAAAACTTAAACAAGTGTGTGTGTGTTGTGAACTTGAGCATACCACACAATCTAATTTTTACAAATGGATCTAAAACAAAACTAAACTATGTACCGAAGTCTTCTTGACGAACTCCGTCTTCAAGTCGACTCGATCCAAACCGTGATCCACAGAGCTTGACTCCAACGAGTGCTAGATATGATCTTTGACGCTCGGGCTCTTGAATCACCATGTGAAAGTTTCCAAAACATCTTTGTTGAAGCTAATCACCTACTAATATTTTGATTAGAGATCTGAAATTAAACATCACAAGATTATTAGTAAACATAACTACATGAGTTAATCATCATCAAAACTAGTGTGTGTGTGTGACAATCCCAAAGTTATCAACCTCTATCATCTCGGTTTTGACAAAATAGACTATAAATCCTAACTAAAATGGAAAATACAAATCTTGTAGAGTCTTCAACTTGTTTGATCCTGGAGCTCTTCTACTGTGCTGGGCTCTGGGATCCAAATCTTTGCGGCTTCCAAATGTGTGAGTCTTGTGTTGGAGCCGTCAATTAATCTATGATTTTTACCTGAAACTCATTTAAACAAACTTATTAAAACATAACTACATATGGTTTGTTATCATCAAAACTTCGGGCTAATGGCCTTTGGGCCAACAATCTCCCCTTTTTGATGATGACAAAACATATAGAGTTATTACAAATATTTTAGGTGGAGACTTCAAGTGAAGCTCCCCCTTAACACATGCATATAAAATAATCTGATAAAGAGATGTACATGCATAACACAGGCATATATATAGGATATGAAAATGACACATATGCCAACCATCCATGCATACCACAGATACAGAAATATAGAAGTGTATGCATACATGGTTACCTCCATCCATCCAGAAATACCTCCATCCTCCAAAGTAGATGATTGGGTCAATAAAAGCATAAACACAATATACAACCAATCACATATGCCACATGGAGATTAAAAAAATATAACTTCCATAACATAGTAAAACAATGTTCATACAAATAGGAGGTTCATGCCAATCTCAAAACCATAACACATGTCCACAAACATCAAACCAAACACAAAATGTGTCCAAATACATGTAGAAAAATAACAACCCAAAATAACACAGAAATAACTAAATAACTCCAACTCCCCAAATATCTCTCCCCCTTTTTGACATCATCAAAAGGGGTCACTGATCATCAGAATCAGAATCAGGGTCCGGCTGTGTAGTAGATGGCGGTGGTGGAACAGAAGGAGTCCTGACGGGAAATGGAGGGCCGTAGAAGGAAGCGGCCTAGCACGATCATATGGAAGAGGAACCGGCCAATCATACTTCTGGTAGATGATGCCGAGATATGCATCCAAATAGCGCATGGAGTCACAGATATAGCTGAGATCATGGTCCAAACCCTGCTCCATCCGCTGATAATATGCGGACATCTCTGCGAAAATCTACTGGCGATGCTCGGTCAACTCAGCAGAAATCTGCTGGTGATGCGCAGTCATCTCAGCAGAAAGCTGCTGGTGGTGCTCCCGAAGCTGAGTAGATAAGGCAAGATAGGGATCGGAGGGAGCAGAAGAGCCAGAGGAGGATCCAGGGACATGAACAGCAGGGAAGATAGGCTGCGGCTGAGGAGCAGGAGGACGCTTCCTAGCACGCATCCTCTTGAGGAGGGTGCTGTTGATGTCAACTGACGGTTCAACCGACCGTTCAGAGGAAAGATCAAAGTTTAATTGCTTCAAAAGATGTGTAATGAGCATCCCAAAAGGCTAGTGCGGTTTGGGACAAGAAGATGATCAGATGTCATATAACTGATGATGAGCCTAGGGATGTTAATTCTAATGCCTCGCAGAAGGCAGTAGATGACAAGAGGAGCAGAACCCCTAGCGTGACTATATTCTCCTGATTTTGGCAGGAGGTTATAGAATACGATTTTGGCCAGGACTTGGGCGGTGAGAGTGTAGTACTTCACCTCCTCATTCCTAACTAAACCGGGGTTATCATCATCATGAAGCAACGTGGAGGCGGTGTGGGCAGACTCACCGTCAGGATAAACAAAATCATGCAAATCAAGGTTATAAATGTCTTCCCCTCACAGGAGAGGTGAAGGAGATGTGCAAATTCTTGAAGGGTGATGTCAATATCTCTGCCCAAGATTTTGGATCTTATATGGTTTAATTCAAAGGTGAGATTTGAGTAAAAATACTGCACTAGGGAAGGATAAACAGGTTCCCTAATTGTGACAAAATATTCTAAGGAACTGGATCTCAGAATAGAAGCTAGATTTAGATGTTCAAAATCATTAAGTACAACAGATCGACCAGAGTTCACATTTTTAGTGGAAATAATGATATGTCTATATGATGCATTTTGTGATACAAAAGGGGAGGATGAAGATTGAGAGGTTTTCCCCTTTTTAGATCTAGTTCTTTTGGACATGGTTGAAGGATAATCAAGATTAATGCAAGATCTAAGCAAAAAGATATGGAATTAAACAAGGAAAATTGAAGGATCTAAAGGAAAAGCTTATACCTTGAAATCACTGGAAAAACAAGAGAAATCCTCAAGAAGGAGAGTAAATCTGGAGCCTGAAACTGCGTATCCCAATTTTTGTGGAATTAATTTGAAGTTGGGAGAGTAAGAGGGGGTTTGGAATAGATCTAGGGTTGAGAGATGATGAGATAAGAGAGGTTGGAGGCGGTGAGAATGAGGGAAAAGGGGATTAGGGCTTTATATAGAAACGGGTAAAAAACAGCAGACTCGTCGGCCGGTCGACCGGTGGAAACCGAGAGCAAACTCGGTTTCAGTCGGTCGACCGGCTACGGGCAGAAAATATTTTCTCTGTTCCAGGCTTGGTCGGTCGACCGCCTCGGTTGACCGGGCCTATGCCAGGCCAGATCGGTCCACCGGGCCGGTCGATCAGTCATGCTGAAAACAGAAATAAAAACCTTTTTAAGTTTTGGGTTTTAAATTTAATTTTCTTTTAATCAAAACAAATATTTCTCTTAACAAGAATGGTAAAATTACTACTTGGCATGAAAAATACAATGAAGATTTTTATTATCAATAAATGTTTATTTAGAAAACTGTTTTTACATTTAGGGTTTTTAATTTTAACCACAAAAGTATATATTTATTGTGAAATCATAAAAAAATGATGTTGAAACAATTTAAATTCTTCTTGGCATGAAAACCAAAAAAAAATTATATTCATTTTTATTGATTATTGTTCATATTTATATCTCTATATATTTTTATTAAGCGATAAATAAGAGATGTTGAAGCCGAATACCCCGTTAAGGGTTCTGAACTTCTCCTCGAAATTCCTCTGGATAAGAGTTGAGGCGCGCAATTGCCATCTCTATTTATTTGCTTAATTTGGTTAAATAAATTTTTATTTTGACAAAAATCATATAAACATTAAGTTAACAAAATCTTGATATATGGACAAATAACATATGGCAAAAGAACATGAATATATTTTCAATCATGGCAAAGGTACAAACAAGTGGTGGATATGCAAGTTTACATATGGCACAATATCACAAAAGTATAACTAGCAATCCTATGTATATAAAAGGAAATTTTTATGTGGAGAAGTTACCAAACCATAGGTATTCTCCAAAGTGGGTGCCTCTTCGATAGTGATGCAAGCGACGATGTGTTCATTGAACGTTGATGCATCCACCACCCGGGCACCATCTCCCCCTAAGTCTTGGAGGAGGACGACCCACCTGCATCAATGAAATTTGGTGCGTCTTTTGGTACCCAAATCTTTTTGAGTCCTATAGGGTTAGTGTTTTCTCGAACCCAAACATTTTTATTTAACAAGTTTAGCTTAGCATAACAAAACTTTCTAAATGGCCTTTGCGGCCATAATGAGCACAAGTATAAATTCTACCGTACATAAATGCATGTTTGTGTGAGTGTGCATGCTTGTGTGTGTTTGATGCATGATGATGAGTATGTTTCCCTTGGGACTTTCCTTTAGGAAACATAGATGCAAATTTTGTCATGTCAAAAGCACGTTTCTTTAAAGTTGTATCCAAAACTTCAATACGTTTTTGGATCTCTAAAAATTCATTTTTATTGCAAGTAGAAATAGAGCTTTTTCCTTTACAAGAGGTTTTGTATTTTTCAAAATCCTTTTTCATTTTCTCAAAAGAATTTGATAATTCATTTTCTCTTGTAAAACAAGTTCAAATTTACTTTTTAAAGAATCATTTTCCTTTTTCAATTTTTTATTTTGGGCTTGAGAAATTTCATACCTACTTTGTAATTCTTCAAAAAAATGTGCAAGTTCATCCATAGTTAAGTCTTCATCATCTAGAGAGTTTTCTAGACATACCTTAGAAGCATCATCGCCATGTGCCATGAAGCACATGTGAGCGGCGTCGATCTCCTCTTCGGATTCCGACTCCGAGTCATCCCACGTGGCCACCATCGCCTTTTTCTTCTTTTGCTCGTTCTTGGAGGTAGTACCTTGTAGAGAGGGGCAATCGGCAATTAGGTGTCCCGTCTTCTTGCAATGAAAACACGGACCCGGTTCCTCTCTTTTCTTTTCAAATCTTCCTTGAGGTCTCCCTCTTCGGAAGTTGCTTTGTCTCCCCCTTTTATAGAACATTTTGCCCACCTTCCTTATGAGCATGGCAAAGTCTTCATCGTAGTCTTCCGATGAATCCTCTTCATCATAGGTGGATGGAACGGCCTTGAAAGCAAGGGATTTCTTCTTTGGAGCTTCCCTTTCTTCTCTTACCTTCATCTCCATCTCATGGGTTTTGAGATTGCCGATGAAGCCGGAGAAGTCCATCTCTTCCCTATCATTTAGCTCCTTGAGGGTGGTTGCCTTGACTTCCCAAGATTTGGGAAGAGCTCTAATGACCTTCCAGATCTTTTGGTCATTGTCGATGTTGTCACCTAAAGAAGACAGAGCATTAGTAATCTTGGTAAAACTGGTGAGCATATCATCTATGCATTCATTATCAAGCATATAAAAATTCTCATATTGAGAATGGAGCAAGTCAATTTTAGATCTCTTGACTTGAGACGTTCCCTCATGAGTAACAATAAGAACATTCCAAACTTCAAAAGCAGATTTATAGTTAATCATGCGTGAAAGATCATCTTCATTTAAAGCTTGGGTGAGTGCATATTGGGCTCTAGCATTGGCTTCATAGTCCTTAGAGGTGTCTTCGGATTATGTTTTCTCATCAGTGAGAGGTTCAATAAATTCTTTGGTGATGGACTTGGCAACCCTAATTCCTAGGGATTTTAGGAAAAGGTTCATTTTGACCTTCCAAATAGGGAAGTTCGACCCATCAAATTTGGGTGGGGATTTGATGCTAGAAAAGTCAACAGATGCCATGAATAAAAGTATAGTGCACAACAAATAAAAATGCAACAAATAGATATAGCCAATAAGTGAGGATCTCCCTAAGGTGGTTAAACCAAATGCTAGGGTTAGGCTCTGATACCAATTGAAATCACCTAGAGGGGGGGTGAATAGGTGATGGCTATACTAAGTGACAAATAATGCGGATTAAAAACTATTTAACAATAAGCAACAATTATAAAAAGACTTGCAAGAAAATAGACAAGTAATAGAGCAAGTAAAGGAGAGAGAGAGTTTAGAGATAAGTGGACAATCACAAACACGAGAATATGTTTCGAGGTTCGAGCCACTGCCCTATGTCCCCGCCTTCAACACGATGAAGGATTTCCACTATACTTGATCCCACAGGATCGTCAATATAAGTTCTCACTAGAACTCTTTAGACACACTTGTCCTCTCTCACGGTGCCGCAACACCAACTAGGAGCTCACTAGCTCGCTTGAGGCCGATGCCTCTACAACTTCTCAATATGAAGAAAAAGGTGATCAACACTTGACCACAAACAATGGCTCACTTGCACAACCCTACAACTAAGATGAGGAGATGAAACTTTTGGGATTGTGTAGTGCACAAATCTAGAAGAGAAGTAGAGGAAGGCTTCAAGCTAAAAGGATTGAAAATTTGGCTCAATGAAAGCTTTTTGCTAAAAGGCTAAACTTTTGAAAACTTTTAATCTTTAACTTGTAAATCTTATTGTAATAGTTGTAGAACACACCCTCTATTTATAGGGGATGAAAACTGGTTAAAAAGGGCTAAGAGATTCGTTGGGGGAAATCCCAACACAAAACAAATCAGAAAAATAGCTGTTAGAATCTGTCAGCAGATTCTGACTGCTGTCAGTCGACCGGGCCGGTCGACCAACGGTCGGATTTCCGACCATTGGGAAAGCGGTCGACCCGGCCGGTCGACCGAAGTCCCAAACAGAGAGTGAGTTCTCTCTGTCGGTCGACCGGTCCAGTCGACCGAGGAAAAACAGAGAGCACTGCTCTTGTTCTCGGTCGATCGGTCGGTCGACCGATGTGCACACATGCACAAGGGTGCATGTCGGTCGACCGCCCGGTCGGCCGACAGAGCAGTTCAGCTCTGCCAGCGGTCGACCGTGTAGTCGACCGGACTAGGCCAAAAACAGAATTTTAAAAGGACTTTTTGAAGATAGAAATTTTGATAAAAAATCTTTGGATGGGTATTTACAAAATAGAGTTCTAGGGCTTATAAGGATCAGGGTGTGATCATAGATCAACACCAAAATGATTTGAACTTTATTTTGATGAAAATTCTTTGTCTAAATAAAAACGGTTTTTCCAAAAACTTGTTTTTCCAAAAACGATTTTTCCAAACTTTGTTTTTCCGAAACTAGGTTAGAAATTTTATAATAAAAACTTGTTTGTAAGCATGAAGCAATAACAAATGTGTGTGTGTGTGACAATCCCAAAGTTATCAACCTCTATCATCTCGGTTTTGACAAAATAGACTATAAATCCTAACTAAAATGGAAAATACAAATCTTGTAGAGTCTTCAACTTGTTTGATCCTGGAGCTCTTCTATTGTGCTGGGCTCTGGGATCTAAATCTTTGCGGCTTCCAAATGTGTGAGTCTTGTGTTGGAGCCGTCAATCAATCTATGATTTTTACCTGAAACTCATTTAAACAAACTTATTAAAACATAACTACATATGGTTTGTTATCATCAAAACTTCGGGCTAATGGCCTTTGGGCCAACAATACATACTATGATATTATTGTGTACATATCAATACATTCATCGTATTCATTATCATTCGACTTCTATAACAATAAATTACACGTCCTCCGGTGCTAAATGCCGATTCAGATGCCATGGTTGATGTCGAAATACTCAAAATATCTTGTGGTACTCTTACAAGAATCGAATACTTTCCACTATTACTTTTTCACCAACTCAAAATATCAAAATTTAATGCCTTATTCCATTGAAGAATAGTCTCCTCCATACTGGTATCATTATGAAGCACGCAACATTCGGATATCGGATCGGATACGAATAAGATATTACGTTTACCATATCCGTATCCGCACGTACCTTTCGGACACGGATACGAATACGAATATTGACGGATGTGAAAAAATGATATCCGTATCCGGATTGGAGGCGGATTCGGATGCGGATATCCGCGGATAATCCGTATCCGGTGGCACCCCTAGTCACTATCCCAGACTTTCTCCTATAAATACCCTAGCAGAGGCATGAGTAGAGATATCTCAGATTCGAAGCAGAGACAGATTTTAGGACAGTTTTCATTCTTTTTAGTGTAGGTTTTTATTTTTTCTTTTATGTAATTTTTACTTTTCTTTATGTAAGCTAGAAGAGAGACGAGTTTCATGAAGGAATAAGAGCAAGCTTGTACTGAGGGTGACACCGGTGTTAGTAAGTCTTTTCTTTCATTGTTATTTGAATCGAATCGAAATTTCTTTTTCTTCTTTACTCTTGTTTTCGTTTATTTTCCTTAATGTGTTGCAATCCAAGTGAATCTGATAGCCTTGAGACTGCTTCGCCATTGCAAGTGCCCTTAATGGCCTATGGTGATAAACAACCATTCTTTTGTTAGTTTAGCTTGCCCTTTTACTCATAGTGTAGATCAGGAATGGGGAAGATCCTTCACGTCATGCTTGATCGCCTTCAACGACTAGGTAAGTCGTAGCTACGGATACGAATTATATGAACACTGAAGAGGTAAGTATTTTTTAGGTTTAACTTTCTTTCTTTTCTTTTAACTTTTAGTTTAGATCACCAACACCATAATCTCACAACTCTTTTATCACTCTTTTCAATTTCTTTGTATATATCTATTTCCTATTTTCTCCACCTTTTTAATCTACCACTTTCTTCCTAACTTAAGTTTAACCTATTTTCTTTTTCTTTAAAGAACTAAAAGAAGATCTTTAAACATTGATTGTAACTTAAAAGAGAACTTACTAAAAAAGCTTCCATCGCTAGGCTCTCCTTGTGGATCACGACCCGCATAGCCACTTGCTATAGTGGTAGAATTGAACACCTTGCACTACTGTTATAAAGTTCTGAAATTATGTATTCTTGTGTGCAGGTAAAACCTTAATCAAATTTGGCGCCGTTGCCGGGGAGGGACGATAAGTTTTCTCTTTTTAGATTTCTTTCTTTGTTTTTGGTGTACAGGTTTAACAACAAGAAAATTTTTGCTGCAGTGGACATATAAGTTGCCCTGGACTCTGCTCTAGAAAGCAAAGCGCAGAAGCCCTTAGATTTGCTACATTCCAGTGGCAATCTGAGTGAATTACTAACCTATATTTTTGCAGGTTGGCTGAATTGCAAAGTTAAAATTTTGTAGCTATTTATTTTCTTGTTTGTCTTATTGTACATATTTTCTAACTTCAACAGTAAAATGATGTTTGTTAAATGCTAAAAACGGTTTAGACTTTGTATTTAGGAACGTGTCTAATTCGTTTACATTTTATATTACTGTTAAAGAGTGCTGGAGCAAAAGGTACGTATGCATAGTATATAGTTTAGGAAATATTCTTGGGTGATATTTGCTTGTGAATGTTACTTTTCTATATCTTGCACACATTGCACTAAATTGATTTAAGGGCTTATCCTATAAACAAGATAAGGTGAGGAAGTCATTACCCTCTCTTAGCCCACAAATCATCTCCTCACTCACTAACCAGCCTAACTAAAATTGAGTAGACATTGGCGCTAGGGACATCTCGAACTCATATAGGAGACTGACCTAAGGGGGAAATTGATTTGAATTTGACTCTTGCCAAATCGGTGTCTAAGGTTGGGGATTGAGGGGCAAAACCTTGAAAGTTGGTGGTTTGGCATAATTAGGCCCGTTGCTTAGGCGCGGATACCTCCCACCGATCTTACCCCTACCTGACCGATTAACTTGTGGTCAGATTCGGTAATATACCCCCCGTGGACAGTCTAACCAGTTAGGAGTCGTCTAGGTCTAAGATCTACTCTAACTTAGGTTAGATTTTTATTTTTATTTGTTTGTTTATTTATTTGTTTTTCTTTGTTTGTGTTTGACATTTCTTGTGTGATATGGCTTATAACAACAATTTTTTCAATTTTAATGGTAAATCCATGTTACACCCCGACCTCTTTTCCGGATATTATCAACCTAGCATATCATAACTTTAACTAACCCAGTGTGCCGGATTGGTCTTATCCGAATCAATACGACTCATGTCCCCAATCTTATGACCATAATTACCAAATTAATTCCAACTCTTCACAGAGTCAATGGGAATTCACCTCCCCCAAGTCTAATTTTCAACCTTGTCCTCTATATCCACCTTGTCCGCAATTTTCACAATATTCGTTCCCCGATTTTGCTTCCTATAATCCTTTTCTAGACCAACTCATTGAAGAAAAATCTTAGCTAGAAAAGAGTATAGAAGCCATGCAGGAGGCCGAACGAAAATTTCAGGCCTCCCCAATTTCACAATATTTCCAAGATTCATACTCAGTTCCACCAGTTCAAAATAAAAAACCATCAATCTTGGAAATGAGTATGCGTGAGTCCGAGCAACAACCACAAAATTTGATGGAATCACGATTTCACCACAAATTCCAAAATAAAACTTCATCTTTTCAAGTCGAATCGCAACAAAATGATGAACCAATCGACTATGAAAAGCTGCTTGAAGCCATGACTCAGGCTCAAATCACTCATAATCATGACATAGATATAATGTTCAAAACTCTCCATTCAACCCTTTGACCATTCTTGATGTCGCTAACCATTCTGTTAGAGCCAAAGAATCATCTTGTTTTGAAAAATAAGATTCCATTTCAGCACACCCATTTGAACTTGTCCAAACTCTAAATTTTGAAAATCACATTGACATTTGACAAGTTATCCCTTTCCTAAAATTGAACTTGAGAATGAATATAATCATGAACCTCAACTTGGTAATTCAATTCTACTTCCTGATTCAATAATGACTCCAGTGTCTTCACCTGATTTCAATCCTTCTCCAGAGTCCACATTGGATCCTGTGCCTGTCCATCAGGAAATTGAATCACCAATCTTTTATGATCATCATATTGAACTTGACCAATTTCAAACTTTTAAAAGTCCTATTGACAAATTGGCAAGTTCCCATTTTTACGAAATTGAACTCAATGAGAAATGTGACCTTGAGTCTCTAATTTGTGATCCAGTTCAAATTTCTGAATTAATATTGACTCCTGTTTTGCTACCTGATTTGAGCAATATTTTGGAGTCAGTTTAAATTCTCATACCTATCATTCTTGAACTTGAATCACCAATCTTAGAAAGTCACATTCCATTGTGGGAATATGAATATGGACTTGAGTTTCAACTTCTTGATTTGGACCCACTTTCTGAATAAATTTTGACTCCTGAACCTTTGCTTGACATCAGTCATTTTTCTAAGTCGATTGTAGTTCATGCCCTTCCTGATTCCAGATCAATCATTTCATCTTTTCATACTCCATTTTGGGACAGAGGTGTCGATAATAATGACTCTGAAATTAATTTGAAAATTAGATGGGGTAAAATTCTTAATAAAAATCATTCATATATACATCATTTTAGTGGGTTATATTAGAGAGGTTTTTGGTGGATTCCTCCGACCTCCACGCAAATTAGATTGGGCCGCATTTCGTGGACCAATCAGGCCACCACCGAAACCACCACTATAAGGTGATATTTTCCTTCCTTTTCTTCTTTTTCATGCATCTATGCATTAATTCATACATTGAGGGCAATGCATGAGATAGGTGTGGGGGAGGGTTCTAACATAACTTAGGTTTTTCCTTTTATTTTTAAAACAAAAAAATTATTAATATTTTCTTTACTTTTAAAAACTTTTTGAAAATGGAAACAATATTTTGACATATTTTTGTAAGAAATTAAGTCAATTTTAAGGAATAGGAGAATCATAATTAGAATTTCTTATACTTGGTCAAAATAAGATTATTTGTTTGATTTCTAAGGTTAGGAAGAAAATTTGTGAAAGTAATTTAGTCTTGATCCTTACCTTGATAATATATGCATGCTTTATACACTTACACACTTAGGGTTCAAAACAAAGATTCTGATGCCTTTTAAAAAAAAAAGAAACAAATAATATATATATATATAAATCTTCTGATTAAGCTGGGTATTTGTGCCTCATAAAGCATAAGTATTCACGCCTAAAGGCGGTTCATATAGTAAAATCCTTAATTTTGTGGCCTTGTTTGCTCGAGTCCTTAAGTCCTTGGGGTGTCTTTTCACCCGGTGCCCTAAGACCGTTTGGTTTGGGAGTCACCGATTAAAGGCTCATTACATGGGCAGATTAGAAAGCCTAATAGAACTAAGGAATATTACCATCAAAAATAAAAAATATATATAAATAAATAAATAAGGTATAAGAGTTAGAGATAAAGAACCCTTAATCAAAATTTCACGGTCACGAAGGTGCATATGACTTAGGGTAAAGTAATAGACTAGATGAGAAGTACAATTTAACTCCTTAATTTGATTGATAACAAATTTTTGAATAGAGACTAAGTTTAGGAATGAAAATTTTGATTTTTTTTATAAGTTATAGATTACTTAATCCTTACAATAATATTTCAAATATTTTTCTCTTTCAAAATGTGTTTTCAAAATACTAACATTTTTCTCTTTCTTTATGGATTTTGTGGGTGCAATTCACTGAAAACCCTCACGAGACAAAACTCGTCCTCTAGGGGAAACCTATAGGTGAATGGCTTGTTGCACATGCTCAGCGCAATCGTATGACCTGCGAAAGTAATCTAATAATTTCTTAGATTTAGTTTTTGTTGGCCCAAGGGTACAATCACCCGGTTTTAGAGTTTTGATGATTACAAAACATATATAGTTATTTGTACTAATCTTGTTTTAGTGTTTAAGATTGTTTCAGGGTTCTAAGGATTCAAGATGTATTCTTCCTAAAGGAAGGTGGTGATTGACTCAAGTTGACTCAATACGGGATCAAGATTTCAAGTTATTCAATATTGCCTATGAAAAAGCCCATATTGAAGATCTTGTAGTCACCTAGAACCATTGTAAGAATTAGTATGTTAAAGAGTAAGGATATGATAGTTGTGATCAAGAATATACACACACAAAAATACACTCTTCAAAATACAAGTTTTTGGATTTGTTGGTTTTGGTGCATGTTTGATTGATATACATGTCTCAAAATATTTCATATTTTTACATCTAGTTTAAAACATGTATTTCATCCCTTATAGCATGCTACTTAAACTTCAAACCATTTA
Organism: Agave tequilana; assembly: GCA_038442645.1. Lineage (NCBI taxonomy): Eukaryota > Viridiplantae > Streptophyta > Magnoliopsida > Asparagales > Asparagaceae > Agave > Agave tequilana. The sequence continues at coordinate 157,625 of JAVJIF010003227.1, read as the reverse complement.
AAGATATTTCAAAAATTATTCAAAGTTCAAAATTCCTTTATTTATATTCTGTTTCAGGCCTTACGGTCGACCGGGCGGTCGACCGGATCTATTTCAGGCCAGAGCGGTCAACCGTCCGGTCGACCGGGCCTTGTGGCCTTGGGCGTGCACGTTCGTGCACGTCTGCCGGTCGACCGGGCCAGTCGACCGACCGGTCGACCGACTGCAAGACCCTAACTCTCGGGTTTTCAAAAACTTCCTTTTGTTTAGCCAACGGTCGACCGGACCAGTCGACCGTAGCCAAGGGCTCTTTTGCCATGTGGCCTGCCGGTCTACCGGTCCGGTCTACCGACAGCCGTCAAAAGATCCAAACGGCTCTTTCTTGAAATCTGGTTTATTTTTAATAATTCCTACAGCTATTTCTGATTTCCTAGTGGCTAAACTCTACCCTAGTGACCTAGTAGCAATTATGGATGATATGTATTCACTCCCTATAAATAGAGGTCATTGGTTATTTGTTTTTGACAAGAAAAATATCCAAGTTTCAAGTTTTCAAAAGAGAAGAAAAGTTTACTTGCTTTCATTTTCAAAGATCTTTCATTTGCAAAAGTTTTTTAGTTGGTTTACAAGTTCTCTTTACTTCTTTTCAATTGAAAATTTTCTCTCACTTTACTTCTTGAGCCAAAAAACATCTCCACTCTATCAGAAGTTGTAAGAGAGAGTTTGTGATCTTTTGATCACCAAGTGACTTGTATTTCATTGTGTTGAGATCCCTCTTGTGTAGAGGTTGGATTTGGTGGAGTTGGGTACTCCGATCTTGTGTAGACCATTTGTAATCCCCTTGGGTGTAAAGGTTCCGGTGTGGAAATTCCCTTTGTGGATTTAGTGGAAATCCTTCATAGTGGTGAAGGCGAGGACGTAGAGCAGTGGCTCAAACCTCGAAACAAATTATTTGTGTTTGCGATTGGTTTCCTTTTTGCTCTCTATTGCATTACCTTCCTAACTTGTGATATTATTTGTTTGCTCTTCATCATTTCAATCATTTCATTGACTTGCATTTTTTGGTCTTTACTCATCTCAACAAGAAAGTAATTGTGCACCTCAACTCATAATCTAGAGGAATCAAGGAGGAGAAGTTCTAGAGCCCTTCACGGGGAATTTGGCTTCAATTTCTTATTTTGAGTGACCGCTTGCATCATTTATACTTAGTTGTTTAAAAAGATCATTAGATTAGCATTAACACCTATTCACCCCCCTCTAGGTGTTTTTCAATTAGTATCAGAGCTTTGGTCTCTAGGTTCTTGGCTTAACATCCTTAGAGAGATCCTATATTGCTAATCACTCTATTGATATTTCATCCTCATACACTTAGTAAAAATGGCTGAAGGAATTAAGACCCCACCCAAGTCTGATGGCCTTAACTTTTCCATATGGAGGGTTAAGATGACCGTATTTTTACAATCCTTAGGGAGTCGGGTTGCAAAGGCGTTGACTAAACCATTTAGCGTACCCCTTGGTGATGAAGACACTTGGTCCGACATTGCCACGAAAGAGTTTGACGCTAATGCTAGGGCACACTATGCCTTACTTCAAGCTCTTAATGACGATGATATTGCTAGAGTCATTCACTGTAAATCCACTTATGGGATTTGGACTCACCTACTAGTCACTCATGAGGGAACTTCACAAGTAAAGAGGGCCAAAATTGACCTTCTTCGTTCCTAATATGAAAAATTTTCCATGCAAGAACATGATACTATAGATGATATGGTTACTAAATTTACAAGGATTACTAACAGTCTTTCTTCTTTAGGTGACGGGATTGACAATGACCAAAAAGTGAGGAAGAGCATCTGTGCTCTCCCTCTATCTTGGAAAGTCAAAGCCATAACTTTGAAGGAGCTCAATGACAAGGAAGAAATGGAGCTCATCGGTCTCATTGGGAATCTCAAGACCCATGAGATGAAAAAAAAGCAAGAGAAGAGATGGCTCCTCCAAAGAAGAAAGCAATAGCTTTCAAAGCTCTTCTACCTACTCCGATGAAGATGATGATGAAGTGGATGATGAAGATCTTTCTCTTCTTGTGAAGAATGTTCGGAGAATGTACAACAAGGCCAAATTCTAAAATAGAAGAAGATGGCAAGGTAAAGAAGAGAAGAAAATCATTTGCTTCAATTGTCGAAAATCAGGACACATTGTTGCGGAATGTCCGGAGAACAAAGGCAAACCCTCCACTTTCAAGAAGCCATACAAAAAGAAAGCTTTAAAGGCTACTTAGGATTCGGAGAGTGAATCCGATGAGGAAGTCGACACCGCCAACATGTGCTTCATGGCAAATGAAAGCACAAGCAAGGTAAACCCCGATACATCTATTGATGATTGTGAATTATCTATAGATGAATTAGGAGAAGCTTTTGAAGAACTATCACATAATTATGATTTTCTCAAAAAGAAATATTTAAAAATGAAAAAGGAAAATGAATCTCTTAACCACAAAATTTTCACTCTCACAAAAGAAAAGGATGAATTATTTTCAACACTTGCTTCCACACAAAAGGATTTTAATAACTATAAAATTTCTTGCAAGGGTAAATTTCCACTAGTTGATGTAGATGAGATTTCCATGCTTAAGAAGAAAATTGACTCGTTAGGAGATGTTTTAAAGAAATGTGAATTTGATAAAACTAGACTAGAGGCTATGTTTCCTAAGAAACATATTCCAAGGAAACAATCACATGTCTCACACTCCCATGTTCACAAATCACATCCTTCACACTCACATCATGCTAAACACCCTAAACATGTCCACACTTCACACACTCATCATGCATTCATGTATGGTAAAGTTTATGCATGCACATATTGTGGCCAAAAGGGTCATTTGGTTAAATTTTGCTATGATAGGATAAATGCATCACATAATCATGTTTGGGTTCGGAATACTAACATTTAAGGACCCAAGAAAGTTTGGGTACCAAGTCAACGATTTTATTAAATGATGTAGGTACATTTCAAAGCCCAATGGCGTAGGGAGCGGTGGTATCTTGATAGTGGTTGCTCAAGGCACATGATTTGGGATATCAACAACTTTGCAACCCTATCAAGATACCATTAACGTGGCACCGTCACCTTCGGAGATGACGTCAAAGGAAAAATCATTAGTATTGGTAACGTTAAACTTGGTATCTCCTTTAATAGAAAATGTTGTTTTAGTTAATGGCCTCAAGCATAATCTCTTGAGTGTTAGTCAACTTTGTGATAAAGGTTTTAATGTTATTTTTAATGACTTAGCTTGTAGTGTAATTGATAAGCAAACTAATGTATGTATATTTTTTAGATTTCGTAAAAACAATGTATACATGATTGATATGTCTAATATGCAATGCAATGCTACTTGTTTGAATGCCTTCAATGATAACTCTTGGTTGTTGTTGGAACATATTTCGATGACGACATTTGTGAAGCATTTCATTTGGAGCTCTATCACACGACTATATCAAGAGTTCTACATGATCATGTCTTCTCAAAGAGAGTTGATATGATGTGTTTTGTAATTATGAAATAGCATGTCAAAAGCCTTGATGCACACACACATATCTTAGACTTATAGTCGACTTATATCCCTTTATAGTCGACTAACCCATAGTGTAGTCGACTTGACCAAATCCTAGTCGACTAATCCTGTGTCTCAATTTGATACTCAACTCTCTGTTTGTTTGTTAGTCGACTTGACAGAAGACCTAGTCGACTAATAGACCAATGTAGTCGACTAACCCTATTCCCCTAGTCGACTAATCCCTGGCCTAGTCGACTTATAAAGAAGCTGCAGTCGACTTGGTTCAGTTATCCAGAAACCTGTCACTTGAGCTTATCTTGACCTAGTCGACTTATAGTCAATACTAGTCGACTAACCTTTAGAAATTTGCCTAGACTAGTCGACTAACTCAAATGGCAAGTCGACTATAGGCAGTTTTTGACTGTTGGACAGTTTCTGTATTCTGGTATTTTTTGCAACGTTCTTCAACGTTTGAACATTCAAAAGGCACCTATTAACAACCCTAACTTACCCTAGAGTGCATCTATAAATAGGGTTGTTAATCTAAGGCAAATATACCAATCCTAATCTTCAGTTTTCTAATCAAAAATTATGCCATTCCTGAAAACTGTTCCCACTTCAGTTCTTCACCAAATTCCAACTCTATAGTGAAGTTCTCTGAAGTTTCTCCTATACTAGACCTTGTCCACGTTCACATACTGTACCAAGGCTTATAGGAAGTGTTATAAACCTCAAAGATATCATTGTACAAGAGAGTCTTCTTGGTGTAGAAGAAGGAGTTGTACAAGGTGGTGTCTTCTCTTGGTTGTAAGAGAAGGTGTACACATTTGGCAAAGGGGATTTGTCAAGTGGTGTGCATGGTTGTGATTTTGGGTGTACAAAATCAAGGATAAAGGAAAATCTCAAGCGGGTGGCTTGGGGACTGGATGTAGGTCACGAGGACCGAACCAGGATAAATCTCTCGTGTTTGCGTTTGTCTAAACTTTTTTGAGATTTGATTTCCTTTATTGCAAGTTTATTTATTTGTTTAACTTTAATCCTTCTTTGTTTAGTATTTGTGTTGACTTCGTATTTTAGATCCATAAGTGCCAACAGAGAAAGTTCAACAATTGGCATCATCTCGGGACCAACATTTGGTATCAGAGCACTGCATACCCTGAACCGGCATACAAGCCCTGCATACCTAGTCAACAACAAGCAAGGATGGCAACGGAGTTCCCTTCGTCACAATTCAAAGAATGACATTCTACACAACGTCCACCGCTATTTGACGGATCCAACTACAACTATTGGAAGTGTAGAATGAAGATCTACTTGCAATCGCTCAACTACGAACTTTGGAACATCGTAGAAGCATCGTATACCAAGCCAACAACCAACTACAACGCTTGGAGTGATGATCAAAAGAACAATGCGAACCTTGACGCCAAAGCGATGAATGCCTTGTTCTGTGCCTTAACCAAAGAAGAGTTCAACCGTGTGTCAACAGCCACTTCTGCAAATCGAATATGGCATACTCTTCAGGTAACACACGAAGGCACAAATAAAGTTAAAGAATCTAAGATATCTGTTCTTGTCCACAGGTTTGAATTATTCAAAATGGAGGAGAATGAAACCATATCAGAAATGGTTACGAGATTCACCGACATTACCAATTCCTTAGCATCCCTTGGAAAGTAATACACACAAGTCGAAAAAGTTCGCAAGATCCTTCGTGCACTCACATCAGATTGGGAGAAGAAGACAACCGCAATTGAAGAAGCGAATGATCTCTCAACTATGTCGTTAGAAAAACTTATTGGTAATCTAATGGCATATGAAGTGCAATTGGAAGAAAGAAAGAAGGATGAACGACAACACCACTCAAAGAAGAAAGAACTTGCTTTCCATGCATCCTCCGACACGGACGATTACGATGAAGATGAAGAGGAGATGGCAATGCTTTCGAAGAAATTCAGGAGATTCCTAAAGTAAGGTAAATTCAAATGCTTTAATTGCAATAAAACAGGTCATTTGAAGAAGGATTGCCCTTTGCTCAAAAATAAAGGCAAATTCAAGAGCAAAAAGTTCAGAAAGATGAAAGACTATGAAGCATCATGGGAAAACAGTGATTCCTCTTCCTCCGACGAAGAAGAAACCACTGAACGTGTCAACCTCTGTTATATGGCACTTGAAGATGATGAGGTATCATTTACTGAACTTTCAGATGCATTTCATGAATTATTTAATGATCTGAAAAATGAAAAACTGAAAAATAAAGTTTTATCAAAAGAAAATGAAAAACTTTTAAATGAAAATTCATGTTATGCTTTACAAGTTTCTTCTATAAACTCTCAAAAAGATGAGTTTGAAAAAGTAATATCATCTTTGAAAAATGATAATGAGAAGTTTATAAAAGAAAATGTTTTTCTTATAAAGGAAACTATGTCTTTGAATGAAAGGATTTCTATATTGGATAAAGACATGTTAGTTTTCAAAAGGAAATATGAAAATATTTTGAAAAATGTGACTAAGTTCAATCAAGGAAAAGATAAATTGAATGACTTGTTATCTTTTCAAAAGTTATCACATAATAATTATGGTATTGGATATATTGAAAAATCTTCATATGTTAGTAATCCATATGATTCTTTTGTGAAAAGAAAATCTAATAATGCTTCAAAAAGAATTAAGACAAAGTTTATATGGATTCCTAAGAATTTAAGCCTAATTGATAAAAATACTTATATTGCATCATACATTCATGATATATGTAATTCATGCAATTATGTGTATACTAACAGGTGGAAACCAAATTCAAAATGGATTTGGACTCCTAAAGGTTAAATGTGTTCTTTTACAATTGGTACCATCTAACGTTTATCTTGCAGGTACCATATAAGAAAGTTGATAAGAACATATATATATATATATATATATTTTATGATATATTTGTTGCAGGAGGAGAACAAAGTATTTCTATATTTGTTATAACCCAATTTCTGCAAGGGGAGGAAAATATAACTTATTTTCTGCAGGCGGAGCATTTGTGCACACAAAGTGTCATCATCAAAAAGGGGGAGAATGTTGGAACATATTTCGATGACGACATTTGTGAAGCATTTCATTTGGAGCTCTATCACACGACTATATCAAGAGTTCTACATGATCATATCTTCCCAAAGAGAGTTGATATGATGTGTTTTGTAATTATGAAATAGCATGTCAAAAGCCTTGATGCACACACACATATCTTAGACTTATAGTCGACTTATATCCCTTTATAGTCGACTAACCCATAGTGTAGTCGACTTGACCAAATCCTAGTCGACTAATCCTGTGTCTCAATTTGATACCCAACTCTCTGTTTGTCTGTTAGTCGACTTGACAGAAGACCTAGTCGACTAATAGACCAATGTAGTCGACTAACCCTATTCCCCTAGTCGACTAATCCCTGGTCTAGTCGACTTATAAAGAAGTTACAGTCGACTTGGTTCAGTTATCCAGAAACCTGTCACTTGAGCTTATCTTGACCTAGTCGACTTATAGTCAATACTAGTCGACTAACCTTTGAAAATTTGCCTAGACTAGTCGACTAACTCAAATGGCAAGTCGACTATAGGCAGTTTCTGACTGTTGGACAGTTTCTGTATTCTGGTATTTTTTGCAACGTTCTTCAACGTTTGAACATTCAAAAGGCACCTATTAACTACCCTACTTACCCTAGAGTGCATCTATAAATAGGGTTGTTAATCTAAGGCAAATATACCAATCTTAATCTTCAGTTTTCTAATCAAAAATTCTGCCAACCCTGAAAACTGTACCCACTTCAGTTCTTCACCAAATTCCAACTCTATAGTGAAGTTCTCTGAAGTTTCTCCTATACTAGACCTTGTCCACGTTCACATACTGTACCAAGGCTTATAGGAAGTGTTGTAATCCTCAAAGATATCATTGTACAAGAGAGTCTTCTTGGTGTAGAAGAAGGAGTTGTACGAGGTGGTGTGTTCTCTTGGTTGTAAGAGAAGGTGTACATATTTGGCAAAGGGGATTTGTCAAGTGGTGTTCATGGTTGTGATTTGGGTGTACAAAATCAAGAATAAAGGAAAATCTCAAGCGGGTGGCTTGGGGACTGGATGTAGGTCACGAGGACCGAACCAGGATAAATCTCTCGTGTTTGCGTTTGTCTTAACTTTTTTGAGATTTGATTTCCTTTATTGCAAGTTTATTTATTTGTTTAACTTTAATCCTTCTTTGTTTAGTATTTGTGTTGACTTCGTATTTTAGATCCATAAGTGCCAACAGAGAAAGTTCAACAATTGGCATCATCTCGGGACCAACAGTTGTGACATAGGAGATTAGGCCACATTTCTTTTGACCATCTATCTAGATTAAACAACAAGAAAATGGTGAAAGGTATTCCTTGCTTGAAATTTGAAAAGGACCGCATTTGCGATGTGTGCCAACTTGGAAAACAACCAAGTCCTCTTTCAAATCCATCAAGAATATCATGACATCACGACCTTTGGAGTTAATCCATATGGATTTGTTTGGTCCTACTAAAACCAAAAGTCTAAGTAGGAATCGTTTTGCTTTCGTTTTAGTTGATGACTTTTCTCCTTTTACTTGGGTTTTCTTTTTAGAACATAAAAATCAAGTCTTTTCACATTTTCAAACTTTTAGGAAAAGAGTTGAAAAGGAAAAAGATTCTTCTATTTTAAGAATAAGAAGTGATAGAGGTGGTGAATTCAATAACCAACCCTTTACCACTTTTTGCGAGGAACATGGAATTAAGCATGAACTATCTTGTCCTAGAACTCCACAACAAAATGGAGTCATTGAGAGGAAAAATCGTATATTACAAGAGATGGTTAGGACAATGATAAATGAGTACGGTCTCCCTCAATACCTATGGGCCGAGGCCGTAAACACTTCTTGCTACATATCAAATAGGGTTTTCTTATGCAAAAACACTTCTAAAACATCTTTTGAGATTTATTATTCAAGAAAATCAAATGTTTCATACTTTAAAGTTTTTGGTTGTAAATGTTTTGTTTTAAATACTAAAGATAACTTAGGTAAATTTGATGCAAAATCATATGAAGCTATTTTTGTTGGTTTTTCTAACACTAGTAAAGCTTATAGAGTCTTCAATAAGTCATCCTTGACTATTGAAGAATTGATACATGTAAAGTTTGAGGAATCTAATGTGTTTGTTGATAATGTTATAGAAATAGATTCACTAAATGAAGACATGGAGAGAATTACCTTGAAGGATTCACCTACACTAGAAGATATGCCTAAAGTTGAAGAGAAAAGTGAAGTTCAAGAAGTTAAAGTGGAACCATCACAACCACTTCCAGAGGATTGGAGATTCACACCACATCATCTCAAGGATCTTATTATAAGTGAAGTATCAAAAGGGGTAACTACTCGTTCTAAACTTCATGATCTTTGTGGGCACTATGCATTTATTTCTCATTTTGAACCAAAGAACATCCTCGAAGCTGAGGGCGACTCATATTGGTTGCTTGCTATGCAAGAGAAACTCAATCAATTTGAGCGCAATCAAGTTTGGCATCTTATTCCTAGACCCCTTGATAGACCAACAATTGGTACTAAATGGATTTTTAGGAACAAGTTGGATGAGTCGGGCAATGTTGTTAGGAATAAAGCTAGGTTAGTGGCCCAAGGTTACACTCAAGTCGAAGGTATCGATTTTGAGGAAACTTTTGCACCCGTAGCATGGTTTGAACTCATACGGATGACACTTGCATTTGCTTCATATAAAGATTTTAAAGTTTTTCAAATGGATGTAAAAAGTGCTTTCTTAAATGGATTTATTGAAGAGGAGGTGTATGTTGAACAACCCCCCGGTTTGTTGATCCTACACATCCGGATTTTGTGTTCAAACTAGACAAAGCTCTTTATGGTTTAAAACAAGCCCCTAGGGCTTGGTATGAAAGACTTTCTTCAATTCTTATTTCAAATGGTTTTACTAAAGGAAAAATAGATACTACTTTGTTTACCAAACATGTTGAAAATGATATGCTTGTAGTTCAAATATATGTTGATGTTATCATATTTGGCTTTACTAATGAAAATCTTTGCAAAGCTTTTGAATCATGCATGAAGGAGGAATTTGAGATGTCTATGATGGGTTTGTTGGCCCAAAGGCCTATCGCCCTAGTTTTGATGATGATCAACTCATGAAATTATATTTACTAATGATCTTGTGCTAATTAGTGACAGATTCATGATCAAGATCTTAGTAGGTGTAAAGCTCAACAAAGGTTAAAAGATCAAGATTTGGAGCTTGCATGTTGTGATCCAAGGAGCTTTGGATCAAGCTTGGACCAAGTCAAGATGATGTGAAGCTTCAAGTGAAGACTTCAAGAAGTTGAAGACTTGGGTCTAGGTATAGAATTTGTATTTTTTGTTTTAGTAAAAATGTAAAGGATAGATAGTTGGTGGATTGCTCAAGTTATATCACACACACACACTCTTGATAGAACTCTTGATTTAATGTTTTTTATAAAAGATTTTCTAGAATAGAAAAGATTTTTCATTATGACAAAATGCTATTTTAGATTTTGGTATTTCATAGTTCATATCTTTAAACCAAAATCATGATTAGAGCTTTATGTCAAAAACATAGATATTCCATATTGATTGTGTAGTGGATCATATCCATACACACCATGCTTTTAAATGAACTCAAATATCTTGTTTTTGTATTTGATGAAGATTTAGAAAAACAAGTTTGGAAAAACATGTTTTGGAAAAATACATTTTAGTTATTTAGCTAATATTTCCAAGTTACAAAAATAGACCAAAACATCTATAACATGTCTTGATTTTGTGCAAGCATGTTTGTTCTCTCATGTATATTGGTAAAACTATTTTTGTAGAATTTACATGTATTTTTAGGATTTTATAAAAAGATTTTTTGTACAGATTTCTGACCTGGAAAACTGGCTGACAGGCCAACCGGTCGACTGGACCGGTCGACCGAAGTGCACAGCCATGTGCACGTTGTCAGCACAGTGGCCGGTCGACCGGGTCGGTCGACCGACCAAGAGAGCTTGCTCTCTGGAAATGTCCAGTCGACTGACCCAGTCGACCGACAGTTCAAATCCAGGCGAGCGGTCGACTGGCAGTCGACCGGTCCAGAGAGTTCTGCTCTCTGGAAGTTATCGGTCGACCGAGCCGGTCGACCGGTGGCTGCAACGGTCAGAAAAATGACCGTTGGCCGGTCGACCGGCGGTCGACCGACAGCACTGACACTGCCCCAACGGCTCTTTTTCTGGGCAGCCTATATAAAGGGATTTTGTCATCTGTTTTGAGGTTAACATTTAGGAGACTTCTTGAGCAGTTTTTCAGATACTTTTAGAAGAATTTCTCCACAAGATTTTAGTGCAAATACTTCCAATCAAAAGGAAGAGTTTTTATCAAGAGAGTGTTTAAGTGATTTCTTGTGTTTTCCTCCATAGTTTTCTTTCCTTGATTTTCTCACACCACACTTGAGCTATTCATTGCTAGATATTCCTATAGGTGTGTTGTAGTGAGAGTGCTCTTTAGGTGATCAAGTGTTGTGATCATCAAAGAGATCTTTCTTTGTATTTGAGGAAACGGGCAAGTGTGCTCGTTGTTGGTGGTTGGAGTTCGGTTGTGAACTCTTTGGTAGAGGTACGGCCTCGGCAAGTCGGTGGGCTTGCGTGTGTACGGGACTTGGGAGTCCGAGGGTTTGTAGGTGTACGGCACCGAGGAGAGATCCGGTGGGATCTTGCATAGTGGAAATCCTTCGTGTGTCGAAGGCGGGGATGTAGAGCAAGTGTGCTCGAACCTCGAAACAAACCCTTTGTGTTTGCGATTGCTTACTCTTCCCTCTCTCTCTCTTTGTCTCTTTTATATCTTGCATTGCTTCATTATTGTCTATCTCTATATGCTTGATATAATTGCTTGTGAGCTTAATTGATAAACTTGCTTGGGATTGCTTGATAACACTAGTATTCAACCAAGAGAGCCAACGCGGCACCTCAACCCATTCAAGGGGAATCTAGAGGAGCTTGTCCAGAGCCTCGCAAGGGGAATTCGGCAACACTCTTGAGTTATACATAAGTGTTCAATTAAAAGAAGTTTTAATTTGGTCAACTTAGTTTTAATTCCGCATTATTTGTTCATTAGTGACCATTAGATTAGCCATCACCTATTCACCCCCCCTCTAGGTGATCTTACAATTGGTATCAGAGCAACTTACAATTGGTATCAGAGCTAGTGCTCTTGATAAGGGTCTAACAACCTAAGAGTTAAAGATCCTACATTTGGGCTAATCACAATATTTGTTGTACACACACACCTCACCATGGACTTTATGTCACCACCCACCTTTGATATTCTTAACATCCACATTTGGAAAGTTAAGATGTCATTATTCCTCAAAGCCCTAGGTTATAATGTATATCTTGCCACTACTAATAATGCTTATTGTATAGATGGTAAGAATATTGAGGCTAATACAAAAGCCCTACATGCTTTAAAGAGCACCCTAAATGATGATTATTTATGTAGGGTTGCTAATATTGATATGGCTTTTGTAGTATGGAACACCCTCATCTCCCTTGGCGAAAATGAACAATACTATGCGGGGAGCGATTCGGATGTTGGAAGCGACACCTCCAACAAGTGCTACATGGTCCAAGGGGAAGACCCCCTTGAGGTAAATACCGAATCCGATGATGAGGATGCTAGTATGTCATATGATGAGCTAAATTCTTTATGCCAATTATTGCTTGAGAAATATGACATGATTAAAAAGAATAATAAAAATTTGAAAAAGGAAATTGCTTGCATGCATGTAGAACATGACTCTTTTAGAGATAACATTGCATGCTTAGAAAAAGATAACAAGATTTTGAAAAAGAACATTGATTGCATGCATGTAGAAAATGATTCTTTTAGAAATAAACTTGCATGCTTAGAAAAAGAAAATAAAGATTTGAAAAATGAGAATGTTTCCTTATTTTCAAAATTGAATGATCTTTGTGAAGGGAACACTACTTTGAAGGATAAGATTGCTATGGTAGAAAAACAAAAAGAAAGTATTTTGCAAGAAAACAAATCTTTAAAAGAAAATTTGTTGAAAAAGAAAAAGATAATGTTTCTCAAAAGAAAAAGAAAAATGATTCTTCATCTCATCATGCTTTTCATGCCACTACTAATGAGATTAAGAACTTGAAAAATAAGATAAATAATTTGAGCTCTAATTTGAGCACATGTGCATTTGACCATTCTAAGTTGGAATCCTTGTTTCAAAAGAAACAAGTTCCCCATGCTCATGCTCATACACATCATGCTCATGCTTATGGTGCACATCACGATCACAATCACACTCATAAGCATCATGCCAAGGTGTACGTATGTACACATTGTGGCCGCAAAGGCCATTTAGCAAGATATTGTTTTGACAAGAAACCATATTTATATTTTGCTAAGTATAGTAAATTTTGGGTTCCTTACAACAATGCTAACCCCAAAGGACCCAAGAAAACATGGGTACCAAAACCCCCACCTTTTGATTTTGATGTAGGTGGAGGCTCTCACAAAACGTGAGAGGATTGGTGCCTTGGTAGCCAATGCAGTGGATATGATGGACACTCTTATAGATGCATTGCTATCAAGGAAATTTTGGTGGAAAAGACCACCATGCTTGGAGCTTTGAAGTTGGTAACAATTTCTTAACTCCTATTTTTATATACATGCTTTTACTTATTTCATACATTCATAGCATGTTCATGATTTTGTTTGATTTGTGCTTCATGTGGTATTTACATGCTTAGATGTAGAATATTTCAAAACTTGTATTCATACATAAATGTATAGTGAAATACAATTGACTCATATATATGATTGAACTTCATGCTCATTTGTATCCACTTTATGCATATGTATAAGACTAGTTTTGATGATTCTCTTTTATACATGTTTTACCTATTTTAGTGATTTACTTCATGTATATGCATGTTTAATTCAAATCTAATAAATATACATGTATACCCGTGAGTCTCTTGCCTTCATGCAAACATTTAATAGACTCTTTTAATATTTGGGATATGTATGCATACTGTTGGATTTGTATAATTCATACATATACCATGTAAATTTTTTTTGATTTGTTTTGATACAAATGATTTTTGTGTGTTGTTAAATAAAATTTTAGTCATGATTTGATTTGGACTTCTATGACTATTTTCATGTAGATACTATTTACATAACCTTTGAACACTCTATCTTTAAGAAAATATATAATTTGGAGCTTTATGGAATATGAGTGCTTGAACTTTTATGTATTTAGTATTATTCATGAAAAACATATGATTTTTTTTATGAAGGATCTTTAACTAGTTTGTCAAAAATTCATTTAAACTAGTTATCTATTCTTCAAGTATTGCACATGATCCTGTATTTATGGATAAATTCTTTTGTGATTTCAAAATTTTGATGCTTCATTGTATTGAATATTAGTTTAGATGTTAGTATTTGTCAACACTTGGATTTATACTTGTACACCTTATGGACCACAAATAAATCTATATATGATTGGGTTGAATGCTTATTTGTGCCTATTAGATGTACTAGTATAGCCTTGTGTTGATGATCATTACATTCTTAAACTTGTATTCCCATTTGGATTTATGTTTTGATCATGTGATTTCATTTCATGTATAAGTTTCTTTTGCCAAAACATTAAAATATACATGGATAACCCTTGAGTCATTTGCTTTTCATGCAAATCTATTTATAAGGACTCAATTGAATTTTGGGGATATGTATGTATACTTAATGTCTTGTCAAAACATACATATGCTATGAAATATAATTTTGATGATTTTCATATATTAAAATTTGTAATGATTTTCGTATTTTCAAAATTTATGATTTTAAGAAATATTGAGTTTTATTGCAACTTTCATGATACCATGTTTCACATAACACTATCACACTCACTTCTTTTTGATATGGACTTTATGGATAGAGTGCTTTTTAGTGCCTTGTGTTTCATTGATCTTTCATGAAAAACTTTTTAACTTATTCCTTGATGGAAGGATCTCGTACTAGTTCTTAAAACAAGTTCATTTAACTAGTTCGAATTCTTCATATGGTAAATTATATGATGTATACACTTATGCTTACTTTTCAATTGGTATCATTGGATATTTTCAATTGGTATCAATTTGACTCTTGTTGTATATACTCATATTTTGTTCTTTCATATATGTATGTATCTACTTCAATTGATATACTCTTTTCATACATATATATGATTTGTACTTGTGCTTTAGCTAAAATTGACTCTTATATTTTTAAGCACAAAATTGTTAATGCTAAGCTTACTTCAAATCTTATTTATCTTCAAGCTTATGCATTGTATTTCATAATTGGTATCAAAATTCAAAATTTGGTTGCTCTACTTTTGGTACCTTAAAAGAAAATATTGTATTTTAAGATATTTCAAATTTTGTTTTCATAAGAAAAAAATTCAAAATTTTTGATTTGTATTGTCTATATGCAAGGAGAGCTTAACATCTCTCTTACATATAGATTCATGTTGAGTATATTATAAATTGAGGAGATTGACAACTCTTCTTTATATGATATACGTGTGTAGGGGGAGCTTCACATCTCCTCTTATGCATGACATATTATACGTTATGTGAATTAGGGCTTGTCATCCCTCTTTCATGTAATGTATATGTGTCGGGAAGCTAACTTAACGTCTTCCTCCTCATGAATTTATATCGCATATAAATTTTATTGATTAATTTGAATTTACCCTCCTTGATTTCTTTGTTTTTGACAAAAAGGGAGAGAAAAATTTGGTTGATGTATTTTTCTTTGAACCCTTTGTTGATGATTGACAAAAAGGGGGAGAAGAATTTGTGATTTTATATGCATGATTTCATGATTTCCTTACTTAAGGGGGAGAAAGATTTTGACTTGTGCTTTTACTCATGCATACCAAATAAATAAAAGAATATAAAAGTTTGAGAAAAAGATTTGTGCATTTTTGTGCATTCATTTGCATACATTTTTATGTACTTCATTGAATATCTATTGCTTATTTATTATGCATGAGTTAAGGGGAGCTTCTTTGAAGCTTTACTTTAATCCATGCATATATAATTTCATGAGTTTTGTCATCATCAAAAAGGGGGAGATTGTTGGCCCAAAGGCCTATCGCCCTAGTTTTGATGATGATCAACTCATGAAATTATATTTACTAATGATCTTGTGCTAATTAGTGACAGATTCATGATCAAGATCTTAGTAGGTGTAAAGCTCAACAAAGGTTAAAAGATCAAGATTTGGAGCTTGCATGTTGTGATCCAAGGAGCTTTGGATCAAGCTTGGACCAAGTCAAGATGATGTGAAGCTTCAAGTGAAGACTTCAAGAAGTTGAAGACTTGGGTCTAGGTATAGAATTTGTATTTTTTGTTTTAGTAAAAATGTAAAGGATAGATAGTTGGTGGATTGCTCAAGTTATATCACACACACACACTCTTGATAGAACTCTTGATTTAATGTTTTTTATAAAAGATTTTCTAGAATAGAAAAGATTTTTCATTATGACAAAATACTATTTTAGATTTTGGTATTTCATAGTTCATATCTTTAAACCAAAATCATGATTAGAGCTTTATGTCAAAAACATAGATATTCCATATTGATTGTGTAGTGGATCATATCCATACACACCATGCTTTTAAATGAACTCAAATATCTTGTTTTTGTATTTGATGAAGATTTAGAAAAACAAGTTTGGAAAAACATGTTTTGGAAAAATACATTTTAGTTATTTAGCTAATATTTCCAAGTTACAAAAATAGACCAAAACATCTATAACATGTCTTGATTTTGTGCAAGCATGTTTGTTCTCTCATGTATATTGGTAAAACTATTTTTGTAGAATTTACATGTATTTTTAGGATTTTATAAAAAGATTTTTTGTACAGATTTCTGACCTGGAAAACTGGCTGACAGGCCAACCGGTCGACTGGACCGGTCGACCGAAGTGCACAGCCATGTGCACGTTGTCAGCACAGTGGCCGGTCGACCGGGTCGGTCGACCGACCAAGAGAGCTTGCTCTCTGGAAATGTCCAGTCGACTGACCCAGTCGACCGACAGTTCAAATCCAGGCGAGCGGTCGACTGGCAGTCGACCGGTCCAGAGAGTTCTGCTCTCTGGAAGTTATCGGTCGACCGAGCCGGTCGACCGGTGGCTGCAACGGTCAGAAAAATGACCGTTGGCCGGTCGACCGGCGGTCGACCGACAGCACTGACACTGCCCCAACGGCTCTTTTTCTGGGCAGCCTATATAAAGGGATTTTGTCATCTGTTTTGAGGTTAACATTTAGGAGACTTCTTGAGCAGTTTTTCAGATACTTTTAGAAGAATTTCTCCACAAGATTTTAGTGCAAATACTTCCAATCAAAAGGAAGAGTTTTTATCAAGAGAGTGTTTAAGTGATTTCTTGTGTTTTCCTCCATAGTTTTCTTTCCTTGATTTTCTCACACCACACTTGAGCTATTCATTGCTAGATATTCCTATAGGTGTGTTGTAGTGAGAGTGCTCTTTAGGTGATCAAGTGTTGTGATCATCAAAGAGATCTTTTCTTTGTATTTGAGGAAACGGGCAAGTGTGCTCGTTGTTGGTGGTTGGAGTTCGGTTGTGAACTCTTTGGTAGAGGTACGGCCTCGGCAAGTCGGTGGGCTTGCGTGTGTACGGGACTTGGAGTCCGAGGGTTTGTAGGTGTACGGCACCGAGGAGAGATCCGGTGGGATCTTGCATAGTGGAAATCCTTCGTGTGTCGAAGGCGGGGATGTAGAGCAAGTGTGCTCGAACCTCGAAACAAACCCTTTGTGTTTGCGATTGCTTACTCTTCCCTCTCTCTCTCTCTTTGTCTCTTTTATATCTTGCATTGCTTCATTATTGTCTATCTCTATATGCTTGATATAATTGCTTGTGAGCTTAATTGATAAACTTGCTTGGGATTGCTTGATAACACTAGTATTCAACCAAGAGAGCCAACGCGGCACCTCAACCCATTCAAGGGGAATCTAGAGGAGCTTGTCCAGAGCCTCGCAAGGGGAATTCGGCAACACTCTTGAGTTATACATAAGTGTTCAATTAAAAGAAGTTTTAATTTGGTCAACTTAGTTTTAATTCCGCATTATTTGTTCATTAGTGACCATTAGATTAGCCATCACCTATTCACCCCCCCTCTAGGTGATCTTACAATTGGTATCAGAGCAACTTACAGGGTTAGCTTAACTGCTTCTTTGGTCTCCAAATCAAGCAAAGGAAGGATGGGATCTTTATCAATCAAGCCAAGTACACAAAGGAACTTATCAAGAAGTTTGGGCTTGAAGGAGCTAAGACAAGCAAAACTCCCATGGCTATCACAACAAAGCTTGACAAGGATGAACAAGGTACAAATGTAGACATTAAATTCTATCGTAGCATGATTGGTAGTTTATTATATTTAATGGCTAGTAGGCCGGACATTATGTTTTGTGTATGTCTTTGTGCTCGATTTCAATCGTGTCCCAAAGAGTCCCATTTGATTGCGGTAAAACGCATTATTAGATACCATAAGAGCACAATTGAAATGGTTTGTGGTATCTGAAGACCGGACAATTTTCCATGATGAGTTTTTCGGATGCCGACTATGCGGGTTGTAGAGTGGATAGGAAGAGTACAAGTGGAACATGTCAATTTCTCGGTAACTGTCTTGTTTCATGGTCTTCCGAGAAACAAAATTCGGTAGCTCTCTCAACCGCCGAGGCGGAGTATGTTGCGGCGGGGGCTTGTTGTGCACAAGTCCTTTGGATGAAACATACTCTCCTTGACTATGATTTGCATTATGACCATATTAAAATATTTTGTGATAATACTAGTACTATTCATATGACTAAAAATGCAAATCAACATAGTAAGACTAAGCACATTGACATTCGATATCACTTTCTTAGAGATCATTATGAGAAAGGTGATATTGAAATTGATTATGTTTCTACCGATTTTCAACTTGCCGATATTTTTACAAAACCACTAGACTATAATAGATTTTCCTTTATTTGTGGTGAACTGAATGTTTGTATTATGAATTCTTGAATTTTTTTTCAAACAATGTTTATTTTTTTATCCTTTTGATGCATGACAAAAAGGGGGAGAAAAGTTAGTTTATTGTTTTGAGTTAGTTAGTTTATTGTTTTGATTTATTGTTTTGAGTTAGTTAGTTTATTGTTTTGAGTTATTGTTTTTCTTTCTCATAGTTTATATATACAGCTTGATTTGAGGGGGAGCTTCCAAGCTCCTTTTCCCATTTTTTTTGTTAAATAACTCATCTGTTTTGTCATCATCAAAAAGGGGGAGATTGTTGGCCCAAGGGTACAATCACCCGGTTTTAGAGTTTTGATGATTACAAAACATGTATAGTTATTTGTACTAATCTTGTTTTAGTATTTAAGATTGTTTCAGGGTTCTAAGGATTCAAGATGTATTCTTCCTAAAGGAAGGTGGTGATTGACTCAAGTTGACTCAATACGGGATCAAGATTTCAAGTTATTCAACATTGCCTATGGAAAAGCCTATATTGAAGATCTTGTAGTCACCTAGAACCATTGTAAGAATTAGTATGTTAAAGAGTAAGGATATGATAGTTGTACTCAAGAATACACACACACACAAAAATACACTCTTCAAAATACAAGTTTTTGGATTTGTTGGTTTTGGTGCATGTTTGATTGATATACATGTCTCAAATATTTCATATTTTTACATCTAGTTCAAAACATGTATTTCATCTCTTATAGCATGCTACTTAAACTTCAAACCATTTAAAGATATTTCAAAAATTATTCAAAGTTCAAAATTCCTTTATTTATATTCTATTTCAGGCCTTACGGTCGACCGGGCGGTCGACCGGATCTATTTCAGGCCAGATCGGTCGACCGTCCGATCGACCGGCCCTTGTGACCTTGGGCGTGCACGTCCGTGCACGTCTGCCGGTCGACCGGGCCAGTCGACCGACAGACCTTGCGGTCGACCGACCGGTCGACCGACTGAAGACCCTAACTCTCGGGTTTTTGAAATCACCTAGAGGGGGGTGAATAGGTGATAATGCTAATCAATGCACAAATTTAAAAATTATGATGCAACGATCATCCGAAATAAGACTAGAAGCCGAATACCTCGTGAAGGGCTCTGAACTACTTCTTCGTGATTCCTCTAGATAAGAGTTTGAGGTGCGTAATGCAATCTTGTTGTGTGAGTATTGATCGACAATATAGCAATGATTATGAAGCAAGTAAATGTAACAATGAATATAGAGCAAGTAAATGAAGCAACGAATATAAAGCAAGCAAACTAATCGCAAACACAGAGATTTATTCCGAGGTTCAAGCACCCAGCTCTACGTCCCCGCCTTCACCCAGAAGGATTTCCAACCACTATAACTTTCACAAAGAGTTACAACCACACCAGAGTACCCAACTCCTCAACCACACTCCTCTAGTCCAGTGGTAGTGGAGCCACAAATACAAGAATCTCTTGGTGATCAAAAGACCACAAACCCTCTTTTGAAAAACTTTTTCCCTTACAAAAATCCTATAGAATAATGTGTAGGATTGAAGCTCAAGTATTGTAAGTGAAAAAGAGAATAAATTTGAAGAGAGTTTTGAACCAAAAACTTCAGTAAAGAGAGAGAATTTTGAGCACAAAAACAGAGAACAAAAACTCCTTTTGAAAGCTTTAAACTTGAATTCTTTTGCAAATCAATGTTGTAATTACTTCAACCCTAAACATCCCTATTTATAGGACAAGGGTAGGGATAAAAGAGTAAACAATTATAATAAGTAATTAGGAAATTTCTGACCAAAAACCATCCCCTAAATTCGTTTAAAGAGAAAACACACGTTTAAAAACGTGTTAAATCAACTAGCCGTTAAGGCTGAAATCCAGCCACGGTCGACCGGCCGATCGACCGGGTTTTCAAAAAATTTAACCATTGCCGGCCCACGGTCGACCGCCCGGTCGACTGAAACAAATAGAGAGTAGAGGACTTTCAGTCGGCCGAAGGTCGGTCGACCGAAATGGGGTCCGGTCGACCGCCCAGTCGACCGGGAGACGTGCACACATGCACGCACCTAAACGGTCAGATTTCCGGTCGACCGGTCGGTCGACCGTTCTGACCTGAAACAGAGCCGGTCGACCGCCCGGTCGACCGCAACAGGCCAAAAACAACTGTTTTGAAAATAATTTTGAAGATCTTGATAATTTTCAAAGTACTTTTGATCATGACTAGGTATAATATACAAATTAGAGTTTGTAAGTAATAAAATATGATTAAAAACAATTTTGTATATAGGAGAAATTTCTTTTGGAAATCATGTGCATAAAAACTTGTGTGTAGGGAATTTGAGCTTCAAACCTATTCACTATTCTTTAACAAACTATAAAACTAAAAACAAAGAATGAAGTCTCTGAGCCATAATGAAGTCTCTGAGCCATGCTATACCATGCTCGAGCCTTCTCTTCTATGAGCACTTCCTCTTGCGCCATTTGCCCTATTAGCATCATAAACCTTGCAAACCTTGCAATAGCTAAGTAATGGCCATCATGAATGGTACAAACCTGAAACTCATCTTAAACAACTTATTAGTACTGGTATAGCTTCTATGTGTTTTGTTATCATCAAAACTTAAACAAATGGAGAGTGTAACCTTTTGGGCCAACAATCTCCCCCTTTTTGATGATGACAAAACATATAGGCTATACACAAGATATAAAAGAGAGAGGTAAAACTCCCGCTCAAATAATGCTCTATTTAAAAACAAATTTTTATAAAAACACATCAATGAAAAAAAAAACATCAATAAAACACTACACTATCAATGAACACTATCAATGAACAAAAGCATCAATAAAACATATTTCTCCCCCTTTTTGTCATACATCAAAAAGGGATAAATAGCAAGAAAAATTTCTTATTCAATAACACAAACATTAAGTTCACCATATATAAAAGAAAATCTATTAAAGTCAAGTGGTTTAGTGAAAATATCGGCAAGTTGCAAATCGGAAGAAACATAATCAATCTCAATATCACCTTTCTCAAAATGATCTCTAAGAAAGTGATATCTAATCTCAATGTGCTTGGTCTTACTATGTTGATTTGCATTCTTAGTCATATGAATAGTACTAGTATTATCACAAATATTTTTATATGGTCATAATGCAAATCATAATCAAGGAGAGAGTGTTTCATCCAAAGGACTTGTGCACAACAAGCCCCCGCCGCAACATACTCCGCCTTGCCGGTTGAGAGGGCTACCGAATTTTGTTTCTTAGAGGACCATGAAACAAGACAATTACCAAGAAATTGACATGTTCCACTAGTACTCTTTCTATCCACTCTACAACCCGCATAGTCGGCATCCGAAAAACTCGTCATTGAAAAATCTCCGATTTTCGGATACCATAGACCCATTCCAATAGTGCCCTTAATATAACGAATGATGCGTTTTACCGCAATAAGATGAGATTCTTTAGGACACGATTGGAATCTAGCACAAAGACACACACTAAACATGATATCCGGCCTACTAGCCGTTAAATTCAACAAACTACCAATCATGCTTCTATATAACTTAATATCAACACACTTACCTTGGTCATCCTTATCAAGCTTGGTGATAGTTGTCATGGGAGTGTTGCAAACTTTTGAGTCTTCAAGCCCAAACTTCTTGATGAGTTCCTTGGAGTACTTGGCTTGACATATGAAAATACCATCACGCATTTGCTTGATTTGGAGTCCAAGAAAATAATTTAATTCACCCATTAATGACATCTCAAATTCATGTTGCATACAATGTTCAAACTCCTTGCAAAAAGAAACTCATTAGTAGAACAAAAAATTATATCATCAACATATATTTGCACTATAAGAATGTCACTATCAACATGCTTAGTAAATAATGTTGTGTCTACTTTGCCTTTAACAAAATCATTTGAAAGAAGAAAACTGGAAAGCCTTTCATACCAAGCTCTTGGAGCTTGTTTTAAACCATACAAAGCTTTATCAAGTTTGAAAACAAAATTAGGATATACATGATCTACAAAACCAGGAGGTTGTTCAACATAAACTTCTTCATTTATAAAACCATTTAAAAATGCACTTTTTACATCCATTTGAAAAAGTTTAAAATTTTTAAAAGATGTATAAGCTAGTGTAATCCGTATGGCTTCAAGCCGTGCTACGGGTGCAAAGGTCTCCTCAAAGTCGATTCCTTCAACTTGAGTGTAACCTTGGGCTACTAACCTAGCCTTATTCCTAATAACATTTCCTGACTCATCCATCTTGTTCCTAAAAATCTACTTAGTACCAATTATTGGTC
The DNA here is from genome assembly GCA_038442645.1 of Agave tequilana. Classification (NCBI taxonomy): domain Eukaryota; kingdom Viridiplantae; phylum Streptophyta; class Magnoliopsida; order Asparagales; family Asparagaceae; genus Agave; species Agave tequilana. The sequence continues at coordinate 134,654 of JAVJIF010003227.1, read as the reverse complement.
TATCGTGGGGTCTAGGAACAAGGTGCCAAACTTGGTTGCGCTCAAATTGATTGAGCTCTTCTTGCATGGCTAGCAACCAATATGAGTCACCCTCGGCTTCGAGGATGTTTTTGGGTTCAAAATGAGAAACGAATGCAAAATTACCACACAATTCATAGAGTTTGGAGCGAGTTGTTCCCCCTTTAGATACATCACCTATGATGAGATCCTTGGGATGATTAGTAGCGTATCTCCAATCTTTAGGAAGTGGTTGAGAGAGTTCCACTTCATCCTTTTGAACTTCACCAATGGGTTCTTACTTTTCTTCTTGAATGGGTGAGTCCTTCAAAGATATTTTCTCCATGTCCTCACCTAAAGAGTCAATCTCTACAACATTCTCATCAATAACATTAGATTCTTCAAATTTAACATGCATAGATTCTTCAATAGTAAGAGAAGATTTATTGAATACTCTATAAGCTTTGCTAGTACTAAAATATCCAACAAATATTGCTTCATAGGCCTTAGCATCAAATTTACCCAAATTATCTTTAGTATTCAAAACAAAACACTTGCATCCAAAAACTTTAAAGTATGAAACATTTGGTTTTCTTAAATGATAAATTTCAAAAGAAGTTTTGAAAGTATTTTTACACAAATAAATACGGTTTGATATGTAGCATGCGGTGTTTACGGCCTCGGCCCATAATATTGAGGGAGCCCATATTCACTTATCATAGTCCTAGCCATTTCTTGAAGAGTTCTATTCTTCCTTTCTACTACTCCATTTTGTTGTGGAGTTCTAGGACATGACATTTTATGCTTAATTCCCTTTTCATCACAATAAGTCATGAAGAGTTGGTTAACAAACTCACCACCTCTATCACTCCTTATTTTTAAAATCGAAAATCCTTTTTCTTTTTCAACCCTTTTTCGAAAAATCTTAAAGTGCGAAAAAGTTTGATCTTTGTGTTCCAAACAGAAAACCCAAGTGAACCGGAAAAAATCATCAACTAAAACAAAAACATATCTACTTCCATTTAAGCTTTTAGTTTTAGTTGGTCCAAAAGGATCCATGTGAATCAATTCTAATGGCCAAATTAACATGATATCCTTGATTGGTTTGAAAGAAGCCTTGGTTTGTTTCCCAAGTTGGCACGCACCACAAATGCGGTCTTTTTCAAACTTCAAGTAAGGAATACCCTTCACCAATTCCTTAGAATTAATTCTAGTAAGATGATCAAAAGATGCATGTCCTAATCTTCTATGCCAAAGCCATGAATCTCATCAAAAGCATTCAAGCATTTAGTAGAACAATCCAAATTAAGCATGTCAATAATATAGACATTATTATCACGAAATCCGGTGAGAATACAATCATTGGTTTTGCAATCAAAAAAAATTGCAAGTAGATTCATCAAACACAACTTTAAGACCACGATCACAAAGTTGACTTATACTAAGTAAGTTATGTTTAAGTCCATCAATAAGAACAACATTTTCTATTAAAGGAGTGCACCAATTTTAACGTTACTTATACCGATGATGGTGCCCTTGGAGTCATATCCGAAGGTGACCGTGCCACCTTCAACGTACCTTGATAGGGTTATGAAGTTGTTGATATCCCAAGTCATATGTCTTGAACAACCACTATCAAGATACCACCGCTCCTTACGTCTTGGAGCCTTGGTGTGTACCTACATCAAATAATTTAGGACTTGATTTTGGTACCCATATTTTCTTGGGTCCTAAAGAGTTAGTGTCAGGAACCCACATAAGATTATTTGTCCTATTTATATGATCATAGCAAAATTTAGCTAAATGGCCATTCTGACCACAATAAGAGCATCTATAGATCCTTCCATATTTAAAAGCATAATGAGTGTGTGGCTTACGAATATGTGAATTGTGAGCATGAGCAGTTTTAATATGAATGTCATGTGAAGTGTTGGCATGACGAGCATGAGAAATTTTAGCATGAGTAGTTTTATCATTCTTAGCATGTGAAGTGTACAAAAGCTTCTTTGAAAACATTTCCTCTAATTTATGAGTATTAAAAGCATATTCTTTTAAAATATTTCCAAAATCATTGATTTTAGTTTTTAACAAGGATAATTCATTTTCATCAATTTTTAGAAATTTAGCTTTACAAGCAACTTTATAAGCATCAAACTCTCTTTTAGTTGAAATAAGATTAGAAGAAAGTTCTTCCTTTTCTTTTGAAACAATTGCAAGTTGATTTTTAAGCATCTCAATTTCCTTTTTCATTTTGAACACTCTACCTTTTTATCATCATAACTTTCTGAGAGTTCAACAAAAGCATGATCTAACATTTCTCTACTTATTTCATTTTCAACATCAAGTGGTTGAGAAGTTACCTTGGGTGTGTTTGCCATGAAACACATATTTGCCGTGTCGACCTCATCTTCGGATTCACTTTTCGAATCCCAAGTAGTTTTGTATACCTTATTTTCAACCGGCCTCTTTTGCTTCAAGGAGGAGATCATCTTTTTCTTGAAATCGGGGCAATCAGCCATGATGTATCCGGGTTTCCGACTGTTGTAGCATATGATCCTTTTCTCCTCCTTCCCTTCCCATTGTCTTCTATAGTTGAGCTTATTCTTGCGGTATATTCTCTTTGCATTTCTTACAAAGAGAGATAGCTCTTCATCATCTTCTTCATCTTCTTCATCATCGTAGTTGGAAGAGGAAGACTTGAAAGCTATAGACTTCTTCTTTTGAGGTACTGCTTCTTCTCTTGCCTTCTTCTCCATCTCATGAGTCTTAAGGTTTCCAATAAGACTTATGAGCTCCATCTCATCTTTAACTCCTTTAAGGTGGTAGCTTTGATCTCCCATGATGAAGGAAGAGCACGAATCACTTTGCGCACCTTTTGGTCGTTGCTTATATCATCACCTAGAGAAGAAAGAGCATTGGTAATCTTAGTAAACTTGGTAATCATATCATCAATAGATTCTTCTTCTAGCATTTTAAAACTTTCATATTGGGAATGCAAGAGATCTATTTTTGCTCTCTTGACTTGTGATGTCCCCTCATGAGTGACCAATAAGTGTTGCCAAATCTCATAGGCGGATTTGCAATGGATAACCCGTGTTAGATCATCCTCATTCAAGGCTAAAAGTAGTGCATTTTGAGCCTTAGAGTTAGCATCAAATTCCTTGGAGGTGAGTTCGGACCAAGTGTCCTCCTCACTCTCGGGTCTACTATAGGGCTTGGTCAAGGATTTAGCAACTAGACTACCTAGAGATTGTAGAAAAATAGTCATCCTAACTTTTCATATGGGAAAGTTGAGTCCATCAAATTTGGGAGGGGTCTTAATGTTACCGGCCATCTTTACAAGTGTATGAATGAAAGTATGCAAATAGTGATTAGCAAATTTTAGGATCTCTCTAAGGATGTGAAGCCAAAAACTAGAGTCCTTGCTCTGATACCAATTGAAATCACCTAGAGGGGGGATGAATAGGTGATAATGCTAATCAATGCACACATTTAAAAATTATGATGCAACGATCACCCGAAACAAGACTAGAAGCCGAATACCCCGTGAAGGGCTCTGAACTCCTTCCTCGTGATTCCTCTAGATAAGAGTTTGAGGTGCGTAATGCAATCTTGTTGTGTGAGTATTGATCGACAATATAGCAATGATTATGAAGCAAGTAAATGTAGCAATGAATATAGAGCAAGTAAATGAAGCAACGAATATAAAACAAGCAAACCAATCGCAAACACAGAGATTTGTTCCGAGGTTCGAGCACCCAGCTCTACGTCCCCGCCTTCACCCAAAAGGATTTCCAACCACTATAACTTTCACAAAGAGTTACAACCACACCGGAGTACCCAACTCCTCAATCACACTCCTTTAGTCCAGAGGTAGTGGAGCCACAAATACAAGAATCTCTTGGTGATCAAAAGACCACAAACCCTCTTTTGAAAAACTTTTTCCCTTACAAAAATCCTATAGAATAATGTGTAGGATTGAAGCTCAAGTATTGTAAGTGAAAAAGAGAATAAATTTGAAGAGAGTTTTGAACCAAAAACTTCAGTAAAGAGAGAATTTTGAGCACAAAAACAGAGAACAAAAACTCCTTTTGAAAGCTTTAAACTTGAATTCTTTTGCAAATCATTATTGTAATTACTTCAACCCTAAACATCCCTATTTATAGGACAAGGGTAGGGATAAAAGAGTAAACAATTATAATAAGTAATTAGGAAATTTCTGACCAAAAACCATCCCTTAAATTCGTTTAGAGAGAAAACACACGTTTAAAAACGTGTTAAATCAACTAGCCGTTAAGGCTGAAATCCAGCCACGGTCGACCGGCCGATCGACCGGGTTTTCAAAAATTTAACCGTTGCCGGTCCACGATCGATCGCCCGGTCGACCGAAACAAACAGAGAGTAGAGGACTTTCAGTCGGCCGAAGGTCGGTCGACCGAAATGGCATCGGTCGACCGCCCGGTCGATCGGGAGACGTGCACACATGCACGCACCTAAACGGTCAGATTTTTGGTCGACCGGTCGGTCGACCGTTCTGACCTGAAACAGAGCCGGTCGACCGCCCGGTCGACCGCAACAGGCCAAAAACAACTGTTTTGAAAATAGTTTTGAAGATCTTGATAATTTTCAAAGTACTTTGGATCATGACTAGGTATAATATACAAAATAGAGTTTGTAAGTAATAAAATATGATTAAAAACAATTTTGTATATAGGAGAAATTTCTTTTGGAAATCATGTGCATAAAAACTTGTGTGTAGGGAATTTGAGCTTCAAACCTATTCACTATTCTTTAACAAACTATAAAACTAAAAACAAAGAATGAAGTCTCTGAGCCATAATGAAGTCTCTGAGCCATGCTATACCATGCTCGAGCCTTCTCTTCTATGAGCACTTCCTCTTGCGCCATTTGCCCTATTAGCATCATAAACCTTGCAAACCTTGCAATAGCTAAGTAATGGCCATCATGAATGGTACAAACCTGAAACTCATCTTAAACAACTTATTAGTACTGGTATAGCTTCTATGTGTTTTGTTATCATCAAAACTTAAACAAATGGAGAGTGTAACCTTTTGGGCCAACAATCTCCCCCTTTTTGATGATGACAAAACATATAGGCTATATCACAAGATATAAAAGAGAGAGGTAAAACTCCCCCTCAAATATTTAAAAACAAATTTTTATAAAAACACATCAATGAAAAAAACATCAATAAAACACTACACTATCAATGAACACTATCAATGAACAAAAGCATCAATAAAACATATTTCTCCCCCTTTTTGTCATACATCAAAAAGGGATAAATAGCAAGAAAAATTTCTTATTCAATAACACAAACATTAAGTTCACCATATATAAAGAAAATCTATTAAAGTCAAGTGGTTTAGTGAAAATATCGGCAAGTTGCAAATCGGAAGAAACATAATCAATCTCAATATCACCTTTCTCAAAATGATCTCTAAGAAAATGATATCTAATCTCAATGTGCTTGGTCTTACTATGTTGATTTGCATTCTTAGTCATATGAATAGTACTAGTATTATCACAAAATATTTTTATATGGTCATAATGCAAATCATAATCAAGGAGAGTATGTTTCATCCAAAGGACTTCTACACAACAAGCCCCCGCCGGAACATACTCCGCCTCGGCGGTTGAGAGGGCAACTGAATTTTGTTTCTTAGAGGACCATGAAACAAGACAATTACCAAGAAATTGACATGTTCCACTAGTACTCTTTCTATCCACTCTACAACCCGCATAGTCGGCATCCGAAAAACTCGTTATTGAAAAATTTCCGGTTTTCGGATACCATAGACCCATTCCAATAGTGCCCTTAATATAACGAATGATGCGTTTTACCGCAATAAGATGAGATTCTTTAGGACACGATTGGAATCTAGCACAAAGACACACACTAAACATGATATCCGGCCTACTAGCCGTTAAATACAATAAACTACCAATCATGCTTCTATATAAATTAATATCAACACACTTACCTTAGTCATCTTTATCAAGCTTGGTGGTAGTTGCCATGGGAGTGTTGCAAACTTTTGAGTCTTCAAGCCCAAACTTCTTGATGAGTTCCTTGGAGTACTTGGCTTGACATATGAAAATACCATCACGCATTTGCTTGATTTGGAGTTCAAGAAAATAATTTAATTCACCCATTAATGACATCTCAAATTCATGTTGCATACAATGTTCAAACTCCTTGCAAAGAAACTCATTAGTAGTACCAAAAATTATATCATCAACATAAATTTGTACTATAAGAATGTCACTATCAACATGCTTAGTAAATAATGTTGTGTCTACTTTGCCTTTTACAAAATCATTAGAAAGAAGAAAACTAGAAAGCCTTTCATACCAAGCTCTTGGAGCTTGTTTTAAACCATACAAAACTTTATCAAGTTTGAAAACAAAATTAGGATGTACATGATCTACAAAACCAGGAGGTTGTTCAACATAAACTTCTTCATTTATAAAACCATTTAAAAATGCACTTTTTACATCCATTTGAAAAAGTTTAAAATTTTTAAAAGATGCATAAGCTAGTGTAATCCGTATGGCTTCAAGCCGTGCTACGGGTGCAAAGGTCTCCTCAAAGTCGATTCCTTCAACTTGAGTAACCTTGGGCCACTAACCTAGCCTTATTCCCAATAACATTTCCTGACTCATCCATCTTGTTCCTAAAAATCCACTTAGTACCAATTATTGGTCTATCGTGGGGTCTAGGAACAAGGTGCCAAACTTGGTTGCGTTCAAATTGATTGAGCTCTTCTTGCATGGCTAGCAACCAATATGAGTCACCCTCGGCTTCGAGGATGTTTTTGGGTTCAAAATGAGAAATGAATGCAAAATTACCACACAATTCATGGAGTTTGGAGCGAGTTGTTACCCCTTTAGATACATCACCTATGATGAAATCCTTGGGATGATTAGTAGCGTATCTCCAATTTTTAGGAAGTGGTTGAGAGAGTTCCACTTCATCCTTTTGAACTTCACCAATGTGTTCTTACTTTTCTTCTTAAATGGGTGAGTCCTTCAAGGATATTTTCTCCATGTCCTCACCTAAAGAGTCAATCTCTACAACATTCTCAACAATAACATTAGATTCTTCAAATTTAACATGCATAGATTCTTCAATAGTAAGAGAAGATTATTGAATACTCTATAAGCTTTGCTAGTACTAGAATATCCAACAAATATTGCTTCATAGGCCTTAGCATCAAATTTCCCAAATTATCTTTAGTATTCAAAACAAAACACTTACATCCAAAAACTTTAAAGTATGAAACATTTGGTTTTCTTAAATGATAAATTTCAAAAGAAGTTTTGAAAGTATTTTTACACAAATAAATACGGTTTGATATGTAGCATGCGGTGTTTACGGCCTCGGCCCCATAAATATTGAGGGAGCCCATATTCACTTATCATAGTCCTAGCCATTTCTTGAAGAGTTCTATTCTTCCTTTCTACTACTCCATTTTGTTGTGGAGTTCTAGGACATGACATTTCATGCTTAATTCCCTTTTCATCACAATAAGTCATGAAGAGTTGGTTAACAAACTCACCACCTCTATCACTCCTTATTTTTAAATCGAAAATCCTTTTTCTTTTTCAACCCTTTTTTGAAAAATCTTAAAGTGCGAAAAAGTTTGATCTTTGTGTTCCAAAGAGAAAACCCAAGTGAACCGGGAAAAATCATCAACTAAAATAAAAACATATCTACTTCCATTTAAGCTTTTAGTTTTAGTTGGTCTAAAAAGATCCATGTGAATCAATTCTAATGGCCTAGTTGACATGATATCCTTGATTGGTTTGAAAGAAGACTTGGTTTGTTTCCCAAGTTGGCACGCACCACAAATGCGGTCTTTCAAACTTCAAGTAAGGAATACCCTTCATCAATTCCTTAGAATTAATTCTAGCAAGATGAACAAAAGATGCATGTCCTAATCTTCTATGTCAAAGCCATGAAATCTCATCAAAAGTATTCAAGCATTTAGTAGAACAATCCAAATTAAGCATGTCAATAATATAGACATTATTATCACGAAATCCGGTGAGAATACAATAATTGGTTTTGCAATCAAAAATTTTGCAAGTAGATTCATCAAACACAACTTTAAGACCACGATCACAAAGTTGACTTATACTAAGTAAGTTATGTTTAAGTCCATCAACAAGAACAACATTTTCTATTAAAGGAGATGCACCAATTTTAACGTTACCTATACCGATGATGGTGCCCTTGGAGTCATCTCCGAAGGTGACCGTGCCACCTTCAATGTACCTTGATAGGGTTGTGAAGTTGTTGATATCCCAAGTCATATGCCTTGAACAACCACTATCAAGAACACTGGGCTACAACGTTTCTGTTGAGTACTATTTCCATTTCAATCGTTTGCTGAGTCATATCCAGCCAGCAATATGATAGCTAGCTATAGCCCAGCTCAATTAAATTTTCAATCAAAAGAAGAAAAGGATATTCTCAGCATATTCATAGTTCAACTTTAAAATTTTGAGAATATTCCTTTTGATGAGTCAACATTTTGATGAGTCACTATCCCAGACTTCCTCCTATAAATACCCTAGCAGAGGCATGAGCAGAGATATCTCAGATTCGAAGTAGAGATATATTTTAGGCCAATTTTTCATACTTTTTCGTGTAGGTTTTTATTTTTTCTTTTATGTAATTTTTACTTTTCTTTTTGTAACTGAGAAGAGAGATGAATTTCATGAAGGAATAAGAGCAAGCTTGTACTGAGGGTGGCACCGGTGTAAGTAAGTCTTTTCTTTCATTGTTATTTGAATCGAATCGAAATTTCTTTTTCTTCTTTACTCTTGTTTCCGTTTACTTTCCTCTGATGTGTTGCAATCCAAGTGAATCTGATAGCCTTGAGACTTCTTCGCCATTGCAAATGCCCTTGATGGCCTATGGTGATAAACAACCATTCTTTTGTTAGTTTAGCTTGCCCTTTTATTCATAGTGTAGATTGGGAATGGGGAAGATCCTACACGCCATGCTTGATCGCCTTCAACGACTAGGTAAATCGTAGCTACGGATCCGAGGTATATGAACACTGAAGAAGTAAGTATTTTTTAGGTTTAACTTTCTTTCTTTTCTTTTAACTTTTAGTTTAGATCACCAACACCACAATCTCACAACTCTTTTATCACTCTTTTCAATTTCTTTGTATATATCTATTTTTTATTTTCTCCACCTTCTCAATCTGCCACTTTCTTCCTAACTTAACTTTAACCTATTTTCTTTTTCTTTTAAAGAACTAAAAGAAGATCTTTAAACATTGATTGTAACTTAAAAGAGAACTTGCTAAAAAAGCTTCCATCGCTAGTCCCTCCTTGTGGATCACGACCCGCATAGCCACTTGCTATAGCGGTAGAATTGAGCACCTTGCACTACTGTTATAAAGTTCTGAAATTCTGTATTCTTGTGTGCAGGTAAAACCTCAATCAAATTTTGGCGCCATTGCTGGGGAGGGACGATAAGTTTTCTCTTTTTAGATTTTCATTTTTGATTAACTTTCTTCTTTGTTCTTGGTGTATAGGTTTAACAACAAGAAAATTTTTACTGCAGTGGACATATAAGTGCCCTGGATTCTGCTCTAGAAAGCGGAGCCCAGAAGCCCTCATATTTGCTATATTCCAGTGGCAATCTGAGTGAACTACTAACCGGTATTTTTGCAGGTTGGCTGAATTGTAAAGTTAAAATTCTGTAGCTATTTATTTTCTTGTTTGTCTCACTGTACATATGTTCTAACCTCAACAGTAAAATGATGTTTGTTAAATGCTAAAAACGGTTTAGACTTTGCATTTAGGCACGTGTCTAATTCGTTTACATTTTATATTACTGTTGAAGAGTGCTGGAGCAAAAGGTACGTATGCATAGCATATAGTTTAGAAAACATTCTTGGGTGATATTTGCTTGTGAATGTTACTTTTCTATATCTTGCACACATTGTACTAAATTAATTTAATGGCTTGTCCTATAAACAAGATAAGGTGAGAAAGTCATTACCCTCCCTTAGCCCATAAACCATCTCCTCACTCACTAACCAGCCTAACTAAAATTGAGTAGACATTGGCCCAAGGGACATCTGGGACTCATATAGGAGACTGACCTAAGAGGGAAGTTGATTTGAATTTGACTCTTGCCAAATCGGTGTCTAAGGTTGGGGATTGAGGGCGAAACCATGAAGGTTGGTGGTTTGGCATAATTAGGCCCGTTGCTTAGGCGCGGATACCACCCACCGATCTTGCCCCTACCTGACCGATTAACTTGTGGTCAGATTCGACAATATACCCCATTCTAGACAGTCTAACCAGTTAGGAGCCGTCTAGGTCTAAGATCTACCCTAACTTGAGTTAGATTTTTCTTTTTATTTGTTTGCTTATTTATTTGTTTTTCTTTGTTTGTGTTTGACATTTCTTGTGTGATATGGCTTATAACAACAATTTTTTCAATTTTAATGGTAAATCCATGTTACACCCTGACCTCTTTTTCAGATATTACCAACCCGACATATCATAACTTTAACCAACCTAGTGTGCCGGATTGGTCTTATCCGAATCAATATAACTCATGCCCCTAATCTTATGACCATAATTACCAAATTAATTTCAACTCTTCACAGAGTCAATGGGGATTCACCTCCCCGAGTCTAATTTTCAACCAATTTGTCCTCCTTATCCACCTTGTCCGCAATTTTCACAATATTCATTCCCTGATTTTGCTTCCTATAATCCTTTTCTAGACTAACCTATTGAAGAAAAATCAGAGATAGAAAAGAGTATAGAAGCCATGCAAGAGGCCGAACGAAATTTCAGGCTCCCCAATTCCACAATATTTTCAAGATTCATACTCAGTTACACCAGTTCAAATAGAAAACCATCAATCTTGCAAATGAGTATGCGTGAGTCCGAGCAGCAATCACAAAAACTGATGGATTTACGATTTCACCGCAAATCCCAAAACAAAACTTCATCTTTTCAAGTCCAATCACAACAAATGATGAACCAATCGACTATGAAAAGCTGCTTGAAGCCATGACTCAGGCTTAAATCACTCATAATCATGACATAGATATAATGGTCAAAACTCTCCATTCTAACCCTTTAACCATTCTTGATGTCGCTAACTATTTTGTTAGAGCCAAAGAGTTATGTTGTTTTGAAAAACAAGATTCTATTTCAGCACACCCATTTGAAGTTGTCCAAACTCCAAATTTTGAAAACCACATTGACATTTTGACAAATTATCCCTTTCCTGAAATTGAACTTGAGGATGAATATGATCTTGAACCTCAACTTGGTAATTCAATTCTACTTTCTAATTCAGTAATGACTCCAGTGTCTTCACTTGATTTTAATCCTTCTCCAGAGTCCACATTGGATCCTTTGCCTGTCCATCAAGAAATTGAATCACCAAACTTTTATAATCATCATATTAAACTTGACCAATTTCAAACTTTTGAAAGTCCTATTGACAAATTGGCAAGTTTCAATTTTTACGAAATTGAACTCAATGAGAAATGTGACCTTGAGTCTCCAATTTGTGATGCAGTTTAAATTTCTGAATTAATATTGACTCCTGTTTTGTTACCAAGTTTGATTCCCATACTTTTCATTCTTGAACTTGAATCACCAATCTTAGAAAGTCACATTCCATTATGGGGATATGAATATGGACTTGAGTTTCAACTTCTTAATTTGGACCCACTTCCTGAACAAATTTTGACTCCTGAACCTTTACTTGACTTTAGTCATTTTCCTGAGTCGATTGTAGTTCATGCCCTTCCTGATTCCAGATCAATCATTCCATCTTTTCATACTCCATTTTGGGTCAGAGGTGTTGATAATAATGACTCAGAAATTAATTTGAAAATTTAGAAATTAGATGGGATAAAATTCTTAATAAAAATCATTCATATATACACATTTTAGTGGTTTTATTAGAGAGGTTTTTGGTGGGTTCCTCTGACCTCCACGCAAATTAGATTGGGCCGCATTTCGTGGACCAATCAGACCACCGCCGGAACCACCAGGTAATATTTTACTTCCCTTTCTTCTTTTTCATGCATCTATGCATTAATTCATACATTGAGGACAATGCATGAGATAGGTGTGGGGGAGGGTTCTAACATAACGTAGGTTTTTCCTTTTATTTTTAAAACAAAAAAATTATTAATATTTTCTTTACTTTTAAAAACTTTTGAAAATGGAAACAATATTTTGACATATTTTTTGTAAGAAATTAAGTCAATTTTAAGGAATAGGAGAATCATAATTAAATTTCTTATACTTAGTCAAAATAAGATTATTTGTTTGATTTCTAAGGTTAGGAAGAAAATTTGTGAAAGTAATTTAGTCTTAATTCTTACCTTGATAATATATGCATGCTTTATACACTTACACACTTAAGGTTCAAAAACAAAGATTCTTATGCCTTATTTAAAAAAAAGAAAAAGAAAAAAATAATATATATATATATATATAAATCCTCTGATTAAGCTGGGTATTTGTGCCTCATAAAGTATAAGTATTCACGCCTAAAGGCGGTTCATATAATAAAATCCTTAGTTTTGTGGCCCTATTTGCTCGAGTCCTTAAGTCCTTGGGGTGTCTTCTCACCCGGTGCCCTAAGACTGTTTCGTTTGGGAATCACCGATTAAAGGCTCGTTACATGGGCAGATTAGAAATCCTAATAGAACTAAGGAATATTACCATCAAAAATAAAAAATATATATATAAATAAATAAATAAGGCATAAGAGTCAGAGTTAAAGAACCCTTAATCAAAATTTCACGGTCACGAAGGTGCATATGACTTAGGGTAAATAAATGGACTAGATGAGAAGTACAATTTGACTCCTTACTTTGATTGATAACAAATTTTTGAATAGAGACTAAGTTTAGGAATGAAAAATTCGATTTTTCTATAACTTATAGATTACTTAATCCTTACAATAATATTTCAAATATTTTTCTCTTTCAAAATGTGTTTTCAAAATACTAACATATTTCTCTTGGATTTTGTGGGTGCAATCCACTAAAACCCTCACGAGACAAAACTAATCCTCCAGAGAAAACCTAGAGGTTTAACGGCTTGTTGCACATGCTCAGTACAATCGCGTTACCTGCGAAAGTGGTCTAATAATTTCTTAGATTTAGTTTAATGTTTTGCTCGAGGGCGAGCAAAAGATAGGTGTGGGGGTGTGATTACTCATCAATTTTGCATATTTATTATCAGATTCTCATATTTATTTTTAATAAAACTCTGCTATTTGATCTATTTTTGCTTAGTGATGTGCAGATCATTATAAAAAGGAGAAAAATAGGAAAAGAGGCCAAAGAGCCCAAAAAGCCCAATAAATTCAGAGATTTGAGGCAATTATATTTGGAGATTGAAAGGAAAATCTAATTAAATTTGTGATTGAAAAATCAATTATTCTCCAAGTAGAAGAAAGGATATTCTCAGCATATTTAGGGTTTAAATCCAAATTCTGAGAATATACCCTTTGATTATATGGCAAGATAGAGTCATAGAAGGAAAGTCCAAAAGTCTACAGTGAAAATCAGATTTAGCCTGAGAATCGTTTAGTAATTTGATCATAACTTTCGTTATAAAAATAGAAATCTGATGATTCAAAATGCTTCAGAAAGAAGACTGAAAGGGTTACAACCTTTCTGTTGACTACTCTTTCCACTACTCTTTCCATTTCAATCGTTTGCTAAGTCATATCTAGCCATCAATATGACAGCTAGCTACAACCCAACTCAATTAAATTTTCAATCAAGAGAAGAAAAGAATATTCTCAGCATATTCACAGTTCAACTTCAAAATTCTGAGAATATTCCTTTTGATGAGTCAACATTTGTTGAGTCACTATCCCAGACTTCCTCCTATAAATACCCTAGCAGAGGCATGAGCAGAGATATCTCAGATTCGAAGCAAAGATAGAGTTTAGGCCAGTTTTTCATTCTTTTTAGTGTAGATTTTTATTTTTCCTTTTATGTAATTTTTACTTTTCTTTATGTAACTGAGATGTGAGACGAGTTTCATGAAGGAATATGAGCAAGCTTGTACTGAAGGTGACACCGGTGTAAGTAAGTCTTTTCTTTCATTGTTATTTGAATCGAATCGAAGTTTCTTTTTCTTCTTTACTTTTGTTTTCGTTACTTTCCTCTGATGTGTTGCAATCCAAGTGAATCTGATAGCCTCGAGACTGCTTCACCATTGCAAGTGCCCTTGATGGCTTATGGTGATAAACAACCATTCTTTGTTAGTTTAGCTTGCGCTTTTATTCATAGTGTAGATCGGGAATGGGAAAGATCCTAGACGCCATGTTGATCGCCTTCAACGACTAGGTAAGTGTAGCTACGGATCCAAGGTATATGAGCATTGAAGAGGTAAGTATTTTTTAGGGTTAACTTTCTTTCTTTTCTTTTAACTTTTAGGTTAGATCATCAACACCACAATCTCACAACTCTTTTAATACTCTTTTCAATTTCTTTGTATATATTCATTTTCTATTTTCTCCACCTTCTCAATATACCACTTTCTTCCTAACTTAACTTTAACCTATTTTCTTTTTCTTTTAAAGAACTAAAAGAAGATCTTTAAACATTGATTGTAACTTAAAAGAGAACTTGCTAAAAAAGCTTCCATCGCTAGTCCCTCCTTGTGGATCACGGCTCGCATAGCCACTTGCTATAGCAGTAGAATTGAGCACCTTGCACTACTGTTATAAAGTTCTAAAATTCTGTATTCTTGTGTGCAGGTAAAACCTCAATCACAAAACCATCATAGCCATCCAATCAACCACCCTTAGAATCAGAAAGCAACTCAAAATCCCAATCAAAAAAAAGTTTGGTTTTTGAAAATCGCTGAGAGCTTTCAAAAGCTCTAAATCACCTTTCGAAAGGTGCCTTCCTGAGAACAAAAGCTGGCTCAGATATGTCGACAGGGATGTTGACAATGTTGTCCTGAAAATTTGGTCTGTCTCAGACTTTTGCTAGCTCCTTCAAGCTTTCGACGTCTCCTTCAAGCTTTTGAAAGCTTCCATGTGCATGTATGCACTTCTGGTTGCTGAAAAAGTTGGAATCTCCTCCACCTTGTCGTGTAGTCTTTTTCGATGAATATGAGGCACTCAAATTACCAACAATCTCCACCTTAACTCACATTTCATAAATCCTTTGTAGAAATTGGCCTCCACACTATTAAATAAGCTTTCCCCCCTTTTATGATTTCACACGGCTCCATCCCAATAGCCCATTCTCCACTTATCTTTGGAGAAGATTATGAAGTTCAGAGATACTTTGAACTTCTCCATCAAGATGGTTTTTGTCATCAAGTCTGCTGAATTCTTCTTTGTACTGATTTTCATCAAATCACTAACCTTTTCCCATGCAACCCATTGACATATCCTGTGGTATCTCACATCAATGTGCTTTGTCTTCTTGTGATATATGTGATTCTTAGCGAGATGTATCACATTCTGGCTGTTGCAGTAGATCTAAACTAAATCCTATATGATTCCAAATGTACCGACTAATCCTCTCAACCACAAGGCTTTTTAGATGCCTCAACTGCAGTCATATATTCCGCCTCTATTATCGAATGCGCCACTGTGTCTTACAACTCTGCCTTACAACTAACAATATTCTCAGCTACTGTGAATACATAACCCCTCGTAGATCTTCGCTCATCATGACCTCCTGCATTATTTGCATCAATATATCCTTGTAGTATCTTAGACTTTCCCGTTCTAATCTATGAAACACCAAGCCTAATCTCGCATTCCATCATAGATATCGTAGCACCCACTTCACCACTTCCCCTTACTTGTCTGGATTTAATATGAACTGACTTACTTCACTAACTGTATTGGCTAAGTCAGGCTAGTGCAGACTATAGCATACATGAGTAATCCCACCGCACTAGCATATGGTACTCGAGACACTCATCATTCTCTTCTTGTAAGTTTGCACACTAACTAGAGGATAACCTGAAATTATCAGCCAAAAGAGTAGTGACCGATCTTGCTTCAGCCATGTTAAACATTTCCAACATCTTGAGAATATAGTTATCCTAGGATAGTTGATTGAGTAGTACCTGCACAAAAATATAAAATTTCAGAACTTTAAAATAGAGATGTGCAAGTGCTCAATTCTACCGCGATAGCAAGTGGCTATGCGGGTCGTGATCCACAAGGAGGGACTAGCGATGGAAGCTTTTTTAGTAAGTTTTCTTTAAGATACAAAGGATGGTTAAAATTCTTCTTTTAGTTCTTGTAAAGAAAAAGAGAAAAATTAGGTTAAAGTGAATTAGGAAGAAGATGGTAGATTAAGAAGATGGAAAAACTAGAAATGATATGTACAAAGAAATGAAAAAGGAATGATAAAAGAAGTGGTAAATTGTAGTGTTCTAAACTAAAGAATTAAAAGAAAAGAAAGAAACTAAAAGTTACTTACCCCTTTTGTGCACATATACCTTGGATTCGTAGCTATGACTTACCTTGTCTTTGAAGGCGATCGAGCATGGCGTGTAGGATCTTCTTCATTCCCGATCTACACTAAGAATAAAAGGGCAAGCTATACTAGCAAGAGAATGGTTGTTCATCACCATAGGCCATCAAGGGCACTTGCAATGGCGAAATAGACTCGAGGCTAACAGATTCACTTGGATTGCAACACATTAGAGGAGAGTAAACGAAAATAAGAGTAAAGAAGAAAAAGTAACTTTGATTCAATTCAAATAACAATGGAAGAAGAGATCACTTACACCGGTGTCACCTGCAGTACAAGCTTGCTCTCATTCCTCCATGAGAGTATCATCTCCTCTCAGTTACATAAAGAAAATAAAATTACATGAAAGAAATAAAAACCTAAGTTATAAACTACAAATTAGCCTAAGTTCTACTCTCTGCTTGGTCATTTTTACTTTGCCTTTAAGATTGCAGGTATTTATAGAAGAAATGCAGAGGTGAGAGGAGTATGAAGATAGTGAAAGCTGGATATTTGTAATACCCGTTCCGGAATACGTACTTAGTTGCGTATTCAGATTTTCGGTCGTATTTTTTCGATTTGTTTCCTGTATTTATTCTGTATTATGAATTCCTTGTATGACTGTTTTGTCTGGATTGGATTCGTGGATTCGGAGTCAGCCCTAGTCTGAACCGAAGGCCCGATCCTAGAGTATTACTCGATTTAGACATTCTGATAATTAGAATTGACCAATTTTAGTTTTAAATATCATTTTCCAATATTATATATTTTCTATGATTTTCTAGATTTTTCTGGAATTAAAATGAAAGTCTTCAAAACCGGTGTCGGCCAGTGCCGCTGACCGATTCCTGGATTTTTAATTCTCAAACAGTTTGGAATTTCATGATGGTCCTTTAGGCTTTCTTTCTTAGAATCATATTTTCTACCTACATGCTTTTTCTGAGGATTTTATGATTTTATGAAAATTCCAACGGAGTCGGTAATTATTGATTCCAGGATTTTTAGTTTTAAAACTATAAAGTATTTCTTAAACGGATTTCACTATAATTCTTAGTTTAATATTCTTGATTTTTGATAATTATTTCGGGTCGTTCCGAGATACTTGAATTTCGGACGATTCCGGTATTTTCCCGAAAGATTTCCGCATCTGCAACTGAATCCCGGGAATCTGCCACTTCCATTATTTTCATCTTCCATCCCAAGAAACATCTTCTCATTATAATTTATTTTCCTTTTTCCTTTCCTTTATTTCTTTCCTTCCTCCACTAACCAAAGCCTTTTCCAATTTTCCAATAATTCCAATTTTCCACATAATCCCACTCACTTTCACCTAATCCTTTTTAAATCCCACTCATTCTCTCTCTCCCCCATGGCCGGCCAAGTGGCCAAGTGAAGGACACTCACCTCACCTCCCCACTTTACAAAAACCCCTCTCTTCTTTCATATTTACACCTCCTTCACAAAAGTCAAAACCTATATAAACTTTTCCTTTACATTCTATTTCATTTTTCTTCACTTCTCTTTTTCTCTTCTTCACTTCTCAAAGAGAAGCCTTCACCTTCACCAAAACCCTAACCTCCATCTCCCCCTTCATCTCCACCACCACACCTACTCCAACTTCTCTCCTTCATCTTCTTCCTCCTTCATCTCCATGGAAGCAACCACAAGGGCATCAACAACACCAAAGGACTCCACCATCTTCTTCATCATCAACTTCAATCACCACCACCATCACTCCCTCACCTCATGGAGACCAATCACTCTCTTTGGTGAGTGATCTTACTCATCTAGACTTAGTCAATTCTTAGTATACATGTGTATTCATATCATGTTCAATTATGTCTTCAAAATCCATGATTATTTAGCCATCAAACCAAACCCTAGAAAATCTGTCCTGTGTGCTGTTCCCAGTCGATTAGTCGACTTGACCTAGAACCTAGTCGACTAGAAACCCTTAGCTGAAACGTAGCCTTTTCTGATTACACAGTATTAGTCGACTACACCCTTGACCCTAGTCGACTAACTTTTCCTGAACCAAAACCTTAACTCTCTGTATCACAGATTTAGTCGACTTAACATAACTATCAGTCGACTTGTCATGTCTGTTAGTCGACTACCCCTATGACCCTAGTCGACTAACTTTTCCTGAATCAGAATATCAACTCTCTGGGACCCAGTATTAGTCGACTATACCAGACTGTTAGTCGACTAACCCCTTTATTAGTCGACTACTCATCCTACCCTAGTCGACTAATTCTGTCTGTTTGTTACAGTTATTTACCTTCTCAAACTTGGATCTTATACTTGGTTTATATGTTGTATATTATACTTCTTGACTTGTATCTTGACTAACATCATCTTCACTTCTCTCTTTCTCTCTCCTCTTCACTCTATATATATATATATCATAGTTTATGGCGTGCCCCGGATTTCGTGGATTTCGGATCTTTCGGCGCTTTGAGGTTTAGGCGAGTATTCTCACTCGCTACTTTCTTGTATGCGAGTAGTCTCGCTCTTCTCTTATCTCTATTTGAGTTTCCAGTTTCGTCGGAACGATAAGTATTTCATTTCCTATTTTCATGTATTTGATTCCATGTCTATATATATCTTTTGATGCTTTTATACCATGCGTGGCCGACCCTTCGTGGTCGTTGACTTCTAGATTTCTGCTATGTTATCATTGCCATGTTATCGCCTCAGACATATCAGTTGCATGCTTACTTTTAACACATGTATATCACCTGACATCTAGTATGTTATCACCTGACCACCTGACATGCCACTATCTGGCAAGACCATCTTGTTATGTCATGACTGACCCGGACTATATCGATCTCATTGGTATGCATGTTACTTGATATACATCACCATTTATCATGCTATCTCTTGACACCAAGCATGATACACCGATTCTTATAATTATCACGATAAAGGGAATGTAGTACCTGATTACTGTTATGTACTGATCACTGTTATGTATCCCTGTTATGATATTGCTCATTCCCGAAATCTGATAATTATGTTCATAAGCTATAAAAAGGACAACTTGTATGGGTATGGGAGGAAGTGATGGATGCCGGAATGATATCTTGCTTATAGTGGTGGGGTATAAAAGTATGTATATACATATATATATATGTACTGGCGGTAGTGAATCTGAATTACTGAATAGGGGGACTTTGGGCCTCCAAAGCCGGTTCCAGGTGTATGGAAACCACTATAAGAAGTTCTATCAGTTCTCCATCTACTTCCGTTAACAACCCTCCACTTGCTTATATATGGATGTATGTGGGTTGGCCGTACACCAGGTCACATATGTTGGCCCAAGGTTACAATCAACCCATGTTTAGTGTATTTTGATGATTACAAAACATATTAGTTATTTGTACTAATATAAATTGTTGTTTAAGTGTGTTTCAGGTTTATATATTAAAGAGATGAATTCTTCCCTAAAGGAAGGTACATTGGACTCAAGACAAGTCAAATTGGGCTCAAAGAACAATATTGAAGATCAAGTGAAGATAGCCCATCTTGAAGTCTTGAAGACCTAGAAGTTTGTAAGTGTAGTTTTTGTTAAAGATAGAATATGTGAAATTTGGCTCTAGGATTTGCACACACACTTGTTTTGTATGTTTCCTTTGTTTTGAAAATGTTTATTTCTAAGTTTATGCCTTAGTTTATACATACATGGACTCAAAGCTTTATATCTTTAAAAACTTGTTAAAACATGATATAAACTATTTTCTGCATAACACTTAACTTCAGATTTTTTTTAAAGAATTTTTACAAAATTTTCTATCTCAAAAATCTGCCCAAAAAATAACTATTTCAGGCAGACCGGTCGACCGGCAGTCGACCGGCTGCTGTGTCCAGACATGCACAGGCTGTGCATGTCTGTCGGTCGACCGACCTACATACCGGTCGACCGGAAAAGAGATGTTTTGCTCTCTGTATCTTTTCGGTCGACTGGGTCGGTCGACCAATAGAAGAAACTGTGTTTCCTTTGTTGGATCGGTCAACTGGCAGTCGACCGAAGCTCCAACGGCTCTTTTGCCAGCAGGGACCCGGTCGACCGGCAGTCGACCGGTAGGCCTGCATCAGCCATAACGGCTCTTTCTTCTTTTGGAATTTCTGAAAAACTGTTTTAGTTTTCTCTTTTACAGAGTTTTTAGGAGTTGTTGGGACTCTTTTTCTGATCAAATTAGCTGGAAAAATCAGAGTTTTAACCTATTCTCTCCCTATAAATAGTGGGGAATAGGCCTTAGTTATTCACCAAGAAAAATACAAGTTTTCATAGTTTTCAAGAGAAAGAGAAAAATAGTTTAAAGCCTTCATTTCCATTCTTTCAAAATTGGTTTTTCAGTTGTTGTTTGATCTCTAATATCACTCTACAACTGAAGCTTTTCTCACCACACTTCATAGAGCCAAAAATTTCATATTCTTTCTATAGGTGAAGTTGTAAAAGAGTGAGAGTGTTTGTAAAAGAGTGTTGTGGTCTAGTTAAAGATCACTATTTGTAATTCTTGTTCTTGTGGAGACAAGCTCCTCGGTGGAGTTTCTTTGTAAGGTGAAGCTACGGGCTTGAGGTCTTTGGAGGCCTAACTTGTACGGGATCCTAAGGGGATAGTGGAACCCTTCACGGAGGTGAAGGCGGGGACTAGAGCAACGGGCTCGAACCTCGAAACAAATCATCTTGTTTGCGATTGCCTTGGCGTTCTTCTTGCTTACTTTCTTGCTTTATATCACTTCCAATTTATTGCTTGAGAACTAACCTTTATTTGTGCAATCCTTATTTGTTTACTTTACTTGCTATTTTACTTGTGGAATCTTGTGTTGATATACTTGTTGTGTTACATTGTGAGCTTTTCATTTTCATCATCATACTTGGCATTGATCAATCACACCTCAATACAACACGGTTGCATTGCGCACCTCTAACCCATTTAAGGGGAATTGGGAGGAAGGAGTTCAGAACCTCGCAAGGGGTATTCGGCTCTTAGTCGTGTTTTTGAGAGATTGTTGCATCACTCATTTTACAAGTTTAAAAAGATCATTAGATTAGCAATTACACCTATTCACCCCCCTCTAGGTGTATTTCAATTGGTATCAGAGCTTGGACTCTAGGTTTTGGCTTAACAACCTTAAAGAGATCCTCATATTGCTAATCATTTCATTCATTTCCACATAGTAAACATGGCCGATGGTATTAAGACACCCCCTAAGTTTGATGGACTTAACTTTCCCATATGGAAGGTTAAGATGACTGTTTTATTGCAATCTCTAGGTAGCCGAGTTGCAAAGGCCGTGACTAAACAATTTAGTGCCCCCGATGGTGATGAATCTACTTGGTCCGAAATTGAGACCAAGGAGTTTGATGCCAATGCTAGGGCTCATTATGCACTCCTACAAGCCCTCAATGATGATGACATAGCTAGAGTCATCCATTGCAAATCCGCCTATGAGATTTGGACCCATTTGCTAGTAACACATGAGGGGACATCACAAGTGAAGAGGGCCAAGATAGACCTTCTTCGGTCCCAATATGAAAATTTTAGCATGCAAGAACATGAAACCATAGATGATATGGTTACTAAATTTACTAAGATTACTAATGGGCTTTCTTCTCTAGGTGAAGACATCAACAACGACCAAAGGGTGAGAAAGATCATCCGAGCTCTTCCTCCATCATGGGAAGTGAAAGCTACAACATTGAAGGAACTCAATGATAAAGATGAGATTGAGCTCATCGGACTCATTGGGAATTTAAAAACCCATGAGATGGAGAGGAAGGCAAGGAGGACATGGCACCCTCCAAGAAGAAGACTATTGCCTTCAAAAGTCATGCTACTTACTCCGACGAAGATGACGAAGAAGAAGATGACGAGGAGCTCTCACTTCTAGTCAAAAATGTCCGGAGGATGTACAACAAGGCAAAGTTCCAAGGACGGAGGAGATGGCAAGGAGGCAAAGAAGAGAGAAAGATCATATGCTTCAATTGCCAAAAGCCGGGACACATTGTAGCGGAGTGTCCGGACCAAGTGAAGCCATCTTCATCCGTGAAGCCATCTTCATCCAAGAAGCCATACAAGAAGAAGGCTATGAAAGCAACATGGGATGACGAAAGTGAATCCGAGGAGGAGATCGACACCGCCAACATGTGCTTCATGGCAAATGAGAGCACAAGCAAGGTAACCCCCTCAACTCTTCTTGATGATGATTTATCCATGGATGAGCTAGGAGAAGCATTTATAGAACTTTCTCAAAATTATGACTTCATGAAGAAAAAGTACTTGAAAATGAAAAAGGATAATGAATCTTTGAATATTCAAGTGTTAAATCTTTCTAAAGAAAATAATGACTTGCATTCTTCTTTAGTTTCCACTAAAAATGATTTTGAAAAATATAAGATTGCTTGTAAAGGAAAGACCCCATTTGTAGATTCTAATGAGATTGCCATGCTTAAGGAAAGATTAGACTCATTAGATGTTGTTTTGAAAAAGTGTAGTGAGTTTGATAAGAAGAAGATGGAGAATATGTTTCCTAAGAAACAAGCTCCTAAGAAAAATATTCATCATGCTCATGCTCATGCTCATATACATGCTACACAACCTATGCATCATGGTAAACCCCAAAGCATGCTCACACTTCACATACACACCATGCATTCATGTATAGAAAAGTGTACTCATGTTCACATTGTGGACGGAAAGGACACTTAGCTAATTTTTGTTATGATAGACTAAGTGCATCACATCATAATGTTTGGGTTCGTAACACTAACTTTCAAGGACCCAAGAAAGTTTGGGTACCAAAGTCAACAATTGTTTTAAATGATGTAGGTACTTTCCAAAGCCCAAAGACGTAGAGGTTTATGGTATCTTGATAGCGGTTGCTCAAGGCACATGACTTGGGACATCAACAATTTCGCAACCCTATCAAGATATCATGAAGGTGGCACCGTCACCTTCGGAGATGACGCCAAGGGTAAATCATCGGTATTGGTAATGTAAAACTTGGCACCTCTCCTTTAATTGAAAATGTGGTTTTAGTTGATGGCCTCAAGCATAATCTCTTGAGTGTTAGTCAACTTTGTGATAAAGGTTTTGATGTAGTTTTTGACAATGTTGCTTGTAAAGTAATTGATAGAACTTCCAATGTTTGTGTATTTTCCGGTTTTCGTGAAAGCAATGTTTATATGATTGATATGTTAAATATGTCTTGTAATATAACATGTTTAAAAGCCCTCGATGACGACTCTTGGTTATGGCATAGGAGATTAGGCCACGTTTCATTTGACCATATTTCTAGGCTTAACTCTAAGGAAATGGTGAAGGGTATTCCTTCATTGAACTTTGAAAAGGACCGAGTTTGTGACGCATGTCAATTTGGGAAACAAACTAAGTCCTCATTCAAATCAATTAAGGATATCATGTCATCACGTCCATTGGAGCTAATCCACATGGATTTATTTGGCCCAACACAAACCAAAAGTTTAAGTGGGAGTAGATTTGCTTATGTTTTAGTAGATGATTTTTCGCGTTTTACTTGGGTTTATTTTCTTGAACATAAAAGTCAAACCTTTTCACATTTTCAAGCCTTTAAGAAAAGAGTTGAAAAGGAAAATGACTCCTCAATAATTAAAATAAGAAGTGATAGAGGAGGTGAGTTCATTAACCTTCCCTTTACCACTTTTTGTGAGGAACATGGAATAAAACATGAACTTTCTTGTCCTAGAACTCCACAACAAAATGGAGTAGTTGAGCGGAAAAATCGTACTTTACAAGAGATGGCTAGGACAATGTTAAATGAATATGGTCTACCACATTATTTGTGGGCCGAGGCCGTTCATACTTCATGTTACATTGCAAATCGTGTTTTCTTATGTAAAAATACTATTAAGACTTCTTATGAGATGTATTTTTCTAGAAAACCCAATGTTTCTTATTTCAAAGTGTTTGGTTGCAAATGTTTTGTTTTAAATACAAATATTAATTTGGGAAAATTTGATGCTAGATCATATGAGGCTATTTTTGTAGGTTACTCAAATACTAGTAAGGCTTATAGAGTCTTCAATAGGTCAACTTTGACTATTGAGGAATCTATTCATGTTAAATTTGAGGAATCTAACAAGTTTGTTAAGAATTGTGTAGAAATTGATGCTTTAGATGAAGGTTTGGAGAAAGTGACCTTGGAGGATGCTTCTACCATGGGAGACAAGCCAAAGGATGGTGATGGAAGTGAAGCCAAAGTGGAAAAGGCTCAAGGAAATAAACATCAAACAAATGAAGAAGAGCCCTCTCAACCACTACCAAAGGATTGGAGATTCAATCCTCATCATCCCAAGGACCTCGTCATAGGTGAAGTATCAAAAGGGGTAACCACTCGCTCTAAGATTCAAGATTTTTGTGATAATTTTGCTTTTATTTCACACATAGAACCTAAAAATGTCCTCGAGGCCGAGGGTGATTCATATTGGTTGCTTGCAATGCAAGAGGAGCTCAATCAATTTGAGCGCAACCAAGTTTGGCACCTTGTTCCTAGGCCCCAAGATAGACCAACTATTGGTACTAAATGGATCTTTAAGAACAAGTTGGATGAATCGGGTAATGTAGTTAGAAACAAGGCTAGGTTAGTTGCCCAAGGTTACACTCAAATCGAGGGAATCGATTTTGAAGAAACCTTTGCACCCGTAGCACGGCTCGAAGCCATACGGATGACCTTAGCATATGCCTCATTTAAAGATTTTAAGTTATTTCAAATGGATGTAAAGAGTGCTTTTCTTAATGGTTATATTGATGAGGAGGTGTATGTTGAACAACCCCCCGGGTTTGTTGATCCTACACACCCTAATTATGTTTATAAATTAGATAAAGCACTATATGGTTTGAAACAAGCCCCTAGGGCTTGGTATGAAAGATTGTCTTCATTTTTGCTTTCAAATGATTTTAAGAAAGGAAAAGTTGATAAAACATTATTTACCAAACATATAGATCAAGATATTCTCATAGTTCAAATTTATGTTGATGACATTATTTTTGGATCTACTAATGTTTCACTTTGCAAGAATTTTGAGTCATGCATGAAAAAGGAATTCGAGATGTCTATGATGGGGGAGCTCAACTTCTTTCTTGGACTTCAAATCAAGCAACGTAGTGATGGGACATTCATCAACCAAGCCAAGTACACCAAAGAACTCATCAAGAGGTTCGGGCTTGAAGGATCCAAAGTAGCAAAGACTCCCATGGCAACCACTACGAAACTTGACAAGGACGAACAAGGTAAGGAAGTAGACATCAAATTATTTCGTAGCATGATTGGTAGTTTACTCTATCTTACGGCTAGTAGGCCGGATATAATGTTTTCCGTATGTTTATGTGCACGTTTTCAATCATGTCCTAAGGAATCACACTTAATAGCGGTAAAACGCATAATTAGGTATCTTAAGGGCACAATTGATTTAGGTTTGTGGTATCCGAAAACTAACCAATTTACCATGACTAGTTATTCGGATGCCGACTATGCCGGTTGTAGGGTAGATAGGAAGAGCACAAGTGGCACTTGCCAATTCTTGGGCAATTGTCTTGTGTCTTGGTCTTCCAAGAAGCAAAATAGTGTAGCCCTTTCAACCGCCGAGGCGGAGTATGTAGCAGCCGGAGCTTGTTGTGCACAAGTACTCTGGATGAAACATACTCTTCTCGATTTTGATTTACTTTTTGATCATGTTAAGATTTATTGTGATAATACTAGTGCTATTCACATGACCAAAAATGCTAATCAACATAGTAAAACCAAACATATAGACATTAGATATCATTTTCTTAGAGATCACTTTGAAAAAGGTGACATAGATATTGATTTTGTTTCCACAGATTTTCAACTTGCAGATATTTTCACAAAACCTTTAGATTATGCAAGATTTTCATTTATTTGTGGTGAATTGAATGTATGTAAGATTGATACTTAAAATATCTTAGTTTGTTTTGTTTTGGTTTCTAATATGTTTGTTTTGTTTTGTCTTAAATTTTTTTTAACCCTTTTTGATGTATGACAAAAAGGGGGAGAAATATAAATATATATAAGTTTGGGAGAAAATATATGGAAAAATATATGAAAAAAAATATATTGTTTGTTTTAAATTTTGTTATTCCTTAAATATATTGTTTGTTTTAAATTTTGTCATTCCTTATGATAGTTTATTTTTGGTGATGATATTTTTCAATACTTTATGTATGCATACATAGTTGTTCATATTCATGTTGAATACATAGCATTGTTTAAGGGGGAGCTTTCCAAGCTCTTTCCTCTTTTATTTGTTTAATAACTCATATGTTTTGTCATCATCAAAAAGGGGGAGATTGTTGGCCAAGGTTACAATCAACCCATGTTTAGTGTATTTTGATGATTACAAAACATATTAGTTATTTGTACTAATATAAATTGTTGTTTAAGTGTGTTTCAGGTTTATATATTAAAGAGATGAATTCTTCCCTAAAGGAAGGTACATTGGACTCAAGACAAGTCAAATTGGGCTCAAAGAACAATATTGAAGATCAAGTGAAGATAGCCCATCTTGAAGTCTTGAAGACCTAGAAGTTTGTAAGTGTAGTTTTTGTTAAAGATAGAATATGTGAAATTTGGCTCTAGGATTTGCACACACACTTGTTTTGTATGTTTCCTTTGTTTTTGAAAATGTTTATTTCTAAGTTTATGCCTTAGTTTATACATACATGGACTCAAAGCTTTATATCTTCAAAAACTTGTTTAAAACATGATATAAACTATTTTCTGCATAACACTTAACTTCAGATTTTTTTTTAAAGAATTTTTACAAAATTTTCTATCTCAAAAATCTGCCCAAAAAATAACTATTTCAGGCAGACCGGTCGACCGGCAGTCGACCGGCTGCTGTGTCCAGACATGCACAGGCTGTGCATGTCTGTCGGTCGACCGACCTACATACCGGTCGACCGGAAAAGAGATGTTTTGCTCTCTGTATCTTTTCGGTCGACTGGGTCGGTCGACCGATAGAAGGAAACTGTGTTTCCTTTGTTGGATCGGTCGACTGGCAGTCGACCGAAGCTCCAACGGCTCTTTTGCCAGCAGGGACCCGGTCGACCGGCAGTCGACCGGTAGGCCTGCATCAGCCATAACGGCTCTTTCTTCTTTTGGAATTTCTGAAAAACTGTTTTTAGTTTTCTCTTTTACAGAGTTTTTAGGAGTTGTTGGGACTCTTTTTCTGATCAAATTAGCTGGAAAAATCAGAGTTTTAACCTATTCTCTCCCTATAAATAGTGGGGAATAGGCCTTAGTTATTCACCAAGAAAAATACAAGTTTTCATAGTTTTCAAGAGAAAGAAAAATAGTTTAAAGCCTTCATTTCCATTCTTTCAAAATTGGTTTTTCAGTTGTTGTTTGATCTCTAATATCACTCTACAACTGAAGCTTTTCTCACCACACTTCATAGAGCCAAAAATTTCATATTCTTTCTATAGGTGAAGTTGTAAAAGAGTGAGAGTGTTTGTAAAAGAGTGTTGTGGTCTAGTTAAAGATCACTATTTGTAATTCTTGTTCTTGTGGAGACAAGCTCCTCGGTGGAGTTTCTTTGTAAGGTGAAGCTACGGGCTTGAGGTCTTTGGAGGCCTAACTTGTACGGGATCCTAAGGGGATAGTGGAAACCCTTCACGGAGGTGAAGGCGGGGACTAGAGCAACGGGCTCGAACCTCGAAACAAATCATCTTGTTTGCGATTGCCTTGGCGTTCTTCTTGCTTACTTTCTTGCTTTATATCACTTCCAATTTATTGCTTGAGAACTAACCTTTATTTGTGCAATCCTTATTTGTTTACTTTACTTGCTATTTTACTTGTGGAATCTTGTGTTGATATACTTGTTGTGTTACATTGTGAGCTTTTCATTTTCATCATCATACTTGGCATTGATCAATCACACCTCAATACAACACGGTTGCATTGCGCACCTCTAACCCATTTAAGGGGAATTGGGAGGAAGGAGTTCAGAACCTCGCAAGGGGTATTCGGCTCTTAGTCGTGTTTTTGAGAGATTGTTGCATCACTCATTTCACAAGTTTAAAAAGATCATTAGATTAGCAATTACACCTATTCACCCCCCCTCTAGGTGTATTTCAACATACCGAGATATATGGGTCAGACGAGTAATAATAATAATAGGTGTTTCCTGTGACCCCAGTTATGATTACTGTTATGATTCCTGTTTTGATACCTGTTATGCACTCTTGTCACATCTGTTATGTATTCTTGTTATGACTACTTTGCAACTCTGATTCTATACGCTTAGATATTCGGTGGCATGAGATAACGGTATATAGATGAGGGTTTCCTTGTTTGGATTATTCCTTCGATGTACTAGTCTCATGGGACCGTAACCTAAGCGTATACAATCAATCTTGCTTGTGATCAGTTTTACTTCGGATATCCTGTTTTACGATTGTTACGTTATACCCGTTCTTATATATACTTCATTTGTGTTCTAACCCTCCTGTCTTCTGTACTTGACTCTTGTACTCACCCTTGGCTCGCCACCTGGCTTTTGCATCCTACTCGCCTGGGAGTTTCACTGACTCCCCTGGATTCTCATGTCCAGGTTATGGAGCCCGGAGCGTGTGGATTCTCACCGTTACTGCTCAGAGTAGCGCAGCGGTAGCGTGGATCTCCAGCCGACCGTCCAGGGCCACATCCTTCCAGGCCCCCTGTATGCCTCTCGAGTTTCCTCTTAGCAAACTCGTGAGTGCCCTATTTCTATTTACTCTTGTACTTTTCCTTGTATACCTGTATGTGAGCTCCCTTTTGTACCATTCACATATGTATATCTTTTGTACTCTCGCATTTGCGCGTATCTGTGATGTATTATTATTGTAATAGTCATCACCTCTGGTGATAACTCTGTGATTGTATATATATATGTGTTGGAATGTATAATGCACCATTTGCTTCCGTACTCTGATTCTTGTCTGTACTGATGCTTAGCGTATATACGGGAGGGTAGTTCTGACCTACGTATATACGTTGCAGTGACGTCCCCGTATCGCCGGGATCGGGCGTTACAATATTTCTAAATTTGAATCCTCCCCTTATCTCCAAACTTGATTTGATGTGGATATCCAGTTCTGATCTGAAGTTTGTTAGCGTGTTGATTACTGAATATCACTTATCAGTTGACAGAATTAGAAATAGTAATCAACATAAGAGTTGTAGCCCTGTAAGTCTAGTTTCTGGATCATCTTGAATCATTAGATTTGAGATTAGGTAGCGAAAGTTATGATTCAAATACTAAAATGTATCCAGTCAACATCTGAGTCAAACTTGCTTCATCTCATCCGTTGATCTTCTCTCTATCCATTTATCTTTCTGTATTTGATATTTTCCTCGGTTGATCTTTAGCTAACCAAAATGGATTTATAGAAATCTGAATTTTACCAGTTTCCATTTGGTGTTATCTTTCTATTTGCTCTGATCTTCAGCTGAACATTTTCCCCAATCCTTGATTTGTTCTAACTAGATCTGGGATTATCCTCAGCTAACCAAATAGATCCAGTTAAATCTGATTTTAACTTGTATTTTTTTGGTTTAATCCTCTTTCTCTTCATTATTATCTTCTACAAAATAGATATTTAAGACAAAGAAATTAGCAGATTTATTACACGATAAATGTAGGAGTGTAATGAAAAGAATACAAAATATATGTACGATCACACCCCCACACCTATCTTTTGCTCGTTCTCGAGCAAATCAACAAAACTAAACCAAAGATTATTAGACCACTTTCGCAGGTTACGCGATTGCACTGAGCATGTGCAACAAGCCGTTAAACCTCTATGTTTCCCCTAGAGGACGAGTTTTGTCTCGTGAGGGTTTTCAGCAGATTACACCCACAAAATCCGTAAAGAAAGAGGAAAAAAATTAGTATTTTGAAAACACATTTTGAAATAAAAATATTTGAAATATTATTGTAAGTTTTAAGTAATCTATAAGTTATAGAAACTGAATTTTTCGTTCCTAAACTTAGTCTCTATTCAAAAATTTGTTATCAATCATACGAAGGAGTCAAATTGTACTTCTCATCTAGTATATTACTTCACCCCTACTCATATGCACCTTGTGACCGTGAAAATTTTGACTAAGGGTTCTTTAACTCTAACTCTTATGCCTTATATATATATATATATATATATATATATATATATATATATATATATATATATATATATATATATATATATTATATATATATATATATATATGAGAGAAATGTAAATCAGCTGACACAGGAGGCAACTCCCTCCTATGTGGCACTCAAAAATCATATTTTCCGAGTGAATTTTCAAGATCCGACCGCACATTATCATATTCATATTCTAAAATATACACATATAAAAAATCAAGTGATTTGAAATATGTTTACTCATTGATCTAATCGTTCCATTTTGTTCTATTGTTAAAAAACCGTTAATGTTTGAACCCAAAGAAAATGGAGTAAACAAACTTCAAATCACTTGATTTTTTATATGTGTATATCTTAGAATATGAAGATGATAATGTGCGGTCGGATCTTGAAAATTTACTCGGGAAATTGATTTTTGAGTGCGACATAGGAGGGAGTTGCCTCCTGTGTCAGCTGATTTACATCTCTCTCTCTCTCTCACTCTCTCTCTCTCTCTCTCTCTATATATATATATATATATATATATATATATATATATATATTGTGGTATTATTCCTTAGTTCTATTAGGCTTTCTAATCTGCCCATGTAACAAGCCTTTAATCGATGACTCCCAAACCAAACGGTCTTAGGGCACCGGGTGAGAAAACACCCCAAGGACTTAAGGACTTGAGCAAACAAGATCACAAAACTAAGGATTTTATTATATGAATCACTTTTAGGCGTGAATACTTATGCTTTATTAGGCACAAATACCCAGCTTAATCAGAAGATTTTTATATATATATATATTTTCTCAAACTTATCTAATCATCTTTCGCATAAACACTAAGGCTTGCTTAGGCCAAAGCACCTAGCTAATCAATAATTAGATTTGTTTATCTTTTATATTTTTTTCTTTTTTCTTTATTTTTTTAAGGCATAAGAATCTTTGTTTTTTAACCCTAAGTGTGCAAGTGTATGAAGTGTGCATATTTCATCAAGGTAATGATTAAGACTAAATTACTTTGACAAATTATCTTCCTAACCCTAAACATCAAACAAATAATCTTATTTTGACCAAGTATAAGAAATCCTAATTTTGAATTTCTTATTCCTTAAAATTGACTTAATTTCTTACAAAAAATATGTCAAAATATTGTTGTTATTTTCAAAAAGTTTTTTTTAAAAGTAAAGAAAATGTTAATTTTTTTAATAAAAAGAAAAACCTAAGTTATGTTAGAACCCTCCCCCACACCTATCTTATACATTGTCCTCAATGTATGAATTAATACATGGATGCATGAAAAAGAAGAAAGGGAAGGAAAATACTACTTTAAGGTGGTGGTTCCGGTGGTGGTCTGATTGGTCCACGAAATGCGGCCCAATCGACTTTTCGTGGAATTCGGAGGAACCCACCAGAAATCTCTCTTATATAACCCACTAAAATGATGTATATATGAACGGTTTTTATTAAAAATTTAATCCCATCTAATTTTCAAATTTCATAATTAATTTCGGAGTCAATTTTGTCAACCGCCTTGTCCCAAAATGGAGTGTGAAAAGTTAGAATGATTGACTTAGACTTAGGAAGTACGGGAACTAATACCGACTCAGGAAAGTGACTTAAGTCAAGTAAAGGTTCAAGAGTCGAGATTGGTTCAGGAAGTGGGTCCAAATCAAGAAGTTGAAACTCAAGTCCACATTCATTTTCCCACAATGGAATGTGACTTAATATTGGTGATTCAAGTTCAAGAATGACAGGTGTGGGAATCAAAACTGACTCTAAAATATTACTCAAGTCGGATAACAAAACAGGAGTCAATATTGATTCGGGAATTTGAACTGGATCACAAAATTGAGAATCTAGGTCACATTTCTCATTGAGTTCAATTTCATAAAAATGAGAACTTGCCAATTTGTCAATGGGACTTTCAAAAGTATGAAATTGGTAAAGTTTAATATGGTGATCATCTAAGATTGGCGATTCAATTTCATTATGAATTGGCACAGGATCCAATGTTGACTCGGGAAAAAGATTGAAATCAGGTGAAGACACCGGAGTCATAATTGAATCAGGAAGTAGAATTGAATCACTAAGTTGAGGTTCATGATCATATTCATTCTCAAGTTCAATTTCAGGAAAGGGAAAACTTGCCAAACTGTCAATGTCATTTTCAAAATTTGGAGTTTGGGCAAGTTCAAATGATTGTGCTGAAATGGAACCTTGTTTTCCAAAACAACATGACTCTTCGGCTCTATCTGAATGGTTAGCGACATCAGAAATGGTCAAACGGTGAGAACGTAGAGTTTGGACCATCATATCTATGTCATGATTACGAGCGTTTTGAGCCTGAGTCATGGCTTCAAGCATCTTTTCAAAGTTGATTGGTTCATCGTTTTGTTGTGATTGGACTTGAAAAAATGAAGTGTTGTTTGGAATTGGTGGTGAAATTGTGATTCCGTCAGTTTTTGTGATTGTTGTTTGGACTCACGCATACTCATTTTCAAAATTAATGGTTTTCTACTTTGGACTGGTGGAACTGAGTATGAATCTTGAAAATATTGTGGACAAGGTGGATAAGGAGGACAAGTTGGTTGAAAATTAGACTCGGGAGAGGTGAATCCCCATTGACTCTGTGAAGAGTTGAAATTATTTTGAAAATTATGGTCATAAGATTGGGGGCATGGGTTATATTGATTCGGATAAGACCAATCCGGCACACTATGTTGGTTAAAGTTATGATATGTCGGGTTGGTAATATCTGAAAAAGAGGTTGGTGTGTAATATGGATTTCCATTAAAGTTAGAAAAATTGTTATTATAAGCCATATCACACAAGAAATGTCAAACACAAAAAAAAAAACAAACAAATAAGCAAATAAATAAAAAAATTCTAAACTAAGTTAGGGTAGCCCTTTGACCTAGACGACTCCTAACTGGTTAGATCGTCCACGGGAGGTATAATGCAGACTTTGACTACAAGCTAATTAGCCAGGTCAGGGCAAGATTGGTGGGAGGTATCCGAGCAAAAGCAACGGGCCTAATTAAGCCAAACCACCAACCTTCGGGGTTTCGCCCCTCAATCCCTTTCCTTAGACACTGATTTGACAGGAGTCAAATTCTAACACATTCCCCCTTAGGATAATCTCCTAATTGAGTCCGAGATATCCCTAGGGCCAACGTCTACTCAGTTTTAGTTAGGCTTAGGTTAGTGAGTGAGGAGATTGTTTGTGGACTAAGGGAGGGTAATGACTTCCCCACCTTATCTTGTTTATAGGACAAGCCCTTAAGATTGATTGTGCAAAGTGTGCAGGATAAAGAAAAGTAACATTCAACAAGCAAATAATCACTCAAGAATGTTTCCTAAACTATATGCCATGCATACGTACCTTTTGCTCCAGCACTCTTCAACAGTAATGTAAAATGTAAACAAATTAGACACGTGCCTAAATGCAAAGTCTAAACCGTTTTAGCATTTAACAAACATCATTTTACTGTTGAGATTAGAAAGGAAGTACAGTGAGACAAATAAGGAAATTAATAGCTACAGATATTAAACTTTGCAATTCAGCTAACCTGCAGAAAATACAGGTTAGTAGTTCACTCAGATTGCTACAGGAATGTAGCAAATCTGAGGGCTTCTTGGCTCTGCTTTCTTGAGCAGAGTCTAAGGCCACTTATATGTCCGCTGCAGCAAAAGTTCCTTGTTGTTAAATCTGTACACCAAAAACCAAGAAGAAGGTTAACCAAAAATGTAAACTTTAATGAGAATTACTTACCGTCCCTCCCTGGCAACGGCGCCAAAATTTGATTGAGTTAGTATCTGCACAAAAATACAGAATTTCAGAACTTTAAAATAGAGATGTGCAAGTGCTCAATTCTATCGCGATAGCAAGTGGCTATGTGGGTCGTGATCCACAAGGAGGGACTAGCGATGGAAGCTTTTTTAGTAAGTTTTCTTTTAAGATACAAAGGATGGTTAAAATTCTTCTTTTAGTTCTTGTAAAAAAAAAGAGAAAAATTAGGTTAAAGTGAGTTAGGAAGAAGATGGTAGATTAAGAAGATGAAAAAACTAGAAATGATATTTACAAAGAAATGGAAAAGGAATGATAAAAGAAGTGGTAAATTGTGGTGTTCTAAACTAAAGAATTAAAAGAAAAGAAAGAAACTAAAAGTTACTTACCCTTTTTGTGCCCATATACCTTGGATTCGTAGCTACGACTTACCTTGTCTTTGAAGGCGATCAAGCATGGCGTGTAGGATCTTCCCCATTCCTGATATACTAGCAAGAGAATGGTTGTTCATCACCATAGGCCATCAAGGGCACTTGCAATGGCGAAGCAGTCTCGAGGCTAACAGATTCACTTGGATTACAATACATTAGAGGAGAGTAAACGAAAACAAGAGTAAAGAAGAAAAAGTAACTTTGATTCAATTCAAATAATAATAGAAGAAGAGATCATTTACACCGGTGTCACTTGCAGTACAAGCTTACTCTCATTCCTCCATGAAAGTATCATCTCCTCTCAGTTACATAAAGAAAATAAAAACCTAAGTTACAAACTACAAATTAGCCTAAGTTCTACTCTCTGCTTGAGTCATTTTTTCTTTGCCTTTGAGATTGCAGGTATTTATAGAAGAAATGCAGAGGTTAGAGGAGTATGAAGATAGAAAAAGTTGGCTATTTCTAAATTTGAATCCTCCCCTTATCTCCAAACTAGATTTGATGTGGATATTCAGTTCTGATCTGCAGTTTGTTGGCGTGTTGATTTCTGAATATCACTTATCAAATGACAGAATTAGAAATAGTAATCAACATAAGAGTTTATCCCTATAAGTCTGCTTTCTGGATCATCTTGAATCATTAGATTTGAGATTAGGTAGCGAAAGTTATGATTTAAATACTAAAATGTATCCAGTCAGAATCTGAGTCAAACTTGCTTCATCTCATCCGTTGATCTTCTCTCTATCCATTTATCTTTCTGTATTTGATATTATCCTCGGTTGATCTTTAGCTAACCAAAATGGATTTATAGAAATCTGAATTTTACCAGTTTTCATTTGGTGTTATCTTTCTGATTTGCTCTGATCTTCAGCTGAACATTTGTCCCAATCCTTGATTTGTTCTAACTATATCTGGGATCATTCTCAGCTAACCAAATAGATCCAGTTAAATCTGATTTTAACTGATATTTATTTGGTTTAATCCTCTTTCTCTTCATTATTATCTTCTGTAAAATTGATATTTAAGACAAGGAAATTAACAGATTTATTACACGATAAATGTAGGAGTGTAATGAAAAGAATACAAAATATATGTACGATCACATCCCCACACCTATCTTTTGCTTGTCCTCGAGCAAATCAACAAAACTAAACCAAAGATTATTAGACCACTTTCGCATGTTACGCGATTGCTTTGAGCATGTACAACAAGCTGTTAAACCTCTAGGTTTCCCCTAGAGGACGAGTTTTGTCTCGTGAGGGTTTTCCTATTATGCAAGCAATGGCAGGACAATCGGGATCCATGTACTTGACAGGAATCAGACCCGATAGTAGTTGTCACGCCCCGCTTCCCAAAATACGCTGGAGCGGATATGCGACGAGAGTCAGCGATGTATAACGCGAGGAAAATACCCCACGTATACACGCAAAGCCTAAAGTAACCTGAACAAGTTATAAATCTAAACCATAATAAATCAATGATCACTGCAATATCACATATAAGCATCCACGCATGATATCATATAAAAAGAACTGAAATAAGACTGAATCTGATATACATGAATCAAGAAAAGTGCAGAAACAAAAATAAAAAGAGGTAAGAATATCAAAATCAAAAAAAGAGAAACTCTAACTCCTTGCGAAGCGTACGATCACATGGTCACCTGAACAATATAAGAAGATGTCCAAAAAAATCCTGGACATGTGAATCCAGGGTTGTCAGAAGCGACCTAATGAGTATGTGTGTAAAGAAAATGGTGCTCGTGCATAAAAACAATGTAAGCAATAACAACATGATAACTGAAATAAAAGATAACAGAATAATCAATATCAAGAATAAAGTTATGAACGATATATAACTGGTTTCATGATAAAAGGAAACCACTAATGTCAAGATGTGTAACCTAGCATATGTCACTAGTCTGGTATAGAATCCGGTCATGTGTACAATCATATGTCTATCATAGTTATATATATGTACAGTCGGGTGATTACGGTCAGTCACAATACATTATAACAGTTTATCATCATTAATTATATCAGCGAACACTAACTGCCACCTGTAATAGACGCATCCCATACTACGCCTATCACTCTTGTCAATCGAAGTCCTAATTTATTGAAATTGATTAGTTAGAGACATTGTCCATATTTTAGGTGGGTCCCGTACATACAGGGACCACAACCCAGATGCCTGGCGTTGAACCAGGCCCTACCGCCAGGTAGTCAGTAACATTAGCAGTACTCACAGTATCACTATGGAATAATACTCACAGTAACACTGTGGAATAATAAACAGATGGGATGTCAGTCATCCCCCGGAACCCTGCAGTGGAACCGTATCTAGGCTTGACAACCTGTATCCTAGGTCCACCAAAAATACAGACGCTATCTCCTCTATCAATTCCCCCAATCCCAGTATAAGTTGTCCATTTACATTATTATTTAATTCAGTTACAATCAAAATTCATATTAATAGAATACTGAGACAATGCAGTGACAGTAACAGTACAGTATATTAGTAAATAGTAATTGTATACACGGTGAATAATAAAACAATGAACAGTAACAGTAACCATGTATACGATGAACAATAGGACTGTACAGGAGTTACGGTCAAATAATACTTTCCCAGAAACTTTCTGTAACATGAAATAATACAGTAACATGTCCTATACCATCTAGTCACTGTGCTATCTCATATAAAACTGATCAAGACCTCATCCACCGATATTATATCTATAACTGATCCATCAACCCATGGTCTCAATATAATCACTGTGAATATCAAACATCAATCTATGTCAAAGTAATTTGGTACAGTAAGCCATTGTCTCAATAAATCATTAATCAGTTCTCTTACCATATCAACTGACTTTGATTCTCTAAGTCACCAATAGCTGAGATCCAGCAATAACTGTTATCAAACTCTGAATATATATATATATTAACACCGATATCAATAAAATCACACTCATAATAACTCAATCTCTGTATCCGAATAATTGTAGTCAACAAACCACTCATGAAACACTGAATATATCCTCGAGATCAACAATGAATACCGAGTTCACAAATAAAGAATGGAATACCCTCAAAATCAGACTTATCCAACCATAATTAAGATCATAACTAAAGAGTATAACGTCCTCGATCAACATAATATCTCAATCATCTCTATATCTAGTATCCAACATCGATAAGATCATTAGTACTCAATCAATATCATCGGATAAATTCAAAGTCCTTATTTCAATAATCCAAAACCAGAGTGCCACATCCTCGATCAATATGAAATCTAGATCATCTAAATATCAATCGTGAATCCACTGAAAAGAATACAAGTTCAAGTCAACTCCCATTCTAACTACGGCATACAGAAATCCAAGTATCAGTAAAACAGTCTGTCAATGAAGCAACGTCATATCTAACACGTCCTCAATATCCCCATGAGTTCTGGTTGGAATAATCACCAAATAATTTGTCCGATAATTACTTCACATAAAAATATGAGTTTCTAATCTCAATCAAGAATCAATCAATCTCAAGATCAATATGTTTATATTTTAAGATTTATCACAGCTAGATCAGTTACAAGGTCAAGTCTGGTCTATGGTATATCAATACTAGGCCTAAGCCAATAACGACGATTTACCAATACATGAAATGAACTGATACAAGCTCATATCAACTAGACAAATAAGGTGAACAATCACTAATGTCTCATGAAGTGATATAAGTGATAATACTAGTAAAATATCCCAGACAGTCACATGAAATGATAAAAATAAAATACAAGTACTTATTGACAACGGTAAATAAGGAAAAGACAAAAGCAAACACTCACATGAAATGACGCGATTTTGGAACCGAATCACCGTCTGATCTTCACTACACGAGCCGCTGCGGATCTCCGGATCATCCCATAGATCGATCTTTGAATCGCCATTGTATTGGGTCAATAACGAGCACAACTCCAAATTTCCTATTACCGAGTTTGGATCTCACGAACGTGTCCGAAATGCTGTAACAGGCAACCAAACACACAGAGAGGAAGGAGAATCAAAACACACTTATAATACACTCACACATGTACTCATACATGCATGCCACACACAAGACAAAAACACAGTAGACAGTGGCAAGTAGGATTGGACAAGCTATATCAAGATTAGAAAGAAAGCACAAAAGCCATACACAGACATTATACCAAGACACCTGGTGAGCAGCAGCAGGACATGCTTTAAATGAGTGGAAACATAAACAAAATAATAGAGTAATGGATAACACCTATAGATTCTAATCTTAAACCAAGAAAGATACATAAAAGCCAACCTAATCCTGGCCTAATACAAGCCCATTATAGATGAATGGTGTTATTAAGAAATGCCACTCATGGAAATGACTCTAGCAGCTATGAAACCTAACAACTGCCTGTATGTTGCAGCTATCACTTCAGAAGTCACCTTCCTAAGTGCAAGAAATATACTAGTGCTTATAAGGACACTAAGGCCAGATTTATGGCATTAAATTATCTTTTTCCTTAATCTGCATTTTTTTTGTTCTTAATGAATTATGATAATTATATATTAAATTATGTCATTTGACAACTGTCTGATAATCAATATGAAGTATTGACATGGTCAAAACAAT
Organism: Agave tequilana; assembly: GCA_038442645.1. Classification (NCBI taxonomy): domain Eukaryota; kingdom Viridiplantae; phylum Streptophyta; class Magnoliopsida; order Asparagales; family Asparagaceae; genus Agave; species Agave tequilana. The sequence continues at coordinate 95,067 of JAVJIF010003227.1, read as the reverse complement.
TGAAACTTTTTCTTTGACAAGCATCCATATATCAAAGCCCATAATAAAGTGTAACTAGATCATTTCTCTCATTAAATAGTGAATGCTACTGTAGCAGTCGACGATGGAAATTCATCACAGTATTTCAGGACAAGACTAATACAGAATCCATCACCAGTTACAACATCCAATCAAATTTAAGAAAATATTAATCTTTCTTAAACTCCTCGCTTTAACTTTAACATATAAGCCAGGTTTGGTAATCAATGATTTCACTAGTAAATTGTTTTCAGGGAGTACCCAACTAGGGAGATAAGAGATAAACTACACACATCTCTATGCCTCGCACTGCTAATTCCTATTGATTTGGTTCATATGAATGACAAAAATCATACATTTTTTTTTATGAAGAATAAAGAGAGATCATATCTACATAAACAAAATAAAACGAACCGTGTTGTGAGAGGCACGCAGGGGTGCAGGGGACCCGGCCTGCGGCACAGGAAATTGGAGGGTGGCTCAGCCTACTGGACAAGGGAGGAGGCATGACCATGGGCTTTGCCGGCGGCAACGAGGGCATGCACTAGGTGGTTGTAGGCCGGATCTAGGGAGGTGGAGGCATTTGATGGTGCACCGGAGGACGGCGACAAGGAGGGGGATCTCGGTGGAGGGTGGCGGCCATGGTAGAGAAAGGAGATGGATGAGAAAGATGGAGATAGTGCTCAGTGACGGGCACATGGATGCCGAAGAAGGAGCGACGACTGCGTGCGGTGGTTCAGAGGTGGAGGAGGGGCTCCGATGAGGTGGAGCAGGTGCGTGAGAGATGAAAGACGAATGAAGGCAGCAGGTGGAGAAGGAGATTAGGGTTGTGTTTAGGGTATAAGATTAGGAGATGATTATATATGTAATGAGAGATATTGGGTTTCGGGCTGGGTAGTGGGTTAATGGGTTAGGATCTAAGGAAGTGGGTATGGAGTAGGATATAGATTAAGGAATAGGAGTAATAAGAAGGAAGATAATAATAAGAACCATCTTAATATTAATAATAAAAATGATAATTAATTAGTAATAACAACAATATTAATACATTAAATAATAATAAATAATAATAATTAATCTTAACTAGTAATTGTAATTACTAGCAAGCAATAATAATCCTAATTAACAATAACAATGACAATAATAATAATAATAACAATAACTAATAATAATAGTAAATAATAATAACAACAGTCAAAATTAACAATAATATAATAAACACAAATAATACTAATTAACAAAAGTCATAATAATAACGAGAACAATATTAATAATATTAATAAAAATAATCCTAATAATATTAATAAGAAATAATAATAATCTTAATGAAATAATAATAGTCACAATTACTACTAATATCAGTTGTTAAGATTTATAATATATAAAGGCAAATAATTATCTAGTATCTCAAAATAATTTTTATCAATAATAATAGGTGATGAATCAAGTTAAATAATAATAATAATAATAAAAATTAAGCAAAGCATCAAATAAATATTCAGAAAAATAAAATACTGTATTTTAAACTAGAGATATTACAGCAGCTCACTAATGTTAGTGGCTAAGAAGACCTTTTTGGGTACATTAGTCTTTCTCTTCTTGGTGCACATGTCTTTAAAAAATTTGGCATATGACGGGACTTGTTAAATTGCTTCAAGAAGAAGCACGTTTATCTTAACTTGATTGAAAAATCTCAATTATTTTATCCATGTGTGCATTTTGCCTGTTGTTATTCAACCTATTAGGAAATGGTACTATATGCTTGTGCACCTGACTGGTTGACTTATCTCTTTTAGATTCGTCAGATTTTTGGAAGAATTGGGACTAGATGAGGTGGATGCTTGTGTGTGATTGTGCTGAATGAGATTGGATGGCGTTGATACTTGGTTATCAACTTTCTTTCCCGATCTCATTGTATGAACAACATTACATTGATTCAACGGTTGATCCTTAGCCAAATGTGCTTGGAAGCAATTCATAGGTTTCGTTACTGGTTGACTAGGGAAGCTACCTTTTAGACTCTCATTTTGTGAATTAGCCAGTTGGCTCATTTGAACCTCTAGCTTCGTTATGGCTTGTGTATGTCTGTTCTGTAATGTTTGAATAAGAGACTCTTAGTTCTTCATGTACTTTTTCATGTTCTTCTCAAAATCAGTCATTCTCTTCTCAAATGGAGGATTTTGGAAGAAAGATTGTGGAGCTTGGTTGGAAAAGTTTTATTGATAATTGGGAAAATTAGGTTGATGGTTGAAATAATTGTGATGGTAATTTGAAAAATTGGGTTGATAATTGGAATGTTAAGAGTGGTTTGAATTATTTGACCTTGAGTGGTCATTGTTGTTTTGACTCCATGAGAAATTCGGGTGATTTCTCCAGCCAGGATTGTACGTTAGTGTGTAGGGATTATTGTTGGGTCTTGAAAAGCCGCATTCATCAGTTAGAAAATTATTGTTGAGCTTGGAATACTGGATTTCTGAGCTTGGAATACTGGACACTCCTCAACTGCATGATTCATGGATTGATAGTAAGTACAATTCGGAGTTGAAAATTAGTTTGGGCTGACTTGGTTGATTGAAACTGGCTCTTTAGTTTCTAAAACTTTCAGTCTTCTCACTAGGTTTGCTATTCTAGCCTCTGCAGCTATGGATGATTCAATTGAATGCATACCTCCTTTTGAAGAGATGAAGTTTGAATTCCTAGAGTTTTCATTAGTTGGCTCCATTGGATGGTCTTTTCAGCTAGATTCTCATATAAATCCCATCCTTCATTTTCATTCTTTTACAAGAATCCCCCTTGACACATGGTTTCTAAGAGGATTTTGGTTGAGTAGTCTAAACTGTCATAGAGAATTTGGCATTGTCGTCATTTCTCTATTCCATGATGAGGACATTGGACAAGGAGGTTTTCGTTCAAAGTACCTCCAAAATGATTCACTAGGTTCTTAGTTGAACTGTATGATGTTCTTCCCAGTGAGAGCGATCTTATAGATTGGATAGAATTTCTTCAAGAAGACCTTGATGAAACTATCCCACGATGTGATAGAGCCGACCGCTAAGCTGTAAAGCCATTTCTTGGCTAAATCCTTAAGAGCAAATGGGATAAATCTTAACCTAATAGCATCGTCTACAAGGTGTGAGATTTTTATCATTAAGCATACTTTCTCAAATTTATCTTCAGACTCTAAGTCATGAAACTTAGGGAGTGTATTGATGAACTGAGGCTTGAGCTCAAAGTTGTGTTCACTAACCGATGGAAATTGGATGCAAGATGGAAGTGGGGTTCTCATGGGGTAGAACCTATCCTGCAAGGATATTGGTCGAGCCATAACCAGATATGGTTTTGGTTCAAGCTTGGGTGGTGATGTGTTTCTAGTTTACCTAGATGAATTTGGGTCTCTCGACTACACTAATATACACAAACACTATCACAAACAAGTTTTTCAATAGTCAACGAGAAAAAGCAACCAAGCTTAGTCTAAGGTAAACCTTTGACCTAGACAACTCCTAACTGGTTAATTGTCCACAGGAGGTATAATGCAGACTTTGAGTACAAGCTAATCAGCCAGGTCAGGGCAAGATTGGTGGGAGATATCCGTGCGAAAACTACGAGCCTAATTAAGTCAAACCACTAGCCTTCGGTGTTTCGCCCCTCAATCTATGTCCTTTGACACTGATTTGGTAGGAGTCAAATTCTAATACCTTCCTCTTAGGATAATCTCTTAATGAGTTCGAGATGTCTTTAAGGCCAACGGCTATTAGATTTTAAGTTAGGCTTCGGCTGTGCGTGCTTGGAGATGGTTTGTGGGCTAAGATAGAGTAATGACTCCCCCACCTTATCTTGTGTTGCATTTTGCCCTTAAGATTGATTGTGCAAGTGTGCAAATATAAAGCAAGTAACAATCAAAAAGCAAATAAATCACCCAAGAATGTTCCTATGCTAGATGCTATGCAAGCGTACCTGTCTTCAGCTTTCTTCAATGGTAATTGAAAAGGAAACGTAATTAGATAAATGCCTAGAATGCAAGTCTAAATGTTTTTTTAAGCAATTGGCAATCAATCAGATTACTGTTGGATTAAAAACAGGGTTATGTAAATATTAGAAATAGCAGAAATAATGCCAGCAGAAACTGTATTTTTGCAAAGCAATATGTCCTGCAAAAATGAGTTTTTAGTAGTAAACAAGAAAGCTTTTACGCGGCAATCTTTTGGAATTCTGTTTCCTACTTTTTAGAGTAGGGGCACAGAATAGCAAGTCTTCTTTTGTAATACTTGAACACTAAATCTAATTTCTTTCACCCTGTAACAGAACATCAAAATTGTTAAAAAATAATTACACCGTTCCCTCCCACAACGGCGCCAAAAATTGATTGCAAGAATTTAGGAGAAATACCGTGTAGCTTAGGGCTAATGGGTCGTGTCCACAAGGAGGAATGCGATGAAAGCGTTTCAATGTTATGTTTTAAAAACAAAGATTGGAGTTGATATTTTTTTAAGTTGAAAAGAGAATGGAGAGTAGAGAAGTAATTTTAAAAAAAAACTTGAGAACTTGGAGAAGGCTTTGGAGAAGATGATCTTTAAAATGCATTAAGAGTGATTGTATTTGTTTGTATTTAATAAAGAAGAATCCGGGCTCACTATTCTATTGTTCAACCATGTGTCATTCCCTTGAAAGTTTAAAATGCCTCATTGAGATCATAGAAGAAGATTTAAGTCATGTAAAAAGAGATCAAGTAAAACACATAAAATAGTTTTTAGAAATTGAACTTAAGATTTGAAATCAATCTTGAAGTTGAATATTAAACCATCAAAGCATTAAAACAAGCATGGAATAAAAATAAGTTCTTTTTAAGATCTATTTCAAGAGTTAGTTCAAATCATTTCTCATCCTCATGTGCCTTCAAGAACATTTGCTAATATGCAAGGCTTTATCTAAGCATCCATATGATTCAATGGGTTCTTTTTAATAGAGATCGATTAAGAAGAAAAATATCATAGAAGAAGAAGAATAGTGAGCGCAGAAAACCAATTTAGCTACTCATAACTATGAAAATAAAATGAATTTGAAAATAAAGACATACCAATAAAGTTTGAGCAGAGATAAACAATGGTGAATCCTTTTTTATTGTCACTTCAATGGTCAAGTACACACTCTTTTCTTCTCTCTCACTTATTTTTGGACTGAACTACAAAATAAAAATGAGATACAACTTCTCATAAACTATCAAATAATAATCATAAATCCTAAAAATAAAGCTAAAAAATTAAACTAGTCTTTGGTCCTCTCTTCAGTGAATTTTTTGCAATTTATAGGCAAAAACTAGAGGGGAAGAGAGTGAGCAGATAGGGGGAGCAAATACTCATCCTATCTTAACAGAAAAGCAGCGGATCCGCGGCTTTGGGCGCAGATCCGTGACCTGGATTTGGCCAGCTGGCGACATCTAGGGGGAGATAGATAAGGATTTTGTGGTTTCCCTTTTTATCTAATGGGATTTCTCGTTTGATCTTCTGATTTCGATGATTATTCTGTTGATCTTCGCTTAACCAACATGATCTATAAAAATCTGAGTTTAACCAGTTTTATTTGCTGCTATCTTCCCTGATATCTTCTGATTTTCAGCTGAAGTTTGCCCTAATCCTTGATTCTGAATTTCAGTGGGCTTTGCGCTTTGTTTTCTTTTCTTTCTCCCTTGGTAAAGGCCTGCACATTATTATATAAAAATAAGATTAAATAATACAATTTATTAGAGAATAAATATGGGAATGCATGACATTATATATACAATGCCAGTGATCAATCATCGAACTCCTCTTTTATCGTAGTTTTAAGCTTCTGAATATGTGTCTTATTGCTCGTAGCAATCAACATATCGTCCATAAACAACAGCAAATATGTGAGATCATCATTGTACTATTTGAACTAAACACAACTTTCATACTCACATCGGGTGTAGTTGATCTTGATCATGAATGAGTCGAACCATTTGTTCTACTGCCTGGGATATTGCTTCAGTCCATAAAGGAACTTCTTGAGAAGACACACCGTATTTTCTTGATCTTCCTTGATGAAACCTTCATGTTGCTTCATGTGTATCCTCTCCTCTAACACACCATGCAAAAATACTATTTTCACATCCAGCTATTCCAACTCAAATAACCTTGAGCCACGATTGCTAACAACAATCGAATAGATGTATGTTTGATTACAAGAGATAAGATTTTATTGTAGTCAATACTCTCCTTCAGAGAATACCTTTTGGCAACTAGTATTACCTTGTATTGGTCACTGTCCTTCTTTCGAAAGACCCACCCGCAACCTATTAGTTTTGAACCTTTTGGTAGATTCACAATATCCTATGTTTGATTCCTCTCCAAAGACTTCATATCTTGATCCATGGCTATTGCCCCCACTTGTCACTATCATCCATCTCAATTGCCTCCTTATAACTGCTAGGATCTCCATCTTCCATTAATACAAAAGAGACTTGGTCTTCTTATCAACCATATCTGATAGGTGGTACTGAAATTCTGTCTGATGACCTTAATGGTCTAGGTTGCACTTGTTACTCCTGAGTAACTTTCTGCTTATCTCCATTTGAAATTGAGAAGTTTTCATCTGACCTAACAGGCTTGATTGGATCACCTAAAAACTCAAACTCCTCTCATTGAGAATCTACTGAACTTTCTGAAGCTCCACCTTGCGTCTCATCCGTCTTTGACTTTACTTGCAACATTGAATCTTCATCATAAACCACATCTCTGCTAACAAAGACAATCTTCTTTTCACCTAAAACCTATATGCCATGGTTCCCTTGGTGAAACCGATAAAGTAACACATATTTGACTTGGACACCAGTTTGTTCTTTACACTATCAACCAAACTATATGTCGGGCAACTGAATATCCGTAAAGACTGAATAGTCCACTGTCTCTCCTCATCATATCTCTGCTGAGATCTAAAGATCAACAGATGTAGATGGTGACATGTTGACTAAATTGCTCGCATAACTCACTACCCTTGCCCAAAAACCTTCTAACATGTAAGCTTGTAGCCTCATTCTGCCAGCACGCTTTGTAAGTATTCGATTCATGCTCTCTACTATTCTATTTTGTTCTGACCACCCTGGAATGCTCATTTGTGCTCAATACCTTCACTAGTTATGTATCTATTGAATTCTGAGGATGTATACTCACCCCATTATCTGTCCTCAAGAACTTCACCTTTCAAAATGTTTGTTTATCCACTATGGCTTTGCACCTGGAACTTCTGAAATACCTCTGATTCATGCTTCAAGAAATACACCCATACTTTTTGGGGAATTATCTATAAAGGTAATATAATAACATGCACCCCTAATGGATGCAGCTGGCGAAGGTTCTCACACATTCGTGTACATAAGATCTATCAAGCCCTTAGTCTTGTGCACTGAGATAGTAAAAGCTACTCTCGACTTTCTACCTATAATGCAAAACTTATAGAGGTTAAGTTTGCAATATTTAATACCTGATAGAACTCTTTTGTTGTATAGGGCTCGAAGACCTCGCTCTCTCATGTGTCCAAGATTCATGTGCCAAAATCTTGTAGTTAACCTTCTCCGTTGCTTTGAAAGCATCACCAATCACACTGCTTTCGATCACCTTGTACAAATTCGCTATACGCTCTACTTTGAGGACCGTCATGAAGCCCTTAGTGACCTTTAGAGCTCCATCTGAGCCTGAGAATTTGCATCCCTGAGCTTCCAAGGCTCTCAACGAGAGAAGATTTTTCCTCATGTCTAGAACGTGTCTCACATCTTTTAGTGTTCTCACCTGTCCGTCAAACATCTTAATGTGGATACTGCCTATTCTAACTATTTTACATGCATCATTATTCCCCATCAGGACTGTGCCTCCTTATAGAGGCTCATATATACTAAACCACTTCTTTTTTGGGCACATGTGGTATGTGCATTCTGAGTCAAATAACAAGTATTTGAGAACCTCTATTTGCCTCTGTCGAATTCACCGAAAGAACATCACATGGTTCTTCAACTGCTTCGTTGGCTACACCGGCTTGATTTGATTGTTTCCCGCTGGCACTAGCCCATCAGATCTTGGACTTTCCTTCTTCTTTGGCATCTCTTTGTACTTGAAGCAATTCTTATTCATGTGCTTTGGTTGTTTACAGTAGTAGTAATCATTGTTTCTGCTAGAAGCTTCGGTACTCTTCTTGAGTCCTCTACTCTTTGACTACCAATCTTGAGGCCTCCTCTGTGGAATATATCTTCTTCATCAGCTCGTTGTTCTGAAACGTTTTCTTGATATCTTCCAACTCTAAGGTCCTTTTTCTATACATGATGGTGGTCGCCAAGTATCATAACTCTGAGGAAGAGAAGACAACAACAAAAGAGTTTTGTCTTCCTATTCTAGTTTCACCTCCAGTGCCAATAGATTGCTCAAAATTTTATTGAACGCATTGAGATGTTGCAGGGTTGTCGGTTGACCAGACGGTCGACCGCCCCCAAGGTACAAAGAGAAAATCTCTCTGTCGGTCGACTGTCCCCCAACCGATAATTGGGTGAGCCAATTGATTGACCGCTCGGTCAACCGAGCCTAGCTATGGTCGACTGGTCGGTCAGTCAAGCAAAGGCAAGGACATGTGCACGTTTCTTGTGCATGTCGGTCGACCGAGTCAGGCTTCAGTCGATCGGCCGGTCGACCGCCAGCTGCCCAGAAACAGGATTAATAGGGTTTAAAACTAACTTGTTTAAATTCATAAAAATTCATTTAAATCTCAATAAATTCCATAAAATAAGTTCAAGTAAATAATTTGAAGCACAAACAAATGTGATCAAAAATCAACATATATTACAAGCATGTGGACTATTTTTGAGGTAAAGAATTTTGAGCTTGAAATAAAAATCATATTTTTCAAAAACCAATTTTGAAATGAAAAACCGATTTTTCTATAAACTTACAAAAATACAAAAACAAGATATTGAAACACATTTGAAGTATGATGTGTGTGTGGATAGAATCCAATACACATAGTAAGTGATATATTCTTGTTTTGACAATAAATACCAAAACAAGTTTTGATAAAATAAAACTTAAACACATGACAAGATACATCAAAATAAGTTTTGCTAAACATATAAGAACATCTATGTATATAGATGAGATCCAATATACATATAAACCATGTAAACTTCTTTTGATGAAATCTGTTCATGAAAATAATATATGTATATATTGGTATATTCAAAACTTTAAAACTGTATACATGATAAACCAAGAACACAAAACTTGAGACCTGTTTCTATAAGTTTTGTGTAAACCAAGTAAATATAAACTTTTAAAGCAAAACAATTAAACCAAAAATCAAACTATAAACTTGTATGTGTATATACTTGAGCAATTCAAAAATAAACTATCCTTACAAAAGATCTAAATTAAACAAACCTAGAGTGACTTTGGTCTAGGCACGACCCAAAGAGCGAGACTCCATCTTGAGTACTTGATGCGATCTTTAAGCATAAGCTCTTGAATTAACTCGTGATAACTTTGAAACTTTAACTTCGAGTCTATTGTAGAGGCTAAATGCCAACTATGATCTTAATTGAATAATTGAAACTTAATAACCACAAGATCATTAGTACTATAACTTAATAAGTTAGTCATTATCAAAACTAGAGTGAAAGGCCTCCGGGCCAACAATCTCCTTCTTTTTGATGATGACAAAACTTATAAAATTATATATATGCATGAATTAAAGATAAGCTTCATAGAAACTCTCCCTTAACTTATGCATAGCATAAAACATATAAATATTCAATAAAAGCGCATGATACCAATCATAAGTTCTTGATACCAATATAAGTTCTTGATACCAATAAACAATCCAATAGAATGGATATGTATGCAAACTCTAGATATCAAAATCAAAACATGATATTAAAACAAAATATATGCAACAAAAATAAAAACATGTGTATATAAACTAATCTTTTTTTTGCTTTTTGTTAATCATCAACAAAGGGAAAAAAGACCAAGTGAAAGAATGATTTGAACGTTTATATATGTATATGCGATATACTTCTATGAAGAGGAGAGACATTAATTTAACTCCCCCTATATACATGCATTACATGGAAAAGGGATGACTAAACTCCAACCACATAAGCATAATATACAATGTATAGTTGGAGATGTTAAGCTCCCCTACACATGTGTACCATATAAAGAAAATATATCAAGCTCTTCTCTATATACCACACTCATCATAAATCTTTACATAGAGGAGATGTTAAGCTCCCCTTGCATATAAGCAATACATATCAAAACAAATTTTGAAAACCATTTAAAACAAATTTTAATACCAATAGAAAATAAAATTATTTTCTAAAATAAAATATTTTTCTCAAAAAGAGTGGGAGTAAGATACCGATTGAGAATATACGAAATACCAATTGAATGTAAAATCAAAAATTTTTCTCCCCCTTCTGAAATACCAACAAAATCAATGCATAAACTTGTAAAACATATCAATTAACATTTAGAACTAAATCAAACTTAGCATAGAATAATTTATGCTATAAAGCATATATGTATAAGCATTTTTAATCGAGCATAAGAAATTATACATATGTATGTATGATCAGAGCAATTAAAATATGATACCTGATCGTACACATATTTTGTATTCTTTTTATTACACTCCTACATTTATCGTAAAATAAATCTGCTAATTTTCATGTCTTAAATATCTATTTAATAGAAGATAATAATGAAGAGAAAGAGGATTAAACCAAATAAATGTCACTTAAAATCAGATTGAACTGGATCTATTTGGTTAGCTGAGGATGATCCCAGATCTAATTAGAGCAAATCAAGGATTGAGACAAATGTTCAGCTGAAGATCAGAGCAAATCGGAAAGATAACACCAAATAAAAATCGGTAAAAATTTCTATAAATCCATTTTGGTTAGCTAAAGATCAACTGAGGATAATATCAAATACAGAGAGATAAATGGATAGAGAGAAGGTCAAAGGATGAGATGAAGCAAGTTTGACTCAGATTTTGACTGGATACATTTTAGTATTTGAATCATAAACTTTCGCTACCGAATCTCAAATCTGATGATTTAAGATGATCCAGAATGCAGACTTACAGGGCTACAACTTTTATGTTGATCACTATTTCTAATTCTGTCATTTGATAAGTGATATTCAGCAATCAACACGCCAACAAACTGCTAATTAGAACTGAATATTCACATCAAATCAAGTTTGGAGATAAGGGGAGAATTCAAATTCAGAAATAGCCAGCTTTTTCTATTTTCATACTCCTCTAACCTCTGCATTTCTTCTATAAATACCTGCAATCTCAAAGGCAAAGGGACGATTAAGCAGAGAGTAGAACTTAGGCTAATTTATAGTTTGTAACTTATGTTTTTATTTCTTTCATGTAATTTTATTTTCTTTATGTAACTGAGAGGAGATGATACTTTCATGGAGGAATGAGAGCAAGCTTGTACTACAGGTGACACCGGTGTAAGTGATCTCTTCTTCCATTGTTATTTGAATTGAATTAAAGTTACTTTTTCTTCTTTACTCTTGTTTTCGTTTACTCTCCTCTAATGTGTTGCAATCCAAGTGAATCTGTTAGCCTCGAGACTGCTTCACCATTGCAAGTGCCCTTGATGGCCTATGGTGATGAACAACCATTCTCTTGCTAGTATAGCTTGCCCTTTTATTCTTAGTGTAGATCGGGAATGGGGAAGATCCTACACGCCATGCTTGATCGCCTTCAAAGACAAGGTAAGTCGTAACTACGAATCCAGGGTATATGAGCACAAAAGGGGTAAGTAACTTTTAGTTTCTTTCTTTCTTTTAATTCTTTAGTTTAGAACACCACAATCTACTACTTCTTTTATCATTCCTTTTCCATTTCTTTGTACATATCATTTCTAGTTTTTCCATCTTCTTAATCTACCATCTTCTTCCTAACTCACTTTAACCTAATTTTTCTCTTTTTCTTTACAAGAACTAAAAGAAGAATTTTAACCATCCTTTGTATCTTAAAAGAAAACTTACTAAAAAAGCTTCCATCTCTAGTCCCTCCTTGTGGATCATGACCCGCATAGCCACTTGCTATCGTGATAGAATTTAGCACTTGCACATCTATTTTGTATCTCTGAAATTCTGTATTTTTGTGCAGGTTCAACCTCAATCAAATTTTGGCGCCGTTATCGGGGAGGGACGGTAAGTAATTCTCATTAAAGTTTACATTTTTTGTTAACCTTCTTCTTGATTTTTGGTGTACAGATTTAACAACAAGGAACTTTTGCTATAGTGGACATATAAGTGGCCTTGGACTCTGCTCAAGAAAGCAGAGCCAAGAAGCCCTCAGATTTGCTACATTCCTGTGGCAATCTGAGTGAACTACTAACCTGTATTTTCTACAGGTTAGCTGAATTGTAAAGTTTAATATCTGTAGCTATTAATTTTCTTGTTTGTCTCACTGTACTTCCTTTCTAACCTCAATAGTAAAATGATGTTTGTTAAATGCTAAAAACGGTTTAGACTTTACATTTAGGCACGTGTCTATTTCATTTACATTTTACATTACTGTTGAAGAGTGCTGGAGTAAAAGGTACGTTTGCATGGCATATAGTTTAGGAAACATTCTTGAGTGATTATTTGCTTGTTGAATGTTACTTTTCTTTATCCAGCACACTTTGCACAATCAATCTTAAGGGCTTGTCCTATAAACAAGATAAGGCGGGGAAGTCATTACCCTCCCTTAGCCCATAAACAATCTCCTCACTCACTAACCCAAGCCTAACTAAAAATGAGTAGACGTTGGCCCTAGGGACATCTCGGACTCAATTAGGAGATTATCTAAGGGGGAATGTGTTAGATTTTGACTCCTGCCAAATCAGTGTCTAAGGAAAGGGATTGAGGGGCGAAACCCCGAAGGCTGGTGGTTTGGCTTAATTAGGCCCGTCGCTTTTGCGCGGATACCTCCCACCAATCTTGCCCTGACCTGGCTGATTAGCTTGTGGTCAAAGTCTGCATTATATCTCCCATGGATAGTCTAACCAGTTAGGAGTCGTCTAGGTCAAAGGTCTACCCTAATTTAGTTTAGAATTTTTTTCTTTGTTTGCTTATTTGTTTGTATTTTATTGTGTGATATGGCTTATAACAATAATTTTTTCAATTTTAATGGTAATCCATATTACACCTATTTTTCGGATATTACCAATCCGTCATATCATAATTTTAACTAACCTAATGTGTCAGATTGGTCTTATCCGAATCAATATAACCCATGCCCCCAATCTTATAAAACCATAGTTTCCAGAATAATTTCAACTCTTCACAGAGTCAATGGGGATTCACCTCCCCCGAGTCCAATTTTCAACCAACTTGTCCTCCTTATCCACTTTGTCCATAATATTTCCAAGATTCATACTCAGTTCCACCAGTCCAATATAGAAAACCATCAATTTTGAAAATGAGTATGCGTGAGTCCAAACAACAATCACAAAATCTGATGGACTCACAATTTCATCACCATTATCAAAACAACACTTCATCTTTTCAAGACCAATCGCAACAAAACAATGAACCAATCAACTATGAAAAGATGCTTGAAGCCATGACTCAGGCTCAAAACGCTCGTAATCATGACATAGATATGATGGTCCAAACTCTACGTTCTCACCGTTTGGCCAGTTCTGATGTCGCTAACCATTCTGTTAGAGCCGAAGAGTCATGTTGTTTTGGAAAAGAAGGTTCCATTTCAGCACAATCATTTGAACTTGTCCAAACTCTAAATTTTGAAAGTGACATTGACAGTTTAGCAAGTTATCCCTTTTCTGAAATTGAACGTGAGAATGAATATGATCATGAACCTCAACTTAGTAATTCAATTCTACTTCCTGATTTAATTATGACTCCGTTGTCTTCACCTGATTTCAATCTTTTTCTCGAGTCAACATTGGATTCTGTGCCAATTCATAATGAAATTGAATCGCCCATCTTTGATGATCATCATGAACTTGACCAATTTCATAATTTTGAAAGTCCCATTGACAAATTGGCAAGTTCTCATTTTTATGAAATTGAACTCAATGAGAAATGTGACCTAGATTCTCAATTTTGTGATCTAATTCAAATTTCCGAATCAATATTGACTCCTATTTTGTTACCCGACCTGAGTAATATTTTAGAGTCAGTTTTGATTCCCACACTTGTCATTCTTGAACTTGAATCACTAATATTAAGTCACATTCCATTGTGGGAAAATGAATATGGACTTGAGTTTCAACTTCTTGATTTGGACCCACTTCCTGAACCTTTACTTGACTTGAGTCACTTTCCTGAGTCGGTATTAGTTCCCATACTTTCTAAGTCCAAGTCAATCATTCCATCTTTTCACACTCTATTTTGAGATAAGGCGGTAACAAAATTGACTCCGAAATTAATTATGAAATTTGAAAATTAGATGGGGTTAAATTTTTAATAAAAATCGTTCATATATACATCATTTTAGTGGGTTTTATAAGAGAGATTTCTGGAGGGTTCCTCCGAACTCCACGAAAAGTCGATTGGGCCACATTTCGTGGACCAATCAGACCACCACCAGAACCACCACCTTAAGGTAGTATTTTCCTTCCCTTTCTTCTTTTTCATGCATCCATGCATTAATTCTTACATTGAGGACAATGCATGAGATAGGTGTGGGGGAGGGTTCTAACATAACTTAGGTTTTTCTTTTTATTAAATTTTTTTTTAACATTTTCTTTACTTTTAAAAACTTTTTGAAAATAGAAACAATATTTTGACATATTTTTTTGTAAATTAAGTCAATTTTAAGGAATAGGAAAATCAAAATTAGGATTTCTTAAACTTGGTCAAAATAAGATTATTTGTTTGATTTTTAGGGTTAGGAAGATAATTTGTGAAAGTAATTTAGTCTTGATTTTTACCTTAATGAAATATGCACACTTCATACACTTACACACTTAGGGTTCAAAAACAAAGATTCTTATGCCTTATGGAAAAATAAAAAAATAAAAAAAGAAAAAGAAAAAATATAAAAGATAAACAAATCTAATTATTGATTAGCTAGGTGCTTTGGCCTAAGCAAGCCTTAGTATTTATGCCGAAGATGATTAAATAAGTTTGAGAAAAAATATATA
This sequence comes from Agave tequilana, assembly GCA_038442645.1. NCBI lineage: Eukaryota > Viridiplantae > Streptophyta > Magnoliopsida > Asparagales > Asparagaceae > Agave > Agave tequilana. Next base: position 79,865 of record JAVJIF010003227.1, on the reverse strand, counting down.
TATAAAAATTCTCTGATTAAGCTGGGTATTTGTGCCTAATAAAGCATAAGTATTCACGCTTAAAAGTGGTTCATATAATAAAATCCTTAGTTTTGTGGCCTTATTTGCTCGAGTCCTTAAGTCCTTGGGGTGTTTTCTCACCCGGTGCCCTAAGATCGTTTGGTTTGGGAGTCATCGATTAAAGGCTCGTTACATGGGCAGATTAGAAAGCCTAATAGAACTAAGGAATAATACCACCAATATATATATATATATATATATATATATATATATATAAATAAGGCATAAGAGTTAGAGTTAAAGAACCCTTAGTCAAAATTTTCACGGTCACAAGGTGCATATGACTTAGGTTAAAGTAATAGACTAGATGAGAAGTACAATTTGACTCCTTACTTTGATTGATAACAAATTTTTGAATGGAGACTAAGCTTAGGAATGAAAAACTCAATTTTCCTATAACTTATAGATTACTTAAAACTTACAATAATATTTCAAATATTTTTCTTTCAAAATGTGTTTTCAGAATACTAACATTTTTTCTTTCTTTATGGATTTTGTGGGTGCAATCCACTGAAAACCCTCACGAGACAAAACTCGTCCTCTAGGAGAAACCTAGAGATTTAACGGCTTGTTGCACATGCTCAGTGCAATCGCGTAACCAGCGAAAGTGGTTTATTAATATTTGGTTTAGTTTTGTTGATTTGCTCGAGGACGAGTAAAAAATAGGTGTGGGGGTGTGATCGTACATATATTTTATATTCTTTTCATTACACTCCTACATTTATCGTGTAATAAATCTGCTAATTTCTTGTCTTAAATATCTATTTTACAGAAGATAATAATGAAGAGAATGAGAATTAAACCATATAAATACCAATTAAAATCAGATTTAACTGGATCTATTTGGTTAGCTGAGGATGATCCCAGATCTAGTTAGAACAAATCAAGGATTGGGGCAAATGTTCAGCTGAAGATCAGAGCAACTCAGAAAGATAACACCAAATGAAAATCGGTAAAATTCAGATTTCTATAAATCTATTTTGGTTAGCTAAAGATCAACTGAAAATACTATCAAATACAGAGAGATAAATGGATAGAGAGAAGCTCAACGGATGAGATGAAGCAAGTTTGACTCAGATTCTGACTGGATACATTTTAGTATTTGAATTATAAACTTTCGCTACCGAATCTCAAATCTGATGATTCAAGATAATCCAGAAAGCAGACTTACAGAGCTACAACTTTTATGTTGATCACTATTTCTAATTCTGTCATTTGATAAGTGATATTCAGCAATCAACACGCTAACAAACTATAGATCAGAACTGAATATTCACATCAAATCAAGTTTGGAGATAAGGGGAGGATTCAAATTCAGAAATAGCTAGCTTTCCCTATCGTCATACTCCTCTAACCTTTGCATTTCTTCTATAAATACCTGCAATCTCAAAGGCTCAGGGACGACCAAGCAGAGAGTAGAACTTAGGCTAATTTGTAGTTTATAACTTAGGTTTTTATTTTCTTTCATATAATTTTTATTTTCTTTATGTAACTGAGAGGAGATGATACTTTCATGGAGGAATGAGAGCAAGCTTGTACTGCAAGTGACACCGGTGTAAGTGATCTCTTCTTCCATAGTTATTTGAATTGAATCAAAGTTACTTTTGCTTCTTTACTCTTGTTTTCGTTTACTCTCCTCTAATGTGTTGTAATCCAAGTGAATCTGTTAGCCTCGAGACTGCTTCGCCATTGCAAGTGCCCTTGATGGCCTATGGTGATGAACAACCATTCTCTTGCTAGTATAGCTTGCCCTTTTATTCTTAGTGTAGATCGAGAATGGGGAAGATCCTACACGCCATGCTTGATCGCCTTCAAAGACAAGGTAAGTCGTAGCTACGAATCTAAGGTATATGAGCACAAAAGGGGTAAGTAACTTTTAGTTTCTTTCTTTTCTTTTAATTCTTTAGTTTAGAACACCACAATCTATCACTTCTTTTATCATTCCTTTTCCATTTCTTTGTACATATCATTTCTAGTTTTTTCATCTTCTTAATCTACCATCTTCTTCCTAACTCACTTTAACCTAATTTTTCTCTTTTCTTTACAAGAACTAAAAGAAGAATTTTAACCATCCTTTATATCTTAAAAGAAAACTTACTAAAAATGCTTCCATCGCTAGTCCCTCCTTGTGGATCACGACCCGCATAGCCACTTGCTATCGCGGTAGAATTGAGCACTTGCACATCTATTTTGTATCTCTGAAATTCTGTATTTTTGTGCAGATTCAACCTCAATCAATACCAATTGAGATATGATGCATACATATGTAGAAAACAAGAATAAGTATATAAATATCAATTTTCATGATAAGTATGTGTATAACTCATAACGTCCACCCTATCATGCACATGATAAAGAGATATTCAATAAGAGCATATAAGGTATGGTCGCCCAACCAACCTCCCTTATAAGGCAGAAGTTTTCAAAATAATATTTTGAAAATAATTTAGCATAAGTTGAAAACTCTACCAATTGAAAAATAAAGACTAGTTTAAAAGTAATTTTGAAAACTAGTATGAAATCCTTCAAGAAAGGAATAAAACATATATATATCCATGAAAATATGCTAAATACACAATAATTGACACTCAAAAATGTATGAAGCACATAGATACTCATGAATCTAAAAATATGAGTAAACACAAAATATAGAGTGCAAAAAAATCTAGTAATCAACATATGCATGGAGATAAGGCAATGAAGCTCAATTCATCAAAAACAAATATGAAATTCCTTTTTTATAAATAAGAAATCATAAAACATGAAAAATTCTATTTTCATCAAAAACTAAACAAACTTCAAGGCATATATATGCTTTATCAAAACTAAAGCATACATAGTTATGCAAATATGAAATGATTCTACAAAGGAGTACATGGTATAAAATGCAAACGACTCAAGGATAGAACATGTATATCATATAGTTTTGACAAAATTTACATATACATGAAGCTAAACACATTTTTATGAAAAACATGAATAAGCAAATATAGAAATACAAGTATAAATGTAAGAATCATCAAAACTAGATTATACAAATACATGTAATGAGTACACATGAGTAATATAGTACCCAAACATAAGAATCAATTGTAGTTCACTAATTATATAGGAATAATCACAAGTTTTAATAAAAGTTACATCTAAAATATGTAATCAAAATATGAAGCACAAAAATATCAAAATATGGTTATGAAATTATTAGAGTAAATACAAGTGTTGTTAGAACTAGAATATACACAATAGTTTAACAATAGTGAAACACAAAAATATGAATTCATATAAACATGAGTGTATCTCAAATACTGCATATGTATATCATAACTCTAATAATCATTGCATTTAATCCTAATGAGCATGAAAACCATGACATGCTAAAGATCATCAATCTATGGGAGCATATAAACATAAATATAACATGAAGAATAGAGATAGCTACCAAGCCGACGAACTAGTCTCTATGTCTCCACAAACTCTCACCATAACTTTCTTGATAGCGATGGATCCAATATTGTATCTATTTAGCTCAAAATCATCCACCATCAAGGCACCAAAACTCTCACGTCTTGTGAGATCCCACACCTACATCAAATGCTATAGGAGTGAATTTTGGTACCAAATTTTTTTTTGTGTCCATGGGGGTTAGTACCTCTCCTAATCCAAACATTTTAACTTGCAAAATTTAAATTATATATTCTATCATAACAAAAATTTGCAAGGTGGCCCGTATGACCACAATGTGTACAAGTGTACACATTGGCATACATTATGTCATGTGTGTGAATATGAGAAGCATGTGTATGCCGTGAATGGTGTGCATGCATATGTGGATCAAGTTTTTTACAAAACATGGATTCCAATCTCTTGTGGTTTATGGCATATTGGCTTAACGTGGAGCCCAAACAATCTACACTCTTCTTCAACATACAAATATCATTATCAATACTTGAAGCAGATGTGGAGCATGCAAGATAAACAATATTCTTATCACAAGAAGATGATTGATTAGTCTTTAAAACTGCATATTTTATACCACAGTTTCACATTTATTTCATATTAAATTCTGCTAATAAACCCCTCTCTTGCATGTTTCTAAGTCCATGGTGTGCAATGAAGAAGAAAACCCTAAATCACTATTTAATGGGTGATTAAAGGCCTATAATTTAGCCATTGACTTTGGAGAGCTATTTTGTCAAAACCAGGGGCTGAAAACTAGAAACCGGGCGCTGATGCCGACAGGGGACAGATGGGACAGCGCGGGACTCTAGAAGAGCCATGTCGCGTTTCCGCGGCCGTACGGGCGCGGCCACGCCCGTACTTTGGGCCAGGATTTGGCCCCTGGCCCCCTTTCTCCTGGTGCCTATAAATCCCCCTGGGGTTCTCCTTCAACAAGATATACAGAATTTAGGGTAGTTTTCATCTCCATTTTGTAGTTTAGGGTAGTTTAGGTTAGTGTTCTTCTTCTTCCTCCTTTGTATTTTTCATTTTTTTAGATCTTGTAATAGGAGAGAGTGGTACATGGTGAGAAAGCAAGAGTGCTTGTAATAGAAGGTGACAATTTATGAAAGGTGCTCTCTTAATTTATCTTTGTTTTCTTCTCTAACTCCTTTTACATGTTTAGCTAATCTTTTCTCTCATGGCAACTAACTACTAACCGCTAACTTGCTAACTTCTTATTTGATAATCCATATGAATCTAATAGCCTCTACTTGGCCTTGCTCTTGCAAGAGCCATTAATGGCTCATGATGATGGATCTAACACTCTAACATCTAAATCTCTAACAAGCTAACATTACTTTATTTCATGCTTACTCTTATTGGGTTTTGATGATTTAAGTGTAGCTTGCACTTGTTGGTTGAATTTGGATGTGAAAGTTAATATATGAGCCATACTTTGTAACGCTCTTGAACTAAGGACTAGTGATTGCCAAAGATACATGTGAGGCAACTATCACTAAGAGGTTAGCATGTTAGTGGAGTCATTAGTAGTTAGTAGCCATGGGTTTTCTTTATCTTTTTACTTTATTTTAGAAATATATCAAAAATCACAAATATCTTATCTTCTATGTTTCCCACTTCTTCGTATTTCACCGTACTCTTCTGTTACCATTCTTTGTTTTCTTTTCTTTTGATTCTTTCAAACATTGAAGAAATTTTAACACACACGTTAATCAACTAGTAAAACTTCTATCGCCTCCCGTCCCCGTGGATTCAACTCGTTTTAGCCTCTATGCTATAACGGAAGTATCGAGAAAGCCAAAGCACACACACTTTAAATCTTGATTTCAAAACATACACTTTTTGTACGCGGTTTTCCCTCGATCAATGATGCAATAGAAGCATGACAAGAATGGGAGGCAAAATCATTTTTTAAGGATTTTTTTTTTTAAAACAAAATCCAATTCTTTTGAAACCGAAGCAATTTTGTTTTTCAAAGAATGGTTCTCTGTTAAAACAAAATCAAGTTTTGAAGACAAAACACGATTCTTCTTCAAAACAACATCAAAATCATTTTTATTCTTTAAAATCTCATTTTCATTTAAAATAAGATCAAGCTGAGTTTTCAAGGAATATCTTTCGCTTGAAATCTCAACCTTCTCGTTTAAAACCAAATCAAGCTTTGAAAACAACATTTTATTTTCCTTCTTAAGATCAAAACTTTTATTTTTGAAAGCTTTATATTTTGAAAGTAATTTTTCACAAAACTCGAAAACCTCTTCATTTAAAGTATAAGCATCCATACTACTATTATGATCGTTAGAAAAACTAGCACAATCATATAGATGAGTGTCCGAAGTTATCTCAAGGGAGTCAATTCGTTGGACCATGTAGCACGCTTGCTCAAACTCATCTTCAATAGATTCTCGCTCAACATCGTGTGAAACTTGTTCCTCATGAAAGATCAAAGTGTTTCACACTGCAAAAGTAAAATCAAAATGAAAAATCAAAGACAGATGTTCTTTGTTAAGCATGTGCTTTAGTGCATCCATGGCTTGTGGATTAGCCTCTAAATACTTGTCATTACTAAGATATGATTCTTGGTATTGGCAAGATAAACATGCAATCCTAAGGCTTTGAGATAAGTCGTCATTTTAAACTTTAACATATCAATGTTAGAGACATCATACATGGGTGAGCAAGATAATCTATGAGTGCAATGAATTAATGTGTACAAAACAAGTGTATAGACTAGCAAAAGAGAATCACACTCCTAGGTGATTAAACTGAATATCAGGAGCACTTGCTCTGATACCAGTTGAACGTACACCTAGAGGGGATGAATAAGTGCAGTGCTAATCGAGGATAAAAATACGAAATTGAAACTAAATGCTAAACACACACTATGTGTAACCAAGAGTGAGCCCGAATTCTCCGTGAAGGGCCCTGAAACTTCTCCTCATTATTCCTCTAAATTATGAGTTGAGGTGCTTCAATAGCTCTCTTGGTTGAATACAAGTGTGAGAAGACAAATAATATCTAGCATGTATATATATGAGATAATAACAATGCAAGATATAAAGAGTTGAGAGTTGAGAGAAAAATCTAAACGCAAACACAATGATATATTTTGAGGTTCGAGCCACCGCTCTACGTCCCCGCTTTCACACAGAAGGATTTTCACTATGTCCATCAAGGACCTTCTACAAAGGAACCTCCACTGAGGAATTACAACTTACAAAATGGGAGCACACAACTCCAAATCTCTCACACATCTTTACACAAGAGGGTAGGCACAAAGCAACGAGAAAATATAACTTGGTGATCACTTAGATCACAAACAACCACTTGGTGATCTCTAAAGATCACAAACAAAAACCTCTCACAATACAAGATCCTAGAGGATAGATTTGCAATGAAGAGCTCAAATATGTGAGTGCACAAAGTTTTTAGAAAAGAAACACATAGAAAACGCTTGGGAAAAAACTTCTTGATAGATGAAATGAAGAAAAAAACTATAATTCTCAAAACTTGTTTTCTTTTAATTTTTCAAAACTTTGAAACAAAATAGAGATATGTAATTTGAAGCTCAAAAACTTGTTAAAAACTCTGTAGAAGATAGTGAAACTACACCTAGAGGGGGGGTGAATAAGTGTACTAGCTAATCTAATGCTAATGATGCAGAATTAAAAATTATTTAAGCAAATAAAACTATTAAGCTAAACACACAAAGTATAACACAAGAGTGTAGCTGAATTCCCAGTGAAGGGCTTTGAACTATCTCCTCAAGATTCTTCTAAATTAAGAGTTGAGGTGCCACTATGGCTCTCTTGGTTGAATACAAGTGTGAGCAAACAATCCCAAGCATATAATAATAGAGCACAAGATATATCAAGTATATAAAGATATAAGCAATGTAAGCATGCAAGATATATAAACACAAGTAAGAGAGAGAGCAATCGCAAACACGGGAGATTTGTTTCGAGGTTCGAGCACCCTTGCTCTACGTCCTCGCCTTCAACACTATGAAAGATTTTCACTAAAATCGATCCCACTGGATCACTCGGTGCCGCAACACCTACAACGAGTTTACACTAGACTCCAGACCCGTAAGTCCCTCACTTGTTCCCGTAAGAACAACACACGCAAGCACACTAGCTTGTCGAGGCCGCACCTCTACACCGAGCTCCCACAAGAACTTGAAACAACATGAACCCGCAAGTTTGCCTCCTCAAATACAAAGATGAACACTTTGGTGATCCCAACACTTTGATCACCAAAAAATACTCTCACAACAAAGATCCCTAGAGGATTGATAGATCAATGGATAGCTCAAGATTGTGTGAGAAAACTAGGATAGAGATGTGGTGAAAAACTCAAGAAATTACTTTTGAAAACACTCTTCAAAACTCTCCTTTTGATACGGAAGTACTAGCCCTAAAACAAGTGGAGAAAACCTCTAATAGAGATGGGAAAAACTGGCTTTGAAACTCTCCAAAAATCTTGTGTAAAACAGCCCAAGAGATGGCTTATTTATAGCCTCTCCAAAATATAGCCGTTGGCAGGCTGATAAGGTCCAGAATGACCTTCCGGTCGACCGGCCCAACGGTCATATTTCTGACAGTTGTGCCTCCGGTCGACCGCCCGGTCGACCGGGCTATGCCTGTTGGTCGACCGCCCGGTCGACCGGCAGTACCCGAGAGCGGGTAAATTTCAGTCGGTCGACCGCACGGTCGACCGGCCTACTTGGTTGATCCTGTGGACGTTTCGTGCACATCGGTCGACCGGTTCTGTCGACCGACCACTGGTCCGGTCGACCGTCCGATCGACCGCCAGTATAGTCTGGCTGAAATTCTGGGACTAAAAATTTGGTTAATTTAACATCAATAAAATCCCATAAAATCTTATAAATTCTACAAAAATACGTTCGTTGAAATACTTTGATGTACAAACATGTTTGATCAAAAATCAATACATATTACAAACATTTTGAACCATTTTTGTGATATAGAAATTTTGCCTAAAACAAAAATCTGTATTTTCCAAAATCAATCTCCAAATTGAAAAACGATTTTTCCAAAACTTCTCCAAAGATAAAAATAAGATATTTTAAACACTATTGAAGCTTAGTATGTATGGATGTGATCCAATACACATATATGATGAAATATCTATGTTTTTGACAATAAGCTCTAAAATAGGTTTTGATAAATCTAAAGCTCAAACATATGATATAGAAAACATCAAATAAGTTTTTCTAAACTTTTGAATCAACAATGTGTATGTATGAAATTCAAAACACATATAAACCATAAACTCATTTTGATGAACTCTATTCATGAAACATAAAGATGTATAATTTAAAGCTCAAAAACCAAAACGATATTTTCTAAAGTCAAAACTATTCTTATGAAAACACATGTAAATCTTGTGTGTGTGGATGAAATTGAGCAATCCATAACTAATCTATCCTTTACATTTTATCTAAAAAATAAATCTTAACACTTACAACCATGACTCAAGTCTTCACGAAAATCTTCTCTTGAAAATCTTCTTCTTCTTGACTTGGTCCAAACCTTGATCCATGAGTTAGACTCCTCTTGAGTACTTGATGCGATCATGATGCGTGAGCTCTTGAATTAACACGTACTATCTTCAAAACTTGACTTCGAATCCTTTGTTGAAGCTAAACACCTACTAATATCTTGATTAAATATCTGAAACTAAATAAATATAAGATCATTAGTACTATAACTACCTGAGTTAATCATCATCAAAACTAGAGTGATGGGCCTTTGGGCCAACAATCTCCCCCTTTTTGATGATGACAAAACTCATGGAGTTATATATGCATGGAGTAAAGATAAGCTTCATAGAAGCTCGCCCTTAACTCATGCATAGCAAAAACAATAAGGATATTCAATGAATTGCATAAACAAAACACAAACATATATGCATAAACAAAGATAAAAACATGCATATATAAACTCTCAAAAAATTTCTCCCCTTTTTTGTCAATTCATCAACAAAGGGGTGAGGACAATCAAACAATAAAGAAGTATATGCGATATACATTCATGAAGAGGAGAGATGTAAAGTTAGCTCCCCCTGCATACATGCATTATATGGAGAAGGGATGACTAGACCCTAACCCACATAAGGCATAATATACAATGTATATGCGGAGATGTTAAGCTCCTCATTCACACGTGTATCACGTAAAGAAGATGTTGGCCTAGAGGCCTTCCACTCTAGTTTTGATGATGATTAACTCATGTAGTTATGTTTACTAATAATCTTGTGATGTTTAGTTTCAGATCTCTAACCAAGATATTAGTAGGTGATTAGCTTCAACAAAGGAGTTTTGAAGCTTTCACATGGTGATTCAAGAGCCCGAGCATCAAAGTGCATATCTAGCACTCGTTGGAGTCAAGCTAGGTGGATCACGGTTTGGATCGAGTCGACTTGGAGACAACGCTCTACAAGAAAACTTCGGTACAGTGTTTAGTTTATAGTTTAGATCCATTTGTAAAGATTAGATAGTGTGATATGCTTAAGTTCACAACATACACACTTGTTTAAGTTTCAAGTTTTGGTTTTCGATTTTGGTTTAACAGATCTTGGTTTTCATGAATAGATAGTATCAAAACAAGTTTACATGGTTGTATGTATATTAGATATGTTCTATATACATGTATGCTTCAACATTTAAACAAACTTAGTTTGATAGTCTATTTCATTAGTTTGGTGTTTTGGTATTTTAAAAAAACGTATTTTTTGATTTTAAGTCAAAAACATTGATATATATATCTTTCATGTATATTGGATTATATCCATATACAACATGCTTCAAAGTTATTTCATATCATGTTTTTGTACTTGGATGAGTTTTGGACAAAACGAATTTTCAATTAAAAAATCCAAGTTTTGGAAAATACGGTTTTTGGTTTTCGGCCAAATTTCCATAACACAAAAAGAGTTCAAAATGTTTGTAACTTGGTTTGATTTTTACTCAAACAAGTTTTTATTTCAAAGAGAATATAAGAACTTATTTTTGTGGATTTTTAGAGAATTTATGGGATTTATTTGATGATTAAAAACCAAGTTTTTCATCCCTTAAAAAATCCTGCCAGGCTCTGGCGGTCGACCGTTCCGGTCGACCGGACCAGGAGCCTGTCGATCAGAACGGTCGACCGGACGTGCACAAGAACGTGCACGTGCCATATCAGTTGGCCGGTCGATTGAGCGGTCGACCGACTGAAGGCAACCCACTCTCGGGTTGCCCCGATCGACCAGGCGGTCGACCGGCCAGAGAGCCGTTGCTCTCTGGTTCAGGGCCCGGTCGACCGGGCGGTCGACCGGAAGGCTCAACGGTCAAAATTTGACCATTGGCCAGTCGACTGGCAAGTCGACCGAAAGGTCAATTTTGACCTGCCTGCTGCCAACGGGCAGATTCTTTTGGGGGATTATAAATACCCCATTTGAGGCCAATTTTGGGTAAGATTTTGAAGGAGAAAAATTTCATACTCTTCAAGTGTTTCAAGCAAAAAGTTTTGGGTTCAAAATTCTTGATCTCTATTTGTTTTTAAAGTGTTTGTTTTTTCAAAGAAAATAGTCTTTTGGGAATTTGTTTTTGGTCTAAAACTCTATATCTATTTTGGTGATTTCCCAAGTGATTTTCTTTGTTCAAAGCACTTTGTTTTCTCACACTTGAGCCATATCTTCTATCCTATCTATAGGATCTTTGTTTTTTGTGAGAAAGAATTGGTTTGTGGTCTTTTGATTACTAAGTTGTAAACCCCTCCTTGATTTGTGTTATCCCTCTAGTGAGAGGTGATTGTGGGTATCCCTCTAGTGAGAGGTTGATAGTGGAGGTTGTGTTGGTATCCCTCTTTATGAAGAGGTGGATTGTGGTTGTAGTGGCTTTGTGCCTATCCCTCATTTGTAAGGTTGATTTGTGTGGCTTTGAGCCTAGCCTCTAAGTGTAGAGGTTGTGTTTGTAATCGAGAGAGGAGTTGTGTACTCCCGGTTGTAGTTGCCCCAAATTCTCAGTGGAGGTTCCCTGTGTGGGAGTCCTGTGTGGACAAGTTAGTGGATTGGAAATCCTTCTGTGTGAAGGCGGGGACGTAGAGCAGTGGCTCGAACCTCGAAACAAATCTCGTTATTTGCGTTTGATCCATTGACTCTAAACTCTCTCTATTATTTTGTGCCTTGCATCATTTCATATTGATCATTCATATATTATATGCTTGGCTTGTTTGTGTGTGCCTCACTTGTGCTTAACCACGAGAGCTTCATATAGCGCCTCAACTCTTATTCAGAGGAATCAAGAGGAGTTAGTCCAGAGCCCTTCACCGGAAATTTGGCTACACTCGTTGGTTGCATTAAGTGTTGTTGCAATTAAGTTTTTAAATTCCGCATTTTGTCCATTAGATTAGCCGTACACCTATTCACCCCCCTCTAGGTGTTCCTTCAATTGGTATCAGAGCCTACGCTCCTGATATTTGGTTTAACCACCTAGGAGTGTGATCTTAGTTTTGCTAATCTAGTTTGCATTTGCACACTTATCTTGTTTACACACACTCATGGATTGCTTGACACCTCCCATGTTTGATGTCTCCAACATTGACATGTGAAAATTTAGGATGTCCATGTATTTGAAAACCCTAAGCTTGCATGTTTTCCTTGCCGCTACCAAGAGTTCCTATCTTGGTAATAGCAAGCATATAGAGGCCAATGCACAAGCCCTTGAGGCACTTAGAAGCACGCTTAATAAAGAATATCTGTGCTTAGTTTCTAACTGTGATTCCGCCTTTGCAGTGTGGAACACGTTGACCTCCTCCAAGCTTCAATTGCCAATTCAAACGGAGGATGAATCTAGTGGAAAATCCGAGCAACAATGCTACATGGTCCAAGGGAATGACTCCATTGAGGTATATTCAGAATCTCAATTAGATGATGATTGTGCTAGTTCTTCTAATGAATATATTGATGCCAATGCTTTAAATGAAGAACTATCAATTATATGTGAAAAATTATTAGAAAAATATAATCTTTTGAAAAAGAAGAGTTTTGAACTTAACAAAGAAAATAAGGATTTATGTTCAAAACTAGATTTGGTTTTGCAAGAGAAAGTAGAGATTTCTAATGAAAGGGATTCATTGAAATCTAAACTAGATCTTGCCCTAAAAGAAAATAAATTTTTGAAAAATAAAAATGATTGTGAAATAATTTTGAAGAAACATGAAAACTTGTCTTCAAAACTTGATTTTGTTTTAAAAGAGAATGATTTCTTGAAAATAAAAATTGCTTCTATTTCAAAGGAATTGGAAACTGTTTTAAATAAACATGTTTCTTTGAAAAATGATATAGATTCTCATGTTTGCCATGCTAGTGTAGCTTCACCTAGTTTACCTATTGCATGCACCTCTTCTTCTAGGATTGATAATGATATTTGTTTGTTAAAGAAGAGTGTGGATTGTTTGGGCTCCACTTTGAGCCATTATGCTATGAACCATACACGGTTGGAATCTATGTTTCGAAAGAAACAAGTTCCTTTTATGCATGCACACCATACACGGCAGACACATGCTCCTCACGTACACTCCCATAACACGATGTATGCTCATGTGTACACTTGTACACATTGTGGATGTAAGGGCCACCTTACTAAATTTTGCTATGATAAGATACATGATGTAAATTTAGCAACTAAGTTTGTTTGGGTTAGGAAAGGAACTAACCCCCATGGACCCTAAAGAGTGTGGGTACCAAAGACCACCCCTATTGTATTTGATGTTGGTGTGGGCTCTCGCATGACGTGAGAGTGATGGTGCCTTGAGGTGGATGCGTTCCGAGCCTAAAGATTACTACTTGGATGCATCACTTTCAAGGGGAGTTTGGTGGGAAGACCAACTTGTTTTGGAGATATGGAAAGTTTCCCTCATGATTTTGGTAACGATCTCTTACTCCTCATTTATATTTACATGCTTTTCATATCATTGTTTTTAGCATGTTTTGATGTTTCATGATTAGTATGTTATATGCCATGTTTATAAGATTAGTGATATACATGATTAGTATTTGAGACACCCATGTTCATATGGATTTATATTTAGTGTTTCACATTTGTTTTAACTAATGTGTATGTCCTAGATCTATACATGTGCATATACATAATGATCATATGTATGAGTTTTGTTTATTTTCTATGCTTCATGTTTTGATTACATGTTTAGATGTTAGTTTTCATTAAAACTAGGATATATATTTGTACAACTAGTGTGCCACAAATAGACTATTATATGTTTGTGCTTGAACGCTCATTTGTGTTCATTAGATGTATTAGTATAGTCTACTTTTGATGATTCAAACATTTTGACTTGTATTCCCATTTTGTACATATTTTCCATGTTTATATGTTTAGCTTCATGTATATGTCCATCTTGTCTAAACTATTAGCTATACATATACATCCTTGAGCCACTTGCCTTCATGCATATACTTTTGTGGACTCGTTTATATTTGGATATGTATGTATTCTTTAGTTTGTACATGACATACATATACCTTTGAAGAATTCTAATTTTTGATGACTTTCATGCTTTAAGGAATTTCATTGAGCTTGATTGCATATTTTCATGATAATATGTTTCACATAACACTTGTACACTCACTTTATTTAATATTTTCTCATGATTTTGTTTCATGAATACAATTTGTGCTATATAGACTTTGAGTGTTTGGTAATCATGTGATCTACATATTTTTCATGAAATGTATTTTTGTTTTATTCCTTACTTGAAGGATTTCGTACTAGTTTACAAGTTTTTCATATAACTAGTTCGTGTTCTTCATATGGTAGAGTTTTCAAATATGCTAAGCATATTTTCAAACCTATTTTTGAAAACCCCTACACTTAAAGGGCGGTTGGTTGGGCGACCATGCCTTTATGTTCATTATTGAAAATCATTTTAAACATGTGCATGAAATGGGTGGTAGGTAATATGAGTTATACACTTGATTTTATTAGAGTTTCAATTGGTATCATTGGATCTCTTTCAATTAGTATCAATATTTCCATTCTTTTTGTATACTCATATATATGTTTTTATATATGTATGCTTACACTTCAATAGTATCAATTTCGATTGGTATTTAATTTTCATACATATATATGCTTTATTTGTGCTTGCTATATCTCTATATCTTTGAGCACAAATTTTGTGTTATGCTAAGCTTGATTTTTAAATGCATATCATATTTCAATTGATTAGTTTCTCAATTAGTATCCTTATACAAGCTTATGCATCATTTTATTTGGTATTTCATAAAGGGGGAGAAAATTCGTATTTCATCTTTCAATTGGTATTTTGTTTACCTTTGGTTTTCCACTACCATACTTTATGATGAAGAATGATTGAAAAATTAATATTGATTTTAATTTGGTATCATATGCTCAAAAAGAAAAATACCTACATATTGGTATCAAGATTACCTATAAGTTTACTTACAATTGGTATATATTAAAAACATTTGTTTTATGTACCTTCAATTGGTATGTTTTATTTATTTTATTGATATCATGATGAATGAAATTGATATATCTTTTTCTTACAATTGGTATCATATATTTCACCCCTCATTGATTTTTTTTGTTTAAGACAAAAAGGGGAAGAATATGTTTTTCTTTCACCCCTTTGTTGATGATTGACAAAAAGGGGGAGAAGTATTTGAGTTTATATGCATGTTTTTATGTTATGCATGTTTTCATATTAATATCAAGAGATATTTATGTTTATGTTTTGTTGATATTGGTATCAAGAGTGATGAATACTAGTATCTAGAAATATAATTTTATGTTTTATGTTTTTGAAAAACACCTAGAGGGGGGGGGTGAATAGGTGTTAATGCTAATCTAATGATCTTTTTAAACAAGTATGTAAAAATGATGCAAACGGTCACTCAAAACAAGAAATTGAAGCCGAATTCCTCGTGAAGGGCTCTAGAACTTCTCCTCTTTGATTCCTCTAGATTATGAGTTGAGGCGCGTAATTGCTTTCTTGTTGAGATGAGTAAAGACCGAAAAATGCAAGTAATGAAATGGATGAAATAATGAAGTGCACACAAGATATATCACAAGAAAGAAATGTAAAGCAATAAAGAGGCAAAATGGAAATCAATCGCAAACACAAAGGATTTGTTTCGAGGTTTGAGCCACCGCTCTACGTCCCTGCCTTCACCACCGTGAAGGGTTTCCACTATATCCACCGAGGAAATTACAAAGGTCTACCGAAGACCGGAGTACCGAACTCCACCAATTACAAGAGGTCTACCGAAGACCGGAGTACCGAACTCCCACCAATCTAATCCTCTATCGAAGAGGGATCTCAACACAAGAAGGAACAAGTAACAAGTGATCTACAAAGGATCACACACTTCTCTTATACAACTTCTAATAGAATAAGGAAGTATTTTGGCTCAAGAAGTGTAGAGAAAATTCAGTTGTAAAGTAGTACTAAATAGCTTGAAAAACAACTGAAAATAAATTGCCAAGAATGTAAGTACACCTAGAGGGGGGAATAGGTGTACCGCTAATCTAATGAACTAAATGCGGAAATTAAAACTAATTTGCAACAACACTTAGTACAACCAACGAGTGTAGCCGAATTCCCTGTGAAGGGCTCTGGACTAACTCCTCTTGATTCCTCTGAATAAGAGTTGAGGCGCTATATGAAGCTCTCGTGGTTAAGCACAAGTGAGGCACACAAGCAAACACAACCAAGCATACAGATATAGGCAATATGAATCAATGCAAGGAACAACACAAGCATATAAATGATATGGCAATATGAATGAAGCAATGCACAACACAAAGTAAAGAGAGAGAGAGAGTTAAGAGTCAATGGATCAAACGCAAACAACAAGATGTAATTCGAGGTTCGAGCACCGAGCTCTACGTCCCCGCCTTCACCGAGAAGGATTCTAATCCACTAACTTGTCCACCTAGGACTCCCACCGAGGGAACCTCCACCGAGGATTTTGTACAAATACAACCGGAGTATCGAACTCCTCTCTCAACCAATACAACCTCCACCGAGGCAATCAAATGGTCTACCGAAGACCGGAGTACCGAACTCCACCAATACAACAAATACAACCTCCACCGAGGCAAACACCAATCCAACTCCACCTCACACAAGAGGGAGTAAACCACAACCTCAACCTCTACCAAAGAGGGAGCAACCAACAACCCAAATCCACCTCTACCAAAGAGGGATACAACAATGAAGGGGTTTACAACTTGGTGGTGTGTCTCAACCACAAACACTTCCTTTTTCCACAAACAAATGATCCTAATAGAATAGGATAGGAGATATAGCTCAAGTGTGGAGAAAACCAAGAGTTTGGAAATCAAAAACTCAAAGAAAAACTCTAGGGAAAACTCTAGATAAAATAGATAATTAAGATCAAAACAATTCCCTAAGAATTTCCTTTTCAAAATGATTTTCCAACTCTTTTTAAAACAAAGCAAAGATCAAATCTTTTTAGCTCTAGAAACTCTTTTGAATCTTGAAACAAAACACTAGAAGGTAGGAAAATTTTGGCTCATGAAAACTTAACCAAAATCTCAAAGGAATGGGGTATTTATAGCCCCAAAATAAAACTAGCCGTTAGGCTAATTTTCAGCCTGTGACGGCTGGCGGTCGACCGCCAACGGTCATATTTTTGACCGTTGGCTACCCGCGGTCGACCGGCCGGTCGACCGATAACAAACAGAGAGCAGAGCTCTCTGGTCCGGTCGACCGCCCGGTCGACCGGCCCAAGTGCCAGCCCAACGTGCACAGATCTGTGCACGTCGGTCGACCGATCGGTCGACCGACTCTGGGTCCGGTCGACGGTCGGTCGACCGTCAGAGCCTGTCAGGCACTTTCTGGGTCAGAAAACAGGGTTTAAAAATATTGTAAAAATTCCCATAAAACTTCTAAAAATCTACAAAAATAGTTTCTAATATCTTATATGATATACAAACATGTGATAAATATTTTAACACAAATATCAAACATTTTGAACCATTTTTGTGTCATACAAATATTTCTGAAAACCAAAACCAGTATTTTTCCAAACTTGTATTTTTTAATAGGAAATCTGATTTTTCCTAAAACTCATTCAAATACAAAAACATGATACTTAAACACTTTTAGGCACGTTGCATATGGACATAGGTCCAATATACATGAAACATATACATATCATAGTTTTTGTCTTTAATTCTAAAATAATGTTTTGTTAAAAATACAAAACACCAAACCACATGAATAGGTAAGTCAAAGTAAGTTTGTTTAGGAAGTTAAGCATGCATGTATATAGAATGAATCTACTATACATAAACCATTTAAACTTGTTTTGATCTAACTATTCATGAAAACCAATATCGGTTAAACCAAAAATCGAAAAGCGAATCCAAAACATGAAACGTGTGTGTATTGTGAACTTGAGCATATCACACTATCTAATCTTTATACATGGATCTAAAACAAACTATACTAGGATACCTAAGTCTTCTTGGCGATCTCCATCTTCAAGTCGACTCGATCCAAACCGTGATCCACCGATCTAGACTCCAGCGAGTGCTATGTATGATCTTGATGCTCGGGCTCTGGAATCACCACGTGAAAGGCTTCCAAACCATCTTGTTGAAGCAATCACCAACTAATATCTTGGTTAATGATCTGAAACTAAACATCGCAAGATTATTAGTAAACATAACTACATGAGTTAATCATCATCAAAACTTGAGTGGAAAAACTCTGGGCCAACAATCTCCCCCTTTTTGATGATGACAAAACTCATGGAGTTATATATGCATGGATTAAAGTTAAGCTTCAAAGAAACTCCCCCTTAACTCATGCATAGGAAGAAACATAATAAATATGCAATGAAAGCTCATAAACATGTATGCAAATGCATGATGCCAAACAAGCATACAAGCATAAAACTCATCAAATTCTTATCTCCATGCATTTGCAAAATAAAACATATATGCATAAACATAACTCCTTAAAACATGCATATATACCAAATACTTCTCCCCCTTTTTGTCAATCATCAACAAGGGGTCAAAGTAAAAACAAATCAATAAATTCTTCTCCCCCTTTTCGTTCGAAACAAAGAATTAACTAAGGGGTCAAACAAACAAATCAATAAATAGATATATGCGATATACATTCATGAAGAGGAAGACGCTAAGTTAACTTCCCTACATATATGCATTACATGAAGAAAGGATGACAAGCCCTAATTCACATAACACAAAATATGCAATGCTTAAGAAGAGATGTGAAGCTCCCCCTACACATGTGTATCGCATAAAAGAAGAGTTGTCAAGCTCTTCAATATAGGATACACTCAATATGAATCTATATGTAGAAGAGATGTTAAGCTCCCCTTGCATATAGGCAATATAAATCAAAACATTTTTCATATTTCTTATTAAAACATTTCAAATTTTCTCAATAAAATAAATTTGATACCAATTAAAAATGTGTCAAAGTAGAACATTTGATACCAAATGAAAGTAAACATATACTAAGGCATTGATACCAATTTTGAGAAAACAAATAAAATCTTGATACCAATTTAAAGTATTCAAATAAGCATCTTGATACAAAAGGATACTAATTGTAAGTATTTGTCATATAAAGCATATGATATCAAAATAAAATCAATTTTCAACATAAAGTGTGGGAGTAGAAATCAACGGTAAACAAAATACCAATTGAAAGATAAAAATACAAATTTTCTCCCCCTTTATGAAATACCAACTAAAAAGATGATCAAAAATTTTTATTTTTCATAAGCTTATGCATTTATAACATTTGTGCTCAAAGATATAGGGATATAGTAAGTACAAATAAAACATGTATAGGTGTATGAAAAATGAGTACCAATCAAAATAGATGATACCAATTGAAAGCATACATACATAAAAATATGAGTATACAAAAATGTCAATATTGATACCAATTGAAAAGATCCAATGATACCAATTGAAACAACAATAATATCAAGAGTATATCTCATATTACCTACCACCCAATCATGCTCAAGTTTAAAATGATTTTTAATAAAAGCATACAAGGCATGGACTCCCATCCAACCGCCCGTAAGAAAGGTAGGGGTTTTCAAAAATAGGTTAAAAAAATAAAGTATGTTTGAAAACTCTACCATAACGAAGAATCCGAACTAGTTAAATGGAAAAACTTCTAAACTAGTACGAAATCCTTCAAGTAAGGAATAAAACAAAATATTTTTCATGAAAAATATGTAAATCACATGATCACTAAACACTCGAAGTCCATAAAGCCTATACGTACTCATGAAAAACATAATCATGAGAAACATTTAAATGAAGTGAGTGTACAAGTGTTATGTGACACAAATAATCATGAAAATAGACATTCAAGCTCAATATTCCGTAAAACATGAAAATCATCAAAACTCGATTTCTTCAAGGCATATGTATGTCAAGTATAAACTAAAGTATACATACATATCCAAAACATAACGAGTCCACAAATGTATATGCATTAAGGCACGTGGCTCAAAGGATGTATATGTATAGTCAATAGTTTAGAGAAGATAGACATATACATGAAGTTTAAACATATGATCATAAAACATGTCAAAAATGGGAATACAAGTCAAATGCATGAATCATCAAAACTAGACTATACTAGCACGTCTAATGGGTACAAATAAGCGTTCAAGCACAAACATATAAAAATTTATTTGTGGCCCACTATATGTACAAGTATAAATCCTAGTCTTAATGAGAACTAACATTTAAACATATATTCAAATCATGAAGCATCAAAAACAAAACAAAAATCATAAACACACATAAGATCATTATGTATATGCATGTGCATTAGATCTAGGACATACATATTAGTTAAAAACAAAGTGAGAACACATAGATATAGGTCCATATTAAACATGGGTGTCTCAAATAACTAAACATGTATATCACTAATCTAAATCACATGGCATAATCATAATGAGCATTAAAACATGACATGCTATAAATCAATGACATGGAAAGCATGCAAATATAAACGGGAGTTAGAGATCGATACCAAAACCGATGAGGGCACCTATCTAGTTCTCCAAACCAAGGTGGTCCTCCCACTAAACTTCCCTTGAAAGTGATGCATCCAAATAGTCCACATGAAGCTCGGAACGCATCCACCTCAAGGTACCGATACTCTCACGTCATGCGAGAGCCCACACCTACATCAAATACAATAGGGGTGGTCTTTGGTACCCATACTCTTTTGGGTCCATGGAGGTTAGTATCTTTTCTAACCCAAACAAATTTATTTGCTAAATTACAATCATATATACGATCAAAACAAAATTTAGCAAGGTGGCCATTTCGTCCACAATGTGTACAAGTGTACACATGAGCATACATACTGTGAAAATTGTGACTGTGAGTAGCATGTGTATGCCGTGGAGGGTGTGCATGTATAGATGGAACTTGTTTCTTTCGAAATAAAAATTCCAAACGTGTATGGTTCTTAGCACATTGGCTCAAAGTGGAGCCCAAACAATCCATATTCTTCTTAAGCATAGATATATCATTTTCAATTAAGGAAGAAGTATGGCATGCAATAAGTGATCTAGATGAAACTACACTAGCATGGCAAACATGTGTATCTATATCATTTTGTAAAGATTCATTTTTCTTTAAACACACTTCTAAATCCTTTGAAATAGAAACAATTTTTATATTCAAAGAATCATTCTCTTTATAACAAAATCAAGTTTTGAAGTTAAAACTTTATTTTTCTTCAAAACATCATTACAATCATTTCTATTTTTCAAAATCTCATTTTCTTTTAGGACAAGATCAAGTCTAGATTTCAATGAATCCCTCTCATTAGAAGTCTCTACTTTATCTTGCAAAACCAACTCAAGTTTTGAAAACAAATCGTCTTTTTCTTTATTTAATTTACAAGTTTTCTTTTTCAAAACTTTATATTTTTCAAGGAGGTTCTCACAAACAATAGATAACTCTTCATTTAAAGCATCGGCATCCATACTATCATGATCTTCAAATGAAAAGCTAGCACTATCTAGTTGAGTATCCGAATGTACCTCAAGGGAGTCATTCCCTTGGACCATATAGCATCGTTGTTCGGATTCGTCTCCACTAGATTCCTCCTCCATTTGGATTGGCAATTGAAGCTTGTAGGTGGTCAACTTGTTCCACACTGCAAAGGCAGAATCATAGTTAGAAACAAGCATAAGATATTCTTTGTTAAGCGTGCTTCTAATAGCCTCAAGGGCTTGTGCATTGGCCCCTATATGATTGCGGTTACCAAGATAGCATTTCTTGGTAGCGGCAAGAAAAACATGCAAGCCTAGGGTTTTTAGGTACATGGACATCCTAAATTTCCACATGTCAATGTTGGAGGCATCGAACATGGGAGGTGACAAGCAATCCATGAGTATGTGCAAACAAATATACGTGCAAATGCAAATGAAAGATTAGCAAACCAAGATCACACTCCTAGGTGGTTAAACCAAATATCAGGAGTGTAGGCTCTGATACCAATTGTAAGTACACCTAGAGGGGGGGTGAATAGGTGTACCGCTAATCTAATGAACTAAATGCGGAAATTAAAACTAATTTGCAACAACACTTAGTGCAACCAACGAGTGTAGCCGAATTTCCCGTGAAGGGCTCTGAACTAACTCCTCTTGATTCCTCTGAATAAGAGTTGAGGCGCTATATGAAGCTCTCGTGGTTAAGCACAAGTGAGGCACACAAGCAAACACAACCAAGCATACAGATATAGGCAATATGAATCAATGCAAGGCACAACACAAGCATATAATGATATGGCAATATGAATGAAGCAATGCACAACACAAAGTAAAGAGAGAGAGAGTTAAGAGTCAATGGATCAAACGCAAACAACAAGATATGTTTCGAGGTTCGAGCACCGAGCTCTACGTCCCCGCCTTCACCGAGAAGGATTTCTAATCCACTAACTTGTCCACCTAGGACTCCCACCGAGGGAACCTCCACCGAGGATTTTGTACAAATACAACCGGGAGTACCGAACTCCTCTCTCAACCAATACAACCTCCACCGAGGCAATCAAATGGTCTACCGAAGACCGGAGTACCGAACTCCACCAATACAACAAATACAACCTCCACCGAGGCAAACACCAATCCAACTCCACCTCACACAAGAGGGAGTAAACAACAACCTCAACCTGTACCAAAGAGGGAGCAACCAAACCCAAATCCACCTCTACCAAAGAGGGATATAACAATGAAGGGGTTTACAACTTGGTGGTATGTCTCAATCACAAACACTTCCTTTTTCCACAAACAAATGATCCTAATAGAATAGGATAGGAGATATAGCTCAAGTGTGGAGAAAACCAAGAGTTTGGAAATAAAAAACTCAAAGAAAAACTCTAGGGAAAACTCTAGATAAAATAGATAATTAAGATCAAAACAATTCCCTAAGAATTTCCTTTTCAAAATGATTTTCCAACTCTTTTTAAAACAAAGCAAAGATCAAATCTTTTTAGCTCTAGAAACTCTTTTGAATCTTGAAACAAAACACTAGAAGGTAGGAAATTTTGGCTCATGAAAACTTAACCAAAATCCCAAAGGAATGGGGTATTTATAGCCCCAAAACAAAACTAGCCGTTAGGCTGATTTTCAGCCTGTGACGGCTGGCGGTCGACCGCCCGGTCGACCGCCAACGGTCATATTTTTGACCGTTGGCTACCCGCGGTCGACCGGCCGGTCGACGATAAAAAACAGAGAGCATAGCTCTCTGGTCCGGTCAACCGCCCGGTCGACCGGCCCAAGTGCCAGCCCAACGTGCACGGATCTCCGCAAGTCGGTCGACCGATCGGTCGACCGACTCTGGGTCCGGTCGACCGGTCGGTCGACCGTCAGAGCCTGTCAGGCACTGTTCTGGGTCAGAAAACAGGGTTTAAAAATATTGTAAAAATTCCCATAAAACTTCTAAAAATCCACAAAAATAGTTTCTAACATCTTATATGATATACAAACATGTGATAAATATTTTAACACAAATATCAAACATTTTGAACCATTTTGTGTCTTACAAATATTTTCGAAAACCAAAACCTGTATTTTCCAAACTTGTATTTTTCAATAGGAAATCTGATTTTTCCTAAAAATCATTCAAATACAAAAACATGATACTTAAACACTTTTAGGCATGTTGCATATGGACATAGGTCCAATATACATGAAACATATACATATCATAGTTTTTGTCTTTAATTCCAAATAATGTTTTGTTAAAAATGCAAAACACCAAACCACATGAATAGGTAAGTCAAAGTAAGTTTGTCTAGGAAGTTAAGCATGCATGTATATAGAATGAATCTACTATACATAAACCATTTAAACTTGTTTTGATCTAACTATTCATGAAAACCAATATCGGTTAAACCAAAAACCGAAAAGCGAATCCAAAACATGAAACGTGTGTGTATTGTGAACTTGAGCATATCACACTATCTAATCTTTACACATGGATCTAAAATAAACTAAACTAGGATACCTAAGTCTTCTTGACGATCTCCATCATCAAGTCGACTCGATCCAAACCGTGATCCACCGAGCTAGACTCCAACGAGTGCTATGTATGATCTTGATGCTCGGCTCTGGAATCACCACGTGAAAGGCTTCCAAACCATCTTGTTGAAGCAATCACCAACTAATATCTTGGTTAATGATCTGAAACTAAACATTGCAAGATTATTAGTAAACATAACTACATGAGTTAATCATCATCAAAACTAGAGTGGAAGGCCTCTGGGCCAACAAAGAATGCACTTAGAGAATTGAAAGCCTTTGATTTTTCTTTCTTTTTGGAAACTTGAAAACTAGGGATTTTTTTTTTTTGCAAGTGACCAATCCCTCATTTATAGGGATTAGAGGAAATCTAATCATCATAAAAACTAGCTTATTAGGTCAGAAACTAGCCCCCAAAAATTCAGAGAGATTAGATCAAAACATCACAATCAAATCCCATGATGAAATCTCTGAAAACTAGCCGTTATGGCAGCTGGCGGCTGTCGGTCGACCGGTCCGGTCGACCGACAGTCCAATGGAAAACTAGCCGTTGGACTCGGTCGACCGGTCGGCCGACCAGCAGTCAAAGAAAAAATTTCTCTTTGTTCTGTCGGTCGACCGGCCCGGTCGACCGACAAAAACCCGAGAGCAAAGGGCTTTCAGTCGGTCGACCGACAGACGTGCACAAACGTGCACGCCCTGACCACAAGGCTCGGTCGACCGGTCCGGTCGACCGATCAAGCCTGAAATGAATCCGGTCGACCGGCCGGTCGACCGACAGGCCTGAAACAGAATTTTTTATAGGAAATTTTTTGAACTTTGAAAATTTTCAAAATAATTTTGTAGGGCTATATGATTAAGTATCATGCTATAAAGGTTGGTATACATGATATAAATAAGATGTAAATTTGTGAAATAATTTGAATCATGTAAAACCAACAAGACATGAACCTAAATCAAAACCCAAACCAAAAACCGTATTTTGGAAAAAGATGGTGTGTGTGTGTTTTCTTGAGCCAACTTAACATAACCTCATTCTTTAACAAACTAAGTCTTACAAAGGTTCTAGGTGACTACAAGGTCTTCAAATAAGGGCTTCTCCATGGAATGATGCATAGCTTGAGTTCTTGAACCCGATTTGAGACATCTTGAGTCAAACGATCCCGAATTGAGTCATCTTTAGGGAATAACACAACATGAATCCTTAGAACCCTGAAACACATTTACACACTAGAAAAATGATTAGTACAAATTACTATATATGTTTTGTAATCATCAAAACTCAAAAACCGGTTGATTGTAACCTTGGGCCAATAATCTCCCCCTTTTTGATGATGACAAAACACATGAGTTATTTTAAAAAAAATGGGAAAGGAGCTTGGAAGCTCCCCCTCAAATCATGCTATAAAAATGAATGACTATATACATAAAAGGCATAAGAGAGACAAAACATATTTCTCAAAACTCTTAACTCAAAAAAAACAAAACTCAACAACCAAAACTCAAAACTAACTTGTTATAACTAAAAACTCAAAATGCATAACTCCAAAGTATTAAAACTTAAAATGCATAACTTCAAACTCAAAATAAGCTAACTTTTCTCCCCCTTTTTGTCATACATCAAAAGGGTAAATTTTTTTTTTTTCATAAGTCCATAACACAAACATTCAATTCACCACAAATAAAGGAAAATCTAGCATAGTCTAGTGGTTTTGTAAAAATATCGGCAAGTTGAAAATCGGTAGAAACATAATCAATATCAATATCACCTTTCTCATAATGATCTCTAAGAAAGTGATACCGAATGTCAATGTGCTTAGTCTTACTATGTTGATTTGCATTTTAGTCATATGAATAGTACTAGCATTATCACAAAATATTTTAATATGGTCAAAATGCAAATCATAGTCAAGGAGAGTATGTTTCATCCAAAGAACTTGTGCACAACAAACTCCGGCTGCAACATACTCCGCCTCGGCGGTTGAGAGGGCTACCGAATTTTGCTTTTTGAAAGACCAAGAAACAAGACAATTACTAAGAAATTGACATGTTCCACTTGTACTTTTCCTATCCACTCTATAACCCGCATAGTCAGCATCCGAAAAACTCGTCATGGAAAATTGTCGGTCTTCGGATACCACAAACCCATTTCAATTGTGCCCTTAAGGTATCTAATAATGCGTTTTACCGCAATAAAATGGGACTCTTTAGGACACGATTGAAATCGAGCACAAAAACATACACAAAACATAATATCTGGCCTACTAGCCGTTAAATACAATAAGCTACTAATCATGCTACGATAAAGCTTAATATCTACACTTGTACCTTGTTCATCCTTATCAAGCTTTGTGGTAGTTGCCATGGGAGTTTTGCTTGTCTTAGCACTTTCAAGGCCAAATCTCTTGATAAGTTCCTTCGTATACTTGGCTTGATTGATGAAGATCCCATCGTTCCTTTGCTTGATTTGGAGACCAAGGAAGTAGTTAAGCTCACCCATCATGGACATCTCAAATTCTTCCTTCATGCATGATTCAAAAGCTTTGCAAAGATTTTCATTAGTAGAACCAAATATGATATCATCCACATATATTTGAACTATAAGAATATCATTTTCAACATGTTTTGTGAACAAAGTAGTATCTATTTTTCCTTTCTTAAAACCATTAGAAATTAGAAAAGAGGAAAGTCTTTCATACCAAGCCCTAGGGGCTTGTTTTAAACCATAAAGAGCTTTGTCAAGTTTAAAAACAAAATCCGGATGTGTAGGATCAACAAAACCGGGGGTTGTTCAACATACACCTCCTCTTCAATAAATCCATTTAAGAAGGCACTTTTTACATCCATTTGAAAAAGTTTAAAATCTTTATAAGAAGCAAATGCAAGTGTCATCCGTATGGCTTCAAGCCGTGCTACGGGTGCAAAGGTTTCTTCAAAATCGATACCTTCGACTTGAGTGTAACCTTGGGCAACTAACCTAGCTTTATTCCTAATAACATTTCCCGACTCATCCAACTTATTCTTAAAAATCCACTTAGTACCAATTGTTGGTCTATCGTGGGCCTAGGAACAAGATGCCAAACTTGGTTGCGCTCGAATTGATTGAGCTCCTCTTGCATGGCTAGCAACCAATATGAGTCGCCCTCGGCTTCGAGGATGTTCTTTGGTTCAAAGTGAGAAATAAAAGCATAGTGTCCACAAAGATCATGAAATTTAGAACGAGTAGTTACCCCTTTTGATACTTCACCTATAATAAGATCCTTGGGATGATGTGGATTGTATCTCCAATCTTTTGGAAGTGGTTGAGTAGGCTCCACTTTAACTTCTTGAATTTCATTTCCTTGAACCTCATTTTCTTGAACTTCATTTCTTCATCATCCTTTGGCATGTCTTCAATAGTAGGTGAGTCCTTCAAAGCTCTCTCCATGTCTTCATTTAGGGAATCTATTTCTACAACATTCTTAACAAACACATTAGATTCCTCAAACTTTACATGTATAGATTCTTTAATAGTCAAGGATGACTTATTGAAAATTCTATAAGCTTTACTAGTATTAGAATAACCAACAAAAATTGCTTCATAAGACTTTGCATCAAATTTTCCTAAATTATCTTTAGTATTCAAAACAAAGCATTTACAACCAAAAACCTTAAAGTATGAAACATTTGGCTTTCTAGAAAAATAGATCTCAAAAGATGTTTTTGAAGTATTTTTGCATAAGAAAACTCTATTTGATATGTAGCAAGATATGTTAACGGCCTCGGCCCATAGATAATGAGGAAGACCATATTCATTTATCATTGTCCTAGTCATCTCTTGTAATGTCCGATTTTTCCTCTCAACGACTCCATTTTGTTGTGGAGTTCTAGGACAAGATAGTTCATGCTTAATTCCATGTTCTTTACAAAAAGTGGTAAAGGGTTGGTTATTGAATCCACCACCTCTATCACTTCTTATCCTTAAAATGGAAGAATCTTTTTCCTTTTTAACTTTTTTCTAAAGGCTTGAAAATATGAAAAGGCTTGATTTTTGTGTTCTAAAAAGAAAACCCAAGTAAAACGCGAGAAATCATCAACTAAAACAAAAGCAAAACGATTCCCACTTAGACTTTTGGTTTGAGTAGGACCAAACAAATTCATATGGATCAACTCCAAGGGACTGAAATGCACCTAGAGGGGGGGTGAATAGGTGTAATTGCTAATCTAATGATCTTTTTAAATTTTACTTAAGTGAGGATGCAACGATCTCTCAAAACACGACTAAGAGCCGAATACCCCTTGCGAGGTTCTGAACTCCTTCCTCCCAATTCCCCTTAAATGGGTTAGAGGTGCGCAATGCAACCGTGTTGTATTGAGGTGTGATCGAACAATTCCAAGTATGAAATGCTATGATGAAATGCACACAAGTATTGTAGCAAGAAATATTGAAGGCAAGTTAAGTAAACAAGTAAGGATAGCACAAATAAGAGTTAGTTCACAATCAACAAATTGGAAGTAATTTAAAGCAAGAAAATAAGCAAGAGGAACGCCAAGCCAATCGCAAACAAAGTGATTTGTTTCGAGGTTCGAGCCCGTAGCTCTAGTCCCGCCTTCACCTCCGTGAAGGGTTTCCACTATCCCCGTAGGATCCCGTACAAGAAAGGCCTCCAAAGACCTCAAGCCCGTAGCTTCACCTTACAAAGAAGTTCCCCTTAGGAACTTGTCTCCACAAGAACAAAAGATTACAAATTTGTGATCTCAACTAGACCACAACACTCTTTCTCTTTACAAACACTCTCTCACTTTTACAACTTCACCTATAGAGAGAATATGAAATTTTTGGCACTATGAAGTGTGGTGAGAAAAGCTTCAGTTGTAGAGTGATATTAGAGATCAAACAACAACTGAAAAACAAATTGAAAGAATGGAAATGAAAGCTTTAAACTATTTTTCTCTTTCTCTTGAAAACAATGAAAACTTGTAATTTTTTCTTGGTCCATAACTAAGGCCTATTCTCCACTATTTATAGGGAGAGAATAGGTTAAAAACCCTGATTTTTCCTGCTAAAATCTTCTGCAAAAGCACCCCAACAACTCCTAAAAACTCTGTTAAAGAGAAACCCAAAAACAGTTTTTCAGAAATGCCCAAAGAGGAAAGAGCCGTTGGGCTTGTTGCAGGCTTACCGGTCGACTGCCGGTCGACCGGGTCTCTGCTGGCAAAAGAGCCGTTAGGGCTCCGGTCGACTGCCAGTCGACCGATCTCACAGAAGGAAACACAGTTTCCTTCTATCGGTCGACTGGGCCAGTCGACCGAAAAATACAGAGAGCAGATCACCAAAAATCAGTCGACCGATATTTAGGGTCGGTCGACCGGCAGACATGCACAGCCTCGTGCATGTCTGGCCACAGCAGCCGGTCGACTGATATTTAGGGTCGGTCGACCGGTATGCCTGGAAAACAGTTTTCTGGGCAGATTTTTGAGTTAGAAAAATTTGTAAAAATTCCTTTAAAAATCTTAAGCTAAGTGTTATGCTGAAAATAGTTTATATACATGTATTTAAACAAGTTTTGAAGATATAAGGCTTTGGGTACATGTATGTATTAAACTAAGGCATAAACTTAGAAACACCATTTTCAAAAACATAGACATATTCAAAACACATGTGTGTGCAAATCCTAGAGCCAAAATTTACATATTCTATCTTTAACAAAAACTACACTTACAAGCTTCTAGGTCTTCAAGACTTCAACATGGGCAATCTTCACTTGATCTTCAATATTGCACTTTGAGCCCAATTTGACTTGTCTTGAATCCAATAGCTTGTATTTGAGTCCAAGATCTTTGTATATGAGTGAGAGTACTTCTAGTATGATAATAAACCTGAAACACACTTAAACAACAAATGATATTAGTACAAATAACTAATATGTTTTGTAATCATCAAAATACACTAAACATGGGTTGATTGTAACCTTGGGCCAACAATCTCCCCCTTTTTGATGATGACAAAACATATGAGTTATTAAACAAATAAAAGAGGAAAAGCTTGAAAAGCTCCCCCTTAAACAATGCTATATATTTAACATGAATATGAGAAACTATGTAAGCATACAAAAATCATGTTTTTTAAAAACAAAATCATCACCATAAATAAGAAACTCAAACATGAACCAAATATGAAAACAACTAAAAAACAACTTAGTATTTCTCCAAACTCATACATTTTTCTCCCCATATTCTCCCCCTTTTTGTCATACATCAAAAGGGTAAAAAAGAATTTAAGACAAAACAAAACAAAACAAACATATTAGAAACCAAAACAAAAACAACTAAAATACTTTAAGTATCAATTTTA
Source organism: Agave tequilana (assembly GCA_038442645.1). Lineage (NCBI taxonomy): Eukaryota > Viridiplantae > Streptophyta > Magnoliopsida > Asparagales > Asparagaceae > Agave > Agave tequilana. The sequence continues at coordinate 49,390 of JAVJIF010003227.1, read as the reverse complement.
CAAACATTTAATTCACCACAAATAAAAGAAAATCTTGCATAATCCAAAGGTTTTGTGAAAATATCCGCAAGTTGAAAATCGGTTGAAACAAAATCTATATCAATGTCACCTTTTTCAAAGTGATCTCTAAGAAAATGATATCTAATGTCTATATGTTTGGTTTTACTATGTTGATTAGCATTTTTGGTCATGTGAATAGCACTAGTATTATCACAATAAATTTTAACATGATCAAAATGTAAATCAAAATCGAGAAGAGTATGTTGCATCCAAAGAACTTGTGCACAACAAGCTCCGGCCGCAACATATTCCGCCTCGGCGGTTGAAAGGGCTACACTATTTTGCTTTTTGGAAGACCAAGACACAAGACAATTTCCCAAGAATTGGCAAGTGCCACTTGTGCTCTTCCTATCTACCCTACAACCGGCATAGTCGGCATCCGAATAACTAGTCATGGTAAATTGGTTAGTTTTCGGGTACCATAAACCTAAATCAATTGTGCCCTTAAGATACCTAATTATGCGTTTTACCGCAATTAAGTGTGATTCCTTAGGACATGATTGAAAACGTGCACATAAACATACGGAAAACATTATATCCGGCCTACTAGCCGTAAGATAGAGTAAACTACCAATCATGCTACGAAATAATTTGATGTCTACTTCCTTACCTTGTTCATCCTTGTCAAGTTTTGTAGTGGTTGCCATGGGAGTCTTTGCTACTTTGGATCCTTCAAGCCCGAACCTCTTGATAAGTTCTTTGGTGTACTTGGCTTGGTTGATGAATGTCCCATCACTACGTTGCTTGATTTGAAGTCCAAGGAAGAAATTGAGCTCCCCCATCATAGACATCTCAAATTCCTTTTTCATGCATGATTCAAAATTCTTGCAAAGAGAAACATTAGTAGATCCAAAAATAATGTCATCAACATAAATTTGAACTATGAGAATATCTTGATCTACATGTTTGGTAAATAATGTTTTTATCTACTTTTCCTTTCTTAAAATTATTTGAAAGCAAAAATGAAGACAATCTTTCATACCAAGCCCTAGGGGCTTGTTTCAAACCATATAATGCTTTATCTAATTTATAAACATAATTAGAGTGTGTAGGATCAACAAACCCGGGGGTTGTTCAACATACACCTCCTCATCAATATAACCATTAAGAAAAGCACTTTTTACATCCATTTGAAATAACTTAAAATCTTTAAATGAGGCATATGCTAAGGTCATCCGTATGGCTTCGAGCCGTGCTACGGGTGCAAAGGTTTCTTCAAAATCGATCCCTTCGATTTGAGTGTAACCTTGGGCAACTAACCTAGCCTTGTTTCTAACTACATTACCCGATTCATCCAACTTGTTCTTAAAGATCCATTTAGTGCCAATAGTAGGTCTATCTTGGGGCCTAGGAACAAGGTGCCAAACTTGGTTGCGCTCAAATTGATTGAGCTCCTCTTGCATGGCAAGCAACCAATATGAATCGGCCTCGGCCTCGAGGACATTTTTAGGTTCTATGTGTGAAATAAAAGCAAAATTACCACAAAAATCTTGAATCTTAGAGCGAGTGGTTACCCCTTTTGATACTTCACCTATGACGAGGTCCTTGGGATGATGAGGATTGAATCTCCAATCCTTTGGTAGTGGTTGAGAGGGCTCCTCTTCATTTGCTTGATGTTCATTTCCTTGAGCCTCTTCCACTTTGGCTTCACTTCCATCACCATCCTTTGGCTTGTCTCCCATGGTAGAAGCATCCTCTAAGGTCACTTTCTCCAAGCCTTCATCTAAAGCATCAATTTCTACACAATTCTTAACAAACTTGTTAGATTCCTCAAATTTAACATGAATAGATTCCTCAATAGTCAAAGTTGACCTATTGAAGACTCTATAAGCCTTACTAGTATTTGAGTAACCTACAAAAATAGCCTCATATGATCTAGCATCAAATTTTCCCAAATTAATATTTGTATTTAAAACAAAACATTTGCAACCAAACACTTTGAAATAAGAAACATTAGGTTTTCTAGAAAAATACATCTCATAAGAAGTCTTAGTAGTATTTTTACATAGGAAAACACGATTTGCAATGTAACATGAAGTATGAACGGCCTCGGCCCACAAATAATGTGGTAGACCATATTCATTTAACATTGTCCTAGCCATCTCTTGCAAAGTACGATTTTTCCGCTCAACTACTCCATTTTGTTGTGGAGTTCTAGGACAAGAAAGTTCATGTTTTATTCCATGTTCCTCACAAAAAGTGGTAAAGGGAAGGTTAATGAACTCACCTCCTCTATCACTTCTTATTTTAATTATTGAGGAGTCATTTTCCTTTTCAACTCTTTTCTTAAAGGCTTGAAAATATGAAAAGGTTTGACTTTTATGTTCAAGAAAATAAACCCAAGTAAAACGCGAAAAATCATCTACTAAAACATAAGCAAATCTACTCCCACTTAAACTTTTGGTTTGTGTTGGGCCGAATAAATCCATGTGGATTAGCTCTAATGGACGTGATGACATGATATCCTTAATTGATTTGAATGAGGACTTAGTTTGTTTCCCAATTGACATGCGTCACAAACTCGGTCCTTTTCAAAGTTCAATGAAGGAATACCCTTCACCATTTCCTTAGAGTTAAGCCTAGAAATATGGTCAAATGAAACGTGGCCTAATCTCCTATGCCACAACCAAGAGTCGTCATCGAGGGCTTTTAAACATGTTATATTGCAAGACAAGACATATTAACATATCAATCATATAAACATTGCTTTCACGAAAACCGGAAAATACACAAACATTAGAAGTTCTATCAATCATTTTACAAGAAACATTATCAAAAACAACATCAAACCTTTATCACAAAGTTGACTAACACTCAAGAGATTATGCTTGAGGCCATCAACTAAAACAACATTTCAATTAAAGGAGAGGTGCCAAGTTTTACATTACCAATACCGATGATTTTACCCTTGGCGTCATCTCCGAAGGTGACGGTGCCACCCTCATGATATCTTGATAGGGTTGCAAAGTTGTTGATGTCCCAAGTCATGTGCCTTGAGCAACCGCTATCAAGATACCACAAACCTCTACGTCTTTGAGCTTTGGAGAGTACCTACATCATTTAAAACAATGGTTGACTTTGGTACCAAAACTTTCTTGGGTCCTTGAAAGTTAGTGTTACGAACCCAAACATTATGAGATGATGCACTTAGTCTATCATAGCAAAAATTAGCTAAGTGTCCTTTCCGTCCACAATGTGAACATGAGTACACTTTTCTATACATGAAAGCATGATGTGTATGTGTAGTAGTGTGAGCATGCTTTTGGGGTTTGCCATATGTTTAGGTTGTGTAGCATGAACATGAACATGAGCATGAGCATTTTTCTTTGGGGCTTGTTTCTTTGGAAACATAGCCTCAATCTTCTTTTATCAAATTCACTACACTTTTTCAAAACAACATCTAATGAGTCTAATCTTTCTTAAGCATGGCAATCTCATTAGAATCAATTAGTGGGGCCTTACCCTTGCAAGAAGTCTTATATTTTTCAAAATCATTTTAGTAGTGGTCAAGGTGGAAACTAAATTATCCTTTCTTTTGTGAGATTTACAACTTGAATACTAAGTGATTCATTATCCTTTTTCATTTTCAAATACTTTTTCTTCATGAAATCATAATTTTGAGAGAGTTCCATAAATGCTTCACTTAACTCATCCATGGATAAATCATCATCAAGAAGAGTTGAGGGGGATACCTTGCTTGTGCTCTCATTTGCCATGAAGCACATGTTGGCGGTGTCGATCTCCTCCTCGGATTCACTTTCGTCATCCCATGTTGCTTTCATAGCCTTCTTCTTGTATGGCTTCTTGGATGAAGATGGCTTCACTTGGTCCGGACACTCCGCTACTATGTGTCCCGGCTTTTGGCAATTAAAGCAAGTGATCTTCCTTTCTTCCTTGCCTCCTTGCCATCTCCTCCTTCCTTGGAACTTTGCCTTGTTGTACATCCTCCGGACATTTTGACTAGAAGTGAGAGCTCCTCGTCATCTTCTTCTTCGTCATCTTCGTCGAGTAGGTAGCATGACTTTTGAAGGCAATGGTCTTCTTTTTGGTAGGTGCCATGTCCTCTCTTGCCTTTCTCTCCATCTCATGGGTCTTCAAGTTACCAATGAGTCCAATGAGCTCAATCTCATCTTTGTCATTGAGTTCCTTCAATGTTGTAGCTTTCACTTCCCATGATGGAGGAAGAGCCCGGATGATTTTCACCCTTTGGTCATTGTTGATTTCTTCACCTAGAGAAGCAAGACCATTAGTAATCTTTGTAAACTTAGTAACCATATCATCTATGGTTTCATTCTCTTGCATGCAAAAATTTTCATATTGGGACCGAAGAAGGTCTATCTTGGCCCTCTTCACTTGTGATGTCCCCTCATGTGTTACTAGCAAATGGGTCCAAATCTCATAGGCGGATTTGCAATGGATGACTCTAGCTATGTCATCATCATTGAGGGCTTGTAGGAGTGCATAATGAGCCCTAGCATTGGCATCAAACTCCTTGGTCTCAATTTCGGACCAAGTAGATTCATCACCGGGGGGTACACTAAATTGTTTAGTCACGGCCTTTGCAACTCGACTACCTAGAGATTGCAAGAACACGGTCATCTTAACCTTCCATATGGGAAAGTTAAGTCCATCAAACTTAGGTGGGGTCTTAATTCCATCGGCCATGTTTACTATGTGGAAATGAATGAAGTGATTAGCAATAAAAGGATCTCTCTAAGGTTGTTAAGCCAAATCCTAGAGTCCAAGCTCTGATACCAATTGAAATGCACCTAGAGGGGGGGTGAATAGGTGTAATTGCTAATCTAATGATCTTTTTAAATTTACTTAAGTGAGGATGCAACGATCTCTCAAAACACGACTAAGAGCCGAATACCCCTTGCGAGGTTCTGAACTCCTTCCTCCCAATTCCCTTAAATGGGTTAGAGGTGCGCAATGCAACCGTGTTGTATTGAGGTGTGATCGACAATTCCAAGTATGAAATGCTATGATGAAATGCACACAAGTATTGTAGCAAGAAATATTGAAGGCAAGTTAAGAAACAAGTAAGGATAGCACAAATAAGAGTTAGTTCACAATCAACAAATTGGAAGTAATTTAAAGCAAGAAAATAAGCAAGAGGAACGCCAAGCCAATCGCAAACAAAGTGATTTGTTTCGAGGTTCGAGCCCGTAGCTCTAGTCCCCGCCTTCACCTCCGTGAAGGGTTTCCACTATCCCCGTAGGATCCCGTACAAGAAAGGCCTCCAAAGACCTCAAGCCCGTAGCTTCACCTTACAAAGAAGTTCCCCTTAGGAACTTGTCTCCACAAGAACAAAAGATTACAAATTTGTGATCTCAACTAGACCACAACACTCTTTCTCTTTTACAAACACTCTCTCACTTTTACAACTTCACCTATAGAGAGAATATGAAATTTTTGGCACTATGAAGTGTGGTGAGAAAAGCTTCAGTTGTAGAGTATTAGAGATCAAACAACAACTGAAAAACCAAATTGAAAGAATGGAAATGAAAGCTTTAAACTATTTTTCTCTTTCTCTTGAAAACAATGAAAACTTGTAATTTTTTCGGTCCATAACTAAGGCCTATTCTCCACTATTTATAGGGAGAGAATAGGTTAAAAACCCTGATTTTTCCTGCTAAAATCTTCTGAAAGCACCCCAACAACTCCTAAAAACTCTGTTAAAGAGAAACCCAAAAACAGTTTTTCAGAAATGCCCAAAGAGGAAAGAGCGTTGGGCTTGTTGCAGGCTTACGGTCGACTGCCGGTCGACGGGTCTCTGCTGGCAAAAGAGCCGTTAGGGCTCCGGTCGACTGCCAGTCGACCGATCTCACAGAAGGAAACACAGTTTCCTTCTATCGGTCGACTGGCCAGTCGACCGAAAAATACAGAGAGCAGATCACCAAAAATCAGTCGACCGATATTTAGGGTCGGTCGACCGGCAGACATGCACAGCCTCGTGCATGTCTGGCCACAGCAGCCGGTCGACTGATATTTAGGGTCGGTCGACGGTATGCTGGAAAACAGTTTTCTGGGCAGATTTTTGAGTTAGAAAAATTTGTAAAATTCCTTAAAAATCTTAAGCTAAGTGTTATGCTGAAAATAGTTTATATACATGTATTTAAACAAGTTTTGAAGATATAAGGCTTGGGTACATGTATGTATTAAACTAAGGCATAAACTTAGAAACACCATTTTCAAAAACATAGACATATTCAAAACACATGTGTGTGCAAATCCTAGAGCCAAAATTTACATATTCTATCTTTAACAAAAACTACACTTACAAGCTTCTAGGTCTTCAAGACTTCAACATGGGCAATCTTCACTTGATCTTCAATATTGCACTTTGAGCCCAATTTGACTTGTCTTGAATCCAATAGCTTGTATTTGAGTCCAAGATCTTTGTATATGAGTGAGAGTACTTCTAGTATGATAATAAACCTGAAACACACTTAAACAACAAATGATATTAGTACAAATAACTAATATGTTTTGTAATCATCAAAATACACTAACATGGGTTGATTGTAACCTTGGGCAACAGGGACGTGATGTCTTGATATCCTTGATTGACTTGAAAGAGGACTTGGTTTGTTTCCCAAGTTGGCACGCATCGCAAATGCGGTCCTTTCAAAGTTCAAGCAAGGAATACCTTTCACCATTTCCTTGTTGTTTAATCTAGATAGATGGTCAAAAGAAATGTGGCCTAATCTTCTATGCCACAACCAAGAGTCATCATCGAGGGCTTGCAAACAAGTAGCATTGCATAGCATATTAGACATGTCAATCATGTATACATTGCATTCACAAAATCCAAAAATATACATATGTTGGATTGTCTATCAATAACTCTACATGCTATGTTATCAAAAACAACATCAAAACCTTTGTCACAAAGTTGACTAACACTCAAGAGATTATGCTTGAGGCCATCAACTAAAATAACATTTTCTATTAAAGGAGAAGTACCAAGTTTAACATTACCAATACCAATGATTTTTCCTTTGGCATCATCTCCGAAGGTGACGGTGCCACCTTCATGGTACCTTGATAGGGTTGCAAAGTTATTGATATCCCAAGTCATGTGCCTTGAGCAACCACTATCAAGATATCACAATCCTTTACGTCGTTGTGCCTTGGAATGTACCTACATCATTTAACAAATTCGTTGACTTTGGTATCCAAATTTTCTTGGGTCCTTGAAAGTTAGTATTCCGAACCCAAACATTATTATGTGAAGCATTTAGCCTATCATAGCAAAATTTAACCAAATGACCTTTACGGCCACAATATGTGCATGAAAATATTTTACCATACATGAATGCATGATGTGTGTGTAGAGTGTGGGCATGTTTAGGGTGCTTGGCATGATGTAAAGGTTGTGATTTATGAGCATGAGCATGAATAGCATGTAAATGTTTCTTTGGGACTTGTTTCTTAAGAAACATAGCCTCTAGTCTATTCTTGTCAAATTCACATTTTTTCAAAACTACTCCTAATGAATCAATTTTTCTTTTAGCATGGAAATTTCATTTTCATTAATTTGTGGAAATTTACCTTTGCAAGATATTTTATAGTTCTCAAAGTCCTTTTGTGTAGAAACAAGAGTAGAAAACAATTCCTCCTTTTCTTTTGAAAGAGTGAAAACTTTATGATTTAGAGATTCATTTTCCTTTTTCATTTTTAAATATTTCTTTTTGAGAAAATCATAGTTATGAGAAAGTTCTTCAAAAGCTTCTCCTAGTTCATCCATGGACAGATCACAATCAATGGAAGTATTGGGAGTTACCTTGCTTGTGCTTTCATTTGCCATGAAGCACATGTTGGCGGTGTCGACTTCTTCATCGGATTCACTCTCCGAATCCCAAGTAGCCTTTAAAGCTTTCTTTTTATATGGCTTCTTGGAGTTGGAGGGCTTGACTTTATCCGGGCATTCCGCAACAATGTGACCCATCTTCTCGCAATTGAATCAAATGATTTTCTTCTCTTCTTTACCTTGCCATCTCTTTTTATTTTGGAACTTTGCCTTGTTGTACATTCTCCGAACGTTCTTTACAAGAAGAAAAAGCTCTTCATCATCTTCTTCTTCATCATCTTTGTCGGAGCATGTGGAAAAACTCTTGAAGGCAATAACTTTCTTCTTGGAAGGAGCCATTTCTTCTCTTACTTTTCTTTCCATCTCATGGGTCTTGAGGTTCCCAATGAGACCTATAAGCTCCATCTCTTCCTTGTCATTGAGTTCCTTTAAGGTAGTGGCTTTGACTTCCCAAGATGGAGGGAGAGCACGGATGATCTTCCTTACTCTTTGGTCGTTGTCAATGACGTCACCTAGAGAAGAAAGTCCATTAGTAATCTTTGTAAATTTAGTAACCATATCATCTATGGTTTCATTCTCTTGCATAGAAAAATTTTCATATTGGGAAAATTTTCATATTGGGAACGAAGAAGGTCAATCTTTGCCCTCTTTACTTGTGAAGTTCCCTCATGAGTGACAAGCAAGTGAGTCCAAATCTCATGGGCGGATTTGCAATGAATGACTCTAGAAATATCATCGTCATTAAGGGCTTGAAGCAAGGCATAGTGTGCCCTAGCATTAGCATCAAACTCTTTAGTGTCTATATCGGACCAAGTATCCTCATCACCGGTGGGTGCACTAAATGGTTTGGTCACCGCCTTTGCAACCCGGCTTCCTAGGGATTGCAAAAACACGGTCATCTTAACCTTCCATATGGGAAAGTTAAGGCCATCAAACTTGGGTGGGGTCTTAATTCCTTCGGCCATTTTTACTAAGTGTATGAGGATGAAAAATGAAAAGAATGATTAGCAATAAAGGATCTCTCTAAGGTTGTTAGGCCAAGAGCCTAGAGACCAAAGCTCTGATACCAATTGAAAAACACCTAGAGGGGGAGAGTGAATAGGTGTTAATGCTAATCTAATGATCTTTTTAAACAAGTATGTAAAATGATGCAAATGGTCACTCAAAACAAGAAATTGAAGCCGAATTCCCCGTGAAGGGCTCTAGAACTTCTCCTCTTTGATTCCTCTAGATTATGAGTTGAGGCGCGTAATTGCTTTCTTGTTGAGATGAGTAAAGACCGGAAAATGCAAGTAATGAAATGGATGCAATAATGTTGTGCACACAAGATATATCACAAGAAAGAAATGTAAAGCAATAAAGAGGCAAAATGGAAATCAATCGCAAACACAAAGGATTTGTTTCGAGGTTCGAGCCACCGCTCTACGTCCCCGCCTTCACCACCGTGAAGGGTTTCCACTATATCCACCGAGGAAATTACAAAGGTCTACCGAAGACCGGAGTACCGAACTCCACCAATTACAAGAGGTCTACCGAAGACCGGAGTACCGAACTCCCACAATCCAATCCTCTACCGAAGAGGGATCTCAACACAAGAATGAACAAGTAACAAAGTGATTTACAAAGGATCACACACTTCTCTTATACAACTTCTAATAGAATGAGGAAGTATTTTGGCTCAAGAAGTGTAGAGAAAAATTCAGTTGTAAAGTAGTACTAAATAGCTTAAAAAATAACTGAAAACAAATTGCCAAGAATGCACTTAGAGAATTGAAAGCCTTTGAAAACTTTTTCTTTCTTTTTGGAAACTTGAAAACTAGGGATGTTTTTGCAAGTGACCAATCCCCTCTATTATAGGGATTAGAGGAAATCTAATCATTATAAAAACAGCTTATTAGGTCAGAAACTAGCCCCCAAAAATTCAGAGAGATTAGATCAAAACATCACAATCAAATCCAATGATGAAATCTCTGAAAACTAGCCGTTATGGCAGCTGGCGGCTGTCGGTCGACCGGTCCGGTCGACCGACAGTCCAATGGCAAACTAGCCGTTGGACTCGGTCGACCGGTTGGTCAACCGGCAGTCAAAGGAAAAATTTCTCTTTGTTCTGTCGGTCGACCGGCCCGGTCGACCGACAAAAACCCGAGAGCAAAGGGCTTTCAGTCGGTCGACCGACAGACGTGCACAAACGTGCACGCCCTGACCACAAGGCTCGGTCGACCGGTCCGGTCGACCGATCAAGCCTGAAATGAATCCGGTCGACCGGCCGGTCGACCGACAGGCCTGAAACAGAATTTTTTATAGGAAATTTTTTTGAACTTTGAAAAATTTTCAAAATAATTTTGTAGGGCTATATGATTAAGTATCATGCTATAAAGGTTGGTATACATGATATAAATAAGATGTAAATTTGTGAAATAATTTGAATGATGTAAAACCAACAAGACATGAACCTAAATCAAAAACCCAACCAAAAACCGTATTTTGAAAAAGATGGGTGTGTGTGTTTTCTTGAGCCAACTTAACATAACCTCATTCTTTAACAAACTAAGTCTTACAAAGGTTCTAGGTGACTACAAGGTCTTCAAATAAGGGCTTCTCCATGGAATGATGCATAGCTTGAGTTCTTGAACCCGATTTGAGACATCTTGAGTCAAACGATCCCGAATTGAGTCATCTTTAGGGAATAACACAACATGAATCCTTAGAACCCTGAAACACATTTACACACTAGAAAAATGATTAGTACAAATAACTATATATGTTTTGTAATCATCAAAACTCAAAAACCGGTTGATTGTAACCATGGGCCAACAGTTTTCATATAAATATCAAGAGATATTTATGTTTTATGTTTTGTTGATATTGGTATCAAGAGTGATGAATACTAGTATCTAGAAATATAGTTTTTTTATTGGTATTGTTTTTTTATTGATATCAAGAGCATTATTTAAGAACATGTTTATGAAAAAGAAATAATTTATTTTGGTATCAAGAGCTTGTTTATGCATGTTGATGCATTTCATGTTTGGTATCAAGAGCATGTTTTTTATTTGGTATAAAAAGCTTGTTTCATGCATATCTATGCATTTTCATGTTTAATATTCATTGCATATATTATTGTTTATTGCTATGCATGAGTTAAGGGGGAGCTTCTTTGAAGCTTAACTTTAATCCATGCATATATAACTCCATGAGTTTTGTCATCATCAAAAAGGGGGAGATTGTTGGCCAAGAGGCCTTCCACTCTAGTTTTGATGATGATTAACTCATGTAGTTATGTTTACTAATAATCTTATGATGTTTAGTTTCAGATCTCTAATCAAGATATTAGCAGGTGATTAGTTTCAACAAAGGAGTTTTGAAGCTTTCACATGGTGATTCAAGAGCCCGAGCATCAAAGTACATATCTAGCACTCGTTGGAGTCAAGCTCGGTGGATCATGGTTTGGATCGAGTCGACTTGGAGACGGTGCTCTACAAGAAGACTTCGGTACAGTGTTTAGTTTATAGTTTAGATCCATTTGTAAAGATTAGATAGTGTGATATGCTCAAGTTCACAACACACACTTATTTAAGTTTCATGTTTTGGTTTAACCGATCTTGGTTTTCATGAATAGATAGTATCAAAACAAGTTTACATGATTTTATGTATATTAGATATGTTCTATATACATGTATGCTTCAACTATTTAAACAAACTTAGTTTGATAGTCTATTTCATGAGTTTGGTGTTTTGGTATTTTAACAAAACGTATTTTTTGATTTTAAGTCAAAAACATTGATATATATATCTTTCATGTATATTGGATTATATCCATATACAACATGCTTCAAAGTTGTTTCATATCATGTTTTTGTACTTGGATGAGTTTTGGACAAAACGAATTTTCAATTCAAAAATCCAAGTTTTGGAAAATACGATTTTTGGTTTTCGGCAAAATATTCATAACACAAAAAGAGTTCAAAATGTTTGTAACTTGGTTTGATTTTTACTCAAACAAGTTTGTATTTCAAAGAGAATATAAGAACTTATTTTTGTGGATTTTTAGAGAATTTATGGGATTTATTTGATGATTAAATCCCAAGTTTTCATCCCTTAAAAAATCCTGCCAAGCTCTGGCGGTCGACCGTTCCGGTCGACCGGACCAGGAGCCGGTCGACCGGAACGGTCGACCGGACGTGCATAAGAACGTGCACAGGCCATATCAGTTGGCCGGTCGATCGAGCGGTCGACCGACTGAAGGCAACCCACTCTCGGGTTGCCCCGGTCGACCAGGCGTTCGACCGGCCAGAGAGCCGTTGCTCTCTGGTTCAGGGCCCGGTCGACCGGACGGTCGACCGGAAGGCTCAACGGTCAAAAATTTGACCGTTGGCTGGTCGACCGGAAGGTCAATTTTGACCTGCCTGCTGCCAACGGGCAGATTCTTTTGGGGGACTATAAATACCCCATTTGAGGCCAGTTTTGGGTAAGATTTTGAAGGAGAAAATTTTCATACTCTTCAAGTGTTTTCAAGCAAAAAGTTTTGGGTTCAAAATTCTTGATCTCTATTTGTTTTTAAAGAGTTTGTTATTTCAAAGAAAATAGTCTTTTGGGAATTTGTTTTTGGTCTAAAACTCTATATCTATTTTGGTGATTTCTCAAGTGATTTTCTTTGTTCAAAACACTTTGTTTTCTCACACTTGAGCCATATCTTCTATCCTATCTATAGGATCTTTGTTTTTTGTGAGAAAGAATTAGTTTGTGATCTTTTGATCACTAAGTTGTAAACCCCTCCTTGATTTGTGTTATCCCTCTAGTGAGAGGTGATTGTGGGTATCCCTCTAGTGAGAGGTTGATAGTGGAGGTTGTGTGGTATCTCTCTTTGTGAAGAGGTGGATTATGGTTGTAGTGGCTTTGTGCCTATCCCTCATTTTTGAGGTTGATTTGTGTGGCTTTGAGCCTAGCCTCTAAGTGTAGAGGTTGTGTTTGTAATCGAGAGAGGAGTTGTGTACTCCCGGTTGTAGTTGTCCCAAATCCTCAGTGGAGGTTCCCTGTGTGGGAGTCCTGTGTGAACAAGTTAGTGGATTAGAAATCCTTCTGGGTGAAGGCGGGGACGTAGAGCTGGGTGCTCGAACCTCGAAACACATCTTGTTGTTTGCGTTTGATCCATTGACTCTTAACTCTCTCTCTCTATTATTTTGTGCCTTGCATCATTTCTTATTGATCATTCATATATTATATGCTTGGCTTGTTTGTGTGTGCCTCACTTGTGCTTAACCACGAGAGCTTCATATAGCGCCTCAACTCTTATTCAGAGGAATCAAGAGAGTTAGTCCAGAGCCCTTCACCGGGAATTCGGATACACTCGTTGGTTGCATTAAGTGTTGTTACAATTAAGTTTTTAAATTCCGCATTTTGTCCATTAGATTAGCCGTACACCTATTCACCCCCCTCTAGGTGTACCTTCAGAAGAGAGGTCAAGCTCCTCAATATAAGACACACTCAACATGAATCTATATATAGAAGAGATATTAAGCTCCCCTTGCATATAGGAAATTTTTGATAATACTTTAAACAAAATTTTGAAACTTCTAAAGTCAACAACACAAATTTTTGATTCCAATGAAATCAAATAATAGTTGACAAAAATAAAAGTTGGTACCAAAAAAATTTTAAGATACCAATAGCAGATTTGATACCAATTGAAGGTGAAACATGAAATTATTTTGATATATATGGTATTTATTTGATATGAAAATGAAATACCAATGAAATCAATGTATAAGATTATAAAGATACCAATTAACATTTGGAATAAACTCAACCTTACTATAAACATAATTTGTGCTTTAAGAATGTAAAGATACTGTAAAATAAGCACAGTCATATCATATATATGTATGTATGAAAATGGAAATACCAATTGAAATTGATACTAATTGAAATTTAAATCATACATATATAAGAAACAAATATGAGTATACAATCATAAAATTTCTTGAAGATCAAGTGTATAACTCATAACTATCACCTTTTTCATGCACATGATAAAAGATATTCAATAAGGGATACAAGGCATGGTCGCCCAACCATCTGCCCTTCTAGGGTAGAAGTTGTCAAAAATAAGCTTTGAAAATAGTTATAAATCGAAAATACTATCAAATGAAGAATAAATAACTAGTTTAAAGTAATTTTTGAAAAATCAGTTAAAGATCCTTCAAACTTGAAAACAATCATATCTTCCAGGAAGAAAGCTAAATACATAAAAATTGTCATCAAGATCTATAAGGCTAAAAAATGTGCTCATAAAATAAGTATATGAGTAAATAAAAATAATGTGAGTGTACAAGAATCATGTGAATAGCATATTCATGAATAATCAATAAGGCTCAAAATAAACATGAAATTCTTTTATCAAAAACATGAAAATCATAAAAATTTATTTTTCATTAAAAAACAAACTTAATGGTATATGTATGTTCTATCAAAACTAAAAATATACATACATATCCCAAACACAAACGAGTCCATAATAGAATTTGCATGAAGGCAAGTGACTCAAGGGTATACATGCATATTTATTAGTTGTAGACAAAAATAACATATACATGAAGCAAAACATGTACAAAATAGGAAAAATAAGTATAAATGAAAGAATCATCAAAACTAGGTTATACATTACATGTAATGAGTACAGATGAGCAATGAAATACAAACATATAATAATCAAGTGTAGCTCACTACTTGTACAAGTATAAACACAAGTTTTAATAAAAACTGCATCTAAACAAGTATTCACCGCATGAAGTACAAAAATAAAAACATGCTAAAAACATTTATATAAAAGCATGTAAACTAAAATAGTAGTTTAGAGATAGTTACCAAACCATATGCACTATTCTCTAAGCCTCCAAACCATGGTGGTCCTCCCACCAAACTTCCTTGAAGGTGATGCATCAATTTGGTATGTCCATCTAGCATATGCATCCACCACCAAGGCACCATACCTCTCACGTTTTGTGAGAGCTCGCACCTATATCAAATACAAGAGGTGAGAATTTTGGTACCCATTTTCTTTTGGGTCCACAGGGGTTAGCATCATAAGGAACCTAAACATTATTATTTGCAAAATTATATGATTTTAATCTATCAAAGCAAAATCTTACAAGATGGCCTTTGCGGCCGCAATGTGTACATTTGTGCACTCTAGCATACATATGAGAATGGGTGTGATGAGGTGTATGCTGTGTAGGATGTGCATGCATATGTGGAATTTGTTTTTTGCGAAACATAGATTCCAATCTATCATGGTTAAATGCACAATTGCTCAAATTTTAGCTTAAACTATCAATTCTCTTTTTCAAAGTATGAATCTCATTTTTATCAAAAGAGGATGCAATATTATTAACATGACAAGAATGAGAATCAACTATCTTTTTCTTTTTAGAAATGTTTTCTTTTTCTTTTGAAACAAATTTTCTCTTCAAAGAGTTATTTTCTTTCAAAACAATTTCTTTTTCTTTTTCCACCAAAGTGATTTTATTTTTCAAAGAATTATTTTCTTCACAAATATCATTTAATTTTGAAGACATGGAAATATTCTCCTTTTTCAAAAATTCATTTTCTTTAGAAACATATTCAAATTTATTTTTAAAAGAATCTTTTTCTTTCTTCAATAATTCATATTTTTCGAGAAGTTTTTGACAAAAAGATGCAAGCTCATTATAAGACATGTCAATTTCTTCTTCTACCTCGGATTCGAAATTTACCTCAAGGGGGTCATCCCCTTGAACCTTGTAGCATATGTTGGAAGCATCACTTCCATCATCCGAGTCACTCTCCGCATAGTATTGCTTTTGTTCAGCAAGGGAGACTAGAGTGTTCCATACTATAAAAGTCGAATCAAAGTTAGTAACCCTACATAAATAATTATCAATTAGGGTACTCTTTAATGCATGGAAGGCTTTTATGTTAGCCTCAACATGTTTGACATTTAAACAATATGAATCTTTAATAGTGGCAAAATAAACATAAATTCCTAGGGCTTTTAGGTACATGGATGTCTTAACTTTTCAAGTTTGGATGTTAAGAATGTCAAACATAGGAGGTGTCATGAAATCCATATGTGTGTGTACAAATATTGTGATTAGCTCAAATGAGAATCTTTAACTCTAGGTTGTTAGACCCAAATCAAGAGCACCAAGCTCTGATACCAATTGAAAATACACCTGGAGGGGGGTGAATAGGTGTACTAGCTAATCTAATGCTAATGATGCAGAATTAAAAATTATTTAAGCAAATTAAAACTATTAAGTTAAACACACGAAGTATAACACAAGAGTGTAGCCGAATCCCGGTGAAGGGCTCTGAACTATCTGCTCAAGATTCCTCTAAATTAAGAGTTGAGGTGCCACTATGTCTCTCTTGGTTGAATACAAGCGTGAGCAAACAATCCCAAGCATATAACAATAGAGCACAAGATATGTCAAGTATATAAAGATAGATATAAGCAATGTACGCATGCAAGATATATAAACACAAGTGAGAGAGAGAGAGCAATCACAAACATGGGAGATTTGTTTCGAAGTTCGAGCACCCTTACTCTACGTCCCCGCCTTCAACACTATGAAGCATTTTCACTAAAATCGATCCCACTAGATCACTCGGTGCCGCAATACCTACAACGAGTTCACACTAGAACTCTGGACCTGCAAGTCCCTCACTTGTTCCCGCAAGAATAACACACGCAAGCACACTTGCTTGCCGACGTCGCACCTCTACACCGAGCTCCGACAAGGACCCGAAACAACACGAACCCGCAAGTTTGCCTCCTCAAATATAAAGATGAACACTTTGGTGATCTCAACACTTCGATCACCTAAAAACACTCTCACAACAAAGATCCCTAGAGGATTGATATAGTAATGGATAGCTCAAAATTGTGTGACAAAAACTAGGATAGAGATGTGGTGAAAAACTCAAGAAATCACTTTTGAAAACACTCTTCAAAACTCTCCTTTTGAATGGAAGTATTAGCCCTAAAACAAGTGGAGAAAACATCTAATATAGATGGGAAAAACTGGTTTTGAAAGTCTCCAAAAATCTTGTGTAAAACAGCCCAAGAGATGGCTTATTTATAGCCTCTCCAAAATATAGCCGTTGGCTGGCTGAAAAGGTCCATAATGACCTTCCGGTCGACCGGCCCAACGGTCATATTCTGACCATTGTGCCTCCGGTCGACTGCCCAGTCGACCAGGCCAAGCCTGTCGGTCGACCGCCCGGTCGACAGGCAGTACCCGAGAGTGGGTACATTTCAGTCGGTCGACCACACGGTCGACCGGCCTACTTGGCTGGTCCTGTGCACATTTCGTGCACATCGATCGACCGGTCCGGTCAACTGACCACTTGTCCGATCGACCGTCCGGTCGACCGCCAGTATAGTCTGGCTGAAATTCTGGGACTAAAAACTTGGTTAATTTAACATCAATAAAATCCCATAAAATCTTATAAATTCTACAAAAATAAGTTCATTGAAATACTTTGATGTACAAACATGTTTGATCAAAAATCAATACATATTTCAAATATTTTGAACCATTTTTGTGATATAGAAATTTTGCCTAAAACAAAAATCTGTATTTTCCAAAATCAATCTCCAAATTGAAAAATAATTTTTTTCAAAACTTCTCCAAATATAAAAACAAGATATTTTAAACATTTTTGAAGCTTAGTGTGTATGGATATGATCCAATACACATATATGGTGAAATATCTATGTTTTTGACAATAAGCTCTAAAATAGGTTTTGATAAATCCAAAGCTCAAACATATGATATAGAAAATATCAAATAAGTTTTTCTAAACTATTGAATCAACAATGTATATGGATGAAATCCAAAACACATATAAACCATATAAACTCATTTTGATGAACTTTATTCATGAAACATAAAGATGTATATTTTGAAGCTCAAAAATCAAAACGGTATTTTCTAAAGTCAAAACTATTCTTATGAAAACACATGTAAATCTTGTGTTTGTATATGAACTTGAGCAATCCATAACTAATTTATCATTTACATTTTATCTAAAAAATAAATCTTAACACTTACAACCATGACTCAAGTCTTCACGAAAATCTTCTCTTGAAAATCTTCTTCTTCTTCTTGACTTGGTCCAAACCTTGATCCATGAGTTAGACTCGTCTTGACTACTTGATGCGATCTTGATGCGCGAGCTCTTGAATCAATACATGCTAACTTCAAACTTGACTTCGAATCCTTTGTTGAAGCTAAACACCTACTAAGATCTTGATTAATATCTGAAACTAAATAAACACAAGATCATTAGTACTATAACTACATGAGTTAATCATCATCAAAACTAGAGTGATGGGCCTTTGGGCCAACAGATATAAATTTTGGCTCTTGAAAATATTGTTGAAAACTGGCCCCAAGAAACCACATTTATAAGGGTTCAGAAATATAGCCGTTGGAGGCAGAACCCAGGCCAGAATGGCCTGACGGTCGACCAGCCAACGCTTGATTTTTGACCATTGGGGTTGTCGGTCGACCAGACAGTTGACCGCCCCCAAGGCACAGAGAGATCTCTCTGTCGGTCGACCAAACGGTCGACCATCATCCTACCGAGAGCTGGGTGAGTCAGTCGGTCAACTAGTCGGTCACCGAGCCTAGCTACGGTCGACCGGTTGGTCAGCCGAGCAAAGGTTAGGGCTTGTGAACGTTTCTTGTGCACGTCCGTTGACTGAACTGTCGATCGAGCCAGACTTCGGTCGACCAGTCGGTCGACCGCCAGCTGCCCAGAAACAGGATTAATAGGGTTTAGAACTAACTTTTTTAAATCAATAAAAATTCATCTAAATTCCAATAAATTCCACAAAAATAAGTTCATGTAAATAATTTGAAGCACAAACATGTGTGATCAAAAATCAACACATTTTACAAACATGTGAACTATTTTTGAGATAAAAAACTTTAAGCTTGAAACAAAAACTGTATTTTTCAAAAACTAATTTTGAAATAAAAAACCAATTTTTCTATAAACTTACATAAATACAAAAATAAGATTGAAACACATTTGAAGTATGATGTGTATGGATAGAATGCAATACACATAGTAAGTAAAATATTCTTGTTTTTGATAATAAATACCAAAACAAGTTTTGATTAAAACAAAACTTAAACACGTGACTAGATACGCCAAAATAAGTTTTTCTAAGAAAATAAGAACATCTATGTATATGGATGAGATCCAATATACATACAAACTATGTAAACTTCTTTTGTTGAAATCTATTCATAAAAATGATACATATATACTTTGATATATTCAAAAAACTTTGAAACCGTATACCCGATAAACCAAGAACACAAAATTTGAAACTTGTTTTTTATAAGTTTTGTGCAAACCAAGTAAACATAAACTTTTAAAATGAAACGGTTAAACCGATAATCAAACTATAAACTTGTGTGTATAGGCTTCAGCAATTCAAAAATAAACTATCCTTACACAAGATCTAAACTAAACAAACCTAGAGTGAATTTGGTCTAGGCATGATCCAAAGAGCGAAACTCTATCTTGAGTACTTGATGCAATCTTTAAGCATGAGCTCTTGAATCAACTCGTGATAGCTTCAAAATTTTGACTTCGAGTCTATTGTAGAAGAAAAACACTAACTATAATTTTGATTAAATAACTGAAACTTAATAAGCACAAGATCATTAGTGTCATAACTTCATAAGTTGGTCATTATCAAAACTAGGGTGAAAGGCCTCCGAGCCAACACGAGTGCCTCCCGGAGATCATTTCAGCCCTGGTCATTCATCCAAATAAGAACTTTGCTGAAAACACTTTGTGGGTTGGGAGTCTCGATCCCCGCAACGCATACCCACTACGAAGTCTTCCACCTCTATTACTGGATTCAACTCAATAGTGGGATTTCATGATCAGTGGAGTCAATCACACTAGCAGTTTACTCCCACATTTCAAATACTATAATGCCTCCAATTCAGAACAGGTTGTTGCAGATTGAGGCAAATATCTCTGCATGTCGATCACAATAATCAAGCGCGGTGATCTGGGCGTTACAAAAGAATCACAATGTGCGATGTTGTTATGGAGATCCACACAATCCACACTATTTGTTATGACTCTCAGGGTATTTATACACTGAGAACTAGAAGAAAAGAGGATCTAAGCCAATTGAGCAAGAAAGATTGTAAACACTAAATAGCTCTATAAATTTACTATAACCACTACAAACTAGTGAATTTTCTCCCTCCTCCTCGTGATTTTCCCAATGTGGATTTTCACATAAAATCTCTTATCTTTTCTTGCTGTATTGAAATCTTTATTATTATCCTACTAGAGAGATAGCCCTAACTCCTCGTGGAGCGAAATTGTTGCTTTCATTGAGATTTGAGTCCCTACACTCAAAATCTCTCCCCTTATAACCTTCCTCACAAAGCCTCTTGCAAATAATGATGGACCTACGAAAGAAAGTCATCGACGATGCGATATCCAAAGGCAAGGCTATCACAACCACTGGGGGCACGACCCCTCCTCCAACCAATAATCAACCGCATACCGAGGACATCGACTCCTTCTCACCACTAGAGCCTTTCGTCGATGTCTAACCATCACAGCAACAAGAAGACCCACTCTTTCATATGCTCCATGAGATGAGAGAGCAAATGAAAGAACAACAGTTGCAATCTGATCATGAGCGGGAGCAGATGGCTTTCAATCACGAGAACATCATCCGAGAATAGGAGGAGCTAAGGCTGCTTAACCAACAGCTCTAGGCCCAAGTCGCAGCCCTCTAAAATAACTCTACACAAACTGAGAGCAACCCTGAGTGCAAGAGGTCTGCCGATCTCCATGCCCTCAATGAGCTGATCCAAAAGTAGATCATGGAGGCCAAGCTGCCTCACCACCTAATCTCAAATACCCACATCCATAGTTTTCCCTTCTCTAAGTATATCCAAGAGTGTAAATTCCTCAAGAAAATTATGACTCCCACTTTCGACTGCTACTCTAGAGAGAGTGATTCAATTCAACAAATTGACACTTTTAGGACAAGATGGTAATCTATTCTCGCAATGATCCAGTCATGTGCCTTACCTTTCCTTCCAGCTTGAAAGGCGCAGCCTCAGATTGGTTTTACTCCCTGGTACCATGCTCTCTCCATAACTTTTCAGAGGTAATGAAGGCATTCATCAACCAATATGTCTCTCATCAAGAAGCCAAGAGAAACAGCCACCACATCCTCTCCGTTGGAATGAGGCAGAGAGACAGCCTCAAGTCACACATCAACTTTTTTTCAAAGCCGGCTAACTAGAGTCTCCAACTGTGATAAAGAGGTATCTGCACTCACATTTATCAGTGGGCTGCAAGTCACTTACCCTCTGTATAGGTACCTCCTAAAGTACAACATCACCAAGATGAGCGATGTCCTTTCTCGAGCTCAGCCTTACATCCAGCTAGAAGAGGCGATGAAGGCCATCTCAAATCACTCCATGAAGTCGAGCGATGCTGGATGTAATATAATCAGTTAATAATACTTGATTATATGTTAAATATTTTTTCTCTACTTACTAGTGAATTATACATTTATACAATTGATTTGTTACTATAGTTTTATGGATCTATGTTTGAGCTTGATAGAAGTGAGAGTGGATTGATGATTTTGATCGGATTGAATAATGAGGATTTGATTTGCTGTAGCTGAGTATTTATTACAATATGTTGGGACACGAATATACTGGTTACTTGGAGGATAGATATACTGATGAACTTAGAGGATTAGAGTAGATTGATAAAAAGAAAGAAATATTTCATTGGTCGATTAAGCGTGTGGTTACTACGAATGTAATAATTGATGTTTATGGTGATTGCATTGAGATCGGAAGTAAAAGGGTCAAGTTATTGTTATATTCTAAAGTATATGGATGGGATCTTAAGTATATGGATGGGATTTTGATTTGTTCTAAAGGTAACTGCATATTGTCAAATAAGTCTTATGACATGTTATTAGTATAGATACATGTTACTGGAATTACTTAAAAAATATTGTTAGACTGTAATACCATGGTATGTGTTGTTTTACTGCTTATCATGTATACTGTTATTATTACTATTTAACATGTACACTGTTATTGTTACTGTTTACCGTGTACACTGTCACTGATACTATCACTGTATTATCCCAGTAATCTAGGTAACATGAATAATTAATTGATCTTAATAATTATGTAATAATATATTTGACAACTTATACTGAGATTGAAAAAATTGATAGGAGAGAGAACATCAGCATTTTGGGTGGACCAAGGATACAGGTTGCGCAGTCGAAATACGGTTCCACTGTAAGATTTCAGGGGATGAATAACATCCTATCTATTATTGTTACTGTTCACTGTTACTATTTACTATACTGACTACCTAGCGGTAGGTTCTAGTTCAGCACCAGGCGTCTGATCCGTGGTCCCAGGTATGTATGGGACCCATTTAAAATACAGATAATGTCTCCACAATCAGTTTTGATAACTAATTAATCGTCAATTCTGCATTTTATCATCATATTTTCCTGCCAGTTTATGAATAAAATACTGCTATTTACCCGTGTTTTGGTCTCTTGTGCAAATTAAAAAGGGTTGGGGTAAAGTTTGAATAAGAGCCAAATTAAACCTATTTTTGGGTAATTAATCCATAATTCTTGGAGATCAAGTAAGGAGCTTCTAGAAAATACATCAGATTCCTGAATTGAAGCTGTATCTAGAGAAATACGATCCAAAATACGCAAAACATAATATATACAGAGCCTCTCGAAGCGAGACGAAGCAACGACCAAAAGATCTAGGCCCTTGTACCAGATCTAGTCGTGCAAACGCGGCTATGTAGATCGGGGCCAATGGCCCTGATCTTTGATGCATGACATCGCCCAGCTGAGCCCTATCTCCTTTTGCCTATAAATACTATATGTATAAGCCAGAATGCGAGAGAGGAGACCAGTAGCTAAGGTTTTTTTCTCTATTAGTGTAGATTAGGATTTTCTCTTCTTTTATCTTTTTTTCTTGTTTTTTTTTCTCTCTTTTAGATCTAGGATTAGACTAGAGAGTGATTCAGGAGAGAAAGAAAGAGTTATTGCAATAGATAGGTGAAAATATATGAAATATTTCTCCTTTCTTTCTATTGTTTCTTCTTTGATTTCTTCCTAGATGTTTAGCTAGTTTTCTCTCATGATGACTAACTACAACCACTAACAATCTAACTCCTTGATTGATAATTCACATGAATCTCATAGTATAATACAAGGTCTTGTTCTTGCAAGAGCCATTGATGGCTCATGATAATAGGTTATAACTCTTAATATCTAACAAGCTAACTTGCAATGTTTACTTTATTTCATACTTGCTCTATTGATGTTTTGATAGATTAATTATAAATTTGCACCTTGTTAATCAAGTTTTGATGTGAAGAACAATGTTATGGACCATACTTTGAAAATCTCTTGAAGCGAAGCCTAGTAATTGCCAAAAATCCATGTGAGACAACTATCACTTTAAAAGGTTAACATGTTTAGTGAAGTAATTAGTAGTTAGTAGCCATGAGTTTTCTTTCCCTTTTTACTTTGTTTCAAAAATCATTTCTCAAACAACAATACTATCTTTTGTTTTATATTTTCATCGCCTTCTTCTCTTTCTTCTTCTTGTTTTTTTTTTCTTTTCCTTCTAATTCTTTTGAGCCAAAGAAGAACTCATTGATACTAACTTGACACGATTGTTAATACTTCTATCGCCTCCTATCCCTATGGATTTGATTCGTATAGCCACTTTGCTATCACGGTAGTGTCGAGGAAACCAAAACATCATAGCACTTTCACTGATTTCTAAATATATTTATTTTCATGCATAGTTTATCTCTGATCAAATTTTGACGCCATTGGCGGGGATGGGAACAGTTTTGATTTTATAATTTTTTTAATTCTCTCTTCTCTATTTCTGTGTACAGGTTAATTTTTACAGTAAATAAGAACTACAGAGCATACTGATGTACACATATTTTGCGTTCTTTTCATTACACTCCTACATTTATCATGAATAAATCTGCTAATTTTCTTATCTTAAATGTCTATTTTGCAGAAGATAATAATGAAGAAAAAGAGAATTAAACTAAATAAATACTAGTTAAAATCAGATTTAACTGGATCTATTTGGTTAACTGAGGATGATCTCAGACCTAGTCAGTTAAAAATCAGATTTTGGTGAATCAATTCGATTAACTTAAAGATCTATGAGGATATCACCATATCCAGAACAAATCAAGGATTGGGACAAATGTTCAGCTAAAAATCAGAGCAAATCATAAAGATAACACCAAATGGAAACTGAATCCAAATTCAAAATCCAAAGGGATAAATGGATAGAGAGAAGATCAACGGATGAGATGAAACAATTTTGACTCAGATTCAGACTGGATATATTTTAGTATTTTAATCATAACTTTTACTACTGAATCTCAAACCTAATGATTCAAGATGGTCCAGAAAGAATACTTAAAGGGCTACAACTCTTACGTTGATCACTGTTTCTAATTCTATCATTTGATAAGTTATATTCAGTGATCAACACGCCAACAAGCTGCAGATCAGAACTGAATATCTATATCAAATCAAGTTTGGAGATAAGGGGAGGATTCAAATTAGAAATAGCCAGCTCCTCCTATCTTTTAACTCATTTTCTTATCCATTACTATGCTATAAATACCCCACACATCAGAGGTAGAGGGAACGATCAAGGGGAGATAGATTCTTAGGCCAGTTTTTCATTCTTTTTAGTGTAGATTTTTATTTTCATTTTATGTAATTTTTATTCTTTATAAGCATAGGTTAGACTGAGATTCATATAAGTAAGAGAGAGAGAGAGACTTATGTTGAGAGTGACACCGATGTAACCTCCTTCTTTCTTTCATAGTTTCTACAAGCAATCAAAGGTAACATCTTTATGCTTTTATTTATTTATATGTTCTTCTTTTTTCTACTTTTCTTCCTTTGGTTTTGATGAATGTCCAAGTGAATCTAGAAGCATCAGTATAGCCATGTCTGTGTGAATGCCACCGATATTCATGATGATGTTCTCCTCCTCAAGAATCCGTATCATTTCATTCTTAATCGTCTTGATGATGTAATGCGAATGGGGATTGAGCTCGATCTTATGGGTTATGCGTTGATCGCCTCCGAAGCAAGGTAAAACATGTAAGGTTTTCAGGTATGTCTTCAACCAGAGGAGGTAAGTTTTTCTTTTAGGTTTTCTTTATTTTCTTTTAACTTTTAGTTTAGATCACCAACACCATAATCTCCCAACTCTTTTATCACTCTTTTTAATTTCTTTGTATAAATCTATTTTCCATTTTCTCTACCGTCTCAATCTCCCACTTTCTTCCTAACTTAACTATAACCTATTTTCTTTTTCTTTTTAAGAACTAAAAGAAGATCTTTAACCACTGACTGTGACTTAAAATAGAATTTACTGAAAAGCTTCCATCGCTAGTCCCTCCTTGTGGATCACGACCCGCATAGCCACTTGCTATTGCGGTAGTATTGAGAACTTGCACATTATATTCTTAAAGTTTTGAAATTCTGTTTTTTCTGTATGCAGGTTAAAACTCAATCAAATTTTGGCGCCGTTGTCGGGGAGGGACGGTAAGTAATTCTCTTTTTAAGTTCATACTTTTATTTAACTTTCTTCTTTGTTCTTGGTGTGCAGTGATAGATATCAGGATATTCTTGCTGCAGTAGACATATAGGTGGCCCTAGACTCTGCTCAAGAAAGTAGAGCCCAGAAGCCCTCAGATTTGCCTACAATCCCTGTGACAATCTGAGTGAACTACTACCTGTATTTTCTACAGGTTGGCTGAATTGCACAGTTTAATATCTGTAGCTATTTATTTTCTTGTTTGACTCACTGTACATACATTTCTAACACAACTGTAAAACGTTGATTGTAAATGCTAAAAATGATTTAGACTTTACATTTAGGCACGTGTCTATTTCGTTACATTTCCTATTTACTGTTGAAGAGTGCTGGAGCTAAGGTATGTGTCCATAGCATTTAGTATAAGGTTCATTCTTGTATGAAATATTGCTTGAAGTGTTACTTTTTCTATATACTTGTACACTGCACTAAATTGATTTTAGGGCTTGTCCTATAAGTAAGATAAGGTGGGAAAGTCATTACCCTCCCTTAGCCCATAAATAATCTCCTCACTCACTAACCCAAGCCTAACTAAAACTGAGTAGAAGTTGGCCCTAAAGACATCTCGAACTCAATAGGAGACTGACCTAAGGGGGAAGTTAATTAGAATTTGACTCTTGCCAATTCGGTGTCTAAGGTTGGGGATTGAGGGGCGAACCCCCGAAGGCTTGTGGTTTGGCATAATTAGGCTGGCTGCTTTAAGCACGGATACCTCCCACCAATCTTGCCCCTACCTGGCCGATTAACTTGTGATTAGATTCGGCAATATGCCCCCCGTGGACAGTCTAATCAGTTAGGAGTTGTCTAGGTCTAAGGTCTACCCTAACTTAGATTAGATTTTTTCTTTTTATTTATTTATTTATTGTTTTTGATATTTCTTGTGTGATATGGCTTATAACAGTAATTTTTTTTCAATTTTAATGGTAATCCATGTTACACACCAACCTCTTTTTCGGATATTACCAACCCGGCATATCATAATCTTAACCAACCTAGTGTGCTGGATTTGTCTTATCTGAATCAATACATGCCCCAGTCCCAATACTATGAACAAGACTGGAATAATCATCACTATTCTTTATAGAGTCAATGGGGATACAACTCCCCCGAGTCATATTGTCAGCCACCTTACTAACATCCAACTTAATATACTCCTTCTCCCGAACAACCATTAGAAGAACCAATTGACTGGAAAGAGGATGGAAGCCTTAAACGAGTTTGAGCGACAAATTCAAATTTTAGAAGACTCAAAATTCTGTCATAATTTTCAAATCATAGATCCTTACTCTATTTTTCAAAAAGAACATGTCGACTTAGAAAAGAGTATGAAATTCATGATTCAATTCCAAAGTGATCCACTCGATATGAAGAAGCAAGACTTAGTAGATTGGAAAACATGCGTAGGAATAAGGAAACTCTCCCTACCCAATCTCTGACTATTCCCGATACTTCTAGCCATATTGAGATGAAAATCAAGAATCATGGTATCTTGAAGACTTTGATCAAGATTCAATTTCACCATAAACCTTGAACTTGACCAATTAAATCATTGACAAATTGGCAAGTTTTCATTTTAATGAGATTGAACTTGAATATGAATGTGAACCCGATCCCCAACTTTGTAATTCAGTTCCCACCTTCGAATCTATGTTTACTCCGCTATTCTTACCCAATTTGGACCAAATTCCCGAGCCAACATTTATTCTCGTACCCATAGATCTAGAAATTTAATCACCAATTTTAGATAATCACATTCCATTGATGGGAAAAGAATGTGAATTTCAATTCTTGGATTTGGGCTCAACTCTCGAACCAAACTAACTCTCGAACTCAAAGTTAATTTTCCCAAGTTAGTATTGATTCCTGAACCTATCATTCTTGAGCCCAAGTCAACCATTCCACCAAGTCACATTCTTTTGTTGGACATAAGTATAGACCATGATGACTCCGTGATGATTTTCCAAGACTGGTTATGTAAAGGGAATAAGTTTCATGATAGGATCTTTCATGATCCTATTCATATTGGAGACTGTAAATATGTAAATAGAGGTCAATAAAGGTGGGTTCCGTGAACCACCACATTATCTTGATTGGGTAGCAACACTTGACCCAATCAGACCACCACCGGAACCACCACCTTACGGTAATATTTTCCTTCCCTTTCTTCTTTTCATGTATCTATGCATTAATTCATACATTAAGGACAACGCATGAGATAGGTGTGGGGGAGGGTTCTAAAATAACTTAGGTTTTCCTTTTATTATTAAAAAAAATTAATATTTTCTTTACTTTTAAAAACTTTTTGAAAATAGAAACAATATTTTGACATATTTTTTGTAAGAAATTAAGTCAATTTTAAGGAATAGGAAAATCAAAATTAGGATTTCTCATACTTGGTCAATATAAGATTATTTGTTTGCTTTCCAAGGTTAGGAAGAAAATTTGAAAAAGTAATTTAGTCTTGATTTTTACCTTGATGAAATATGCATGCTTTATACACTTACACACTTAGAGTTCAAAATAAATTTTCTTATGTCTTATTAAAAAAAGAGAAAAAAAAGAAAAAATATATATCAAAAATCCTCTGATTAAGCTGGGTATTTGTGCCTCACAAAGCATAAGTATTCACGTCTAAAAGCGGTTCATATAATAAAAACCTTAGTTTTGTGACCTTATTTGCTCGAGTCTTAAGTTCTTGGGGTGTTTTCTCACCCGGTGCCGAAGACCATTTGGTTTGGGAGTCACCGATTAGAAAGCCTAAAAGAACTAAGAAATAATATCATCTAAGATTAAAAAATAATAATAATAAGCATAAGAGTTAGAGTTAAAGAACCCGAGTCAAAATTTCACAGACACAAAGGTGCATATAATTTAGGATAAAATGATAGACTAGATGAGAAATACAGTTTGACTCCTTTCCATGATTGATAGCAAGTTTTTGAATGAAGACTAAACTTAAGAATGAAAAATTCGGTTTTCCTATAACTTATAGATTACTTAATTCGTACAATAATACTTCAAATATTTTTCTCTTTCAAAATGTTGTTTTCAAAATACTAACATTTTGTTTCTCTTTCTTTATGGATTTTGTGGGTGTAATCTACTGAAAACCCTCCCGAGATAAAACTCGTCCTCTAGGGGAAACCTAGAGGTTTAACGGCTTGTTGTACATGTTCAGTGCAATGCGTGGCCTGCGAAAATGGTATAATAAGCTTTGGTTTAGTTTTATTGTTTTGCTCGAGGATGAGCAAAAGATAGGTGTGGGGGTGTGATCGTACACATATTTGCATTCTTTTCATTATACTCCTACATCATATAATGAATTTGCTAATTTCTTGTCTTAAATTTCTATTTTGCAGAAGACAATAATGAAGAGAAAGAGAATTAAACTAAATAAATACAAGTTAAAATCAGATTTAACTAGATCTATTTGGTTAGCTGAGGATGATCCCAGATCTAGTCCGTTAAAAAATCAGATTTTGGTGAATCAATTCGATTAACTAAAAGATCTATGAGGATATCACTACATTCAGAACTAATCAAGGATTGGGGCAAACATTCAGCTGAAGATCAGAGCAAATCATAAAATAACACCAAATGGAAACTAAATCCAAATTTAAAATCCAAAGGGACAAATGGATAGAGAGAAGATCAACGGATGAGATGAAGCAATTTTGACTCAGATTCGGACTGGATATATTTTAGTTTTTGAATCATAACTTTCACTACCAAATCTCAAATCTAATGATTCAAGATGATCCAGAAAGAAGACTTAAAGGGTTACAACTCTTAAGTTGATCACTGTTTCTAATTTTATCATTTGATAAGTTATATTCAGTGATCAACACGCCAACAAGTTGCAGATCAGAACTGAATATCCACATCAAATCAAGTTTGGAGATAAGGAGTGGATTCAAAATCAGAAATAGCCAGCTCCCCCTATCTTTTAACTCATTTTCTTATCTATTACCATGCTATAAATACCCCACACATCAGAGGCAGAGGGAACGATCAAGGAAAGATAGGTTCTTAGGCCAGTTTTTCATTCTTTTTAGTGTATGTTTTATTTTCATTTTATGTAATTTTTATTTCTTTGTAAGCATAGGTTAGACTAAGATTCATGTAAGTAAGAGAGAGAGACTTATGTTGAGAGTGACTCCAATGTAATCTCCTTCTTTCTTTTATAGTTTCTACAAGCAATCAAAGGTAACATCTTTATGCTTTTCTTTGTTTATATGTTCTTCTTTTTTTTTTTTCTACTTTTCCTCTTTTGGTTTTGATGAATGTCCAAGTGAACCTAGAAGCATCAGTATAGCCATGTTTGTGTGAGTGCCACCGATATTTCATGATGATATTCTCCTCCTCAAGATTCCGTATCATTTCATTCTTGTTCGTCTTGATGATTTAATGCGAATGGAGACTGAGCTCGATCTTATGGGTTATGCGTTGATCGCCTCCGAAGCAAGGTAAAACATGCAAGGTTTCCAGGTAAGTCATCAATCAGAGGAGGTAAGTTTTTCTTTTAGGTTTTTTTTTTTTCTTTTAACTTTTAGTTTAGATCACCAACACCACAATCTCCCAACTCTTTTATCACTCTTTTTAATTTCTTTGTATAAATTCATTTTTCATTTTCTCCACCTTTTCAATCCCCACTTTCTTTCTAACTTAACTGTAACCTATTTCTTTTTTCTTTTTATGAACTAAAAGAAGATCTTTAACCATTGGTTGTGACTTAAAAGAGAACTTACTAAAAAGCTTCCATCGCTAGTCCCTCCTTGTGGATCACGACTTGCATAGCCACTTGCTATTGCAGTAGTATTGAAAACTTGCACATTATATTCTTAAAGTTCTGAAATTCTGTATTTTCTCTGTGCAGGTTGAAACTCAATCAATAACTTGACCCTGTATTTCTTTGGTCAAGAAAAAAAGGATTTTGTGCTTCTAACGATGTAGCGCCGAGCCATTACTTGCTGCGAAAACACGACAACTTTAGGGTCCTGGACCATGTCTTTTGCACGGTTATCAGTGATTGGACAAACATCTTGTATCTATAGTTAGTTTTCTGTTTTGATTGCCTATACACAACAATAATTAACCACAAAAATTAGTAATTGGATGTGTTAAATCCGATTTAGAAATTTACATTTTAGACACGTGTCGATTCAAATTCATATTACTATATTTTGTTCTGTTGTTGAGTGTTGGACTGAGGTGTACATATTGCATTGCATATAGCTTAGGACAAACACGTGGTGATTTACTTACTTTGAGCATTTATTCTCTTCTATCTTGCACACTTTCCCGAATTAGAATTAAGGGCAAAACCTAACAAATATAAGGTGGAAAGTCATTACTCTTCCTTAGCCCAAAAATAACCTTCTCACTCACACAACCCAAGCCTAAATAAAACTTGTTAAACATTAGCCCTGGGGACATTTCAGACTCATTAAAGATTGACCTCGGGAGGAAGTTGTTAGTATCGGACTCGTGCCAAATCGGTGTCAAGGATTGAGGATTAAGAGATTAAGTCTCAAAGATTCAGTGGTTTGGCATAATAAAATTCGTTGCTTACGCATGGATACCTCCTAATGATTTTGTCCCTACCTGGATAATTAGCTCGTGGTCAGATTACTGCAATATCCCTCTCTCGTACAGTCGACCAGTTAGGAGTTATTTAAGTCTAGATCAACTTTAGCATATACTTGTTTATTTTTTCTTTCTTTTTGTTGTTTGTTTATTTGTTTCTCTTTTTTGTTTGTGTTTGCTGCGAATTGGATTATAACCAAACTTTTTCCAGCTTTAATATGAATCCATTTTTCAGTCCGAACTCATTTGACTAGGATAACTCCAACTCAGCTTTATTTATATAACATGAACTGATTGAGTTCAAACCTGCATAAAAAAATACAGAATTTCAGAATTTTATAATATAAGTGTGCAAGTACTCAATACTACCGCTATAGTAAGTGGTTATGCGGGTCATGATCTATAAGGGAGTCTAGCGATGGAAGCTTTTTGCAAGTTCTTTTTAGTTCACAAAAAATGGTTAAAGTTCTTCTTTTAGCTCTTGAAAAGAAAATAAAAATAAGTCATGTTAATTTATGAAGAAAGTGGTAGATTGAGAAGGTGAAAAAATAGGAAATGATTTTATATAAAGAAATTAAAAAGAGTGAACAAAGAGTTGGGAGATGGTAGTGATCTAAACTAAAGGATTAAAAGAAAGAAAGAAAAACTAAAAAAACATACCTACCTCTTTCGGTTGATAACTAACCTTGGATTGTTAGCACGTTTACCTTACTTTGGATGCGATCAATGCATAATCTATAAGATCAAGCTCAGTCCCCATTCGCATTACATCATCAAGACGAATAAGAATAAAATGATACAAAATCTTGAGGAGGAGATCATCATCATGAAATATCGGTGCAAATACACAAAAAGGCTATACTGATGCTACTAGATCGCTTGGATGCTCATCAAAAATCAAAAGAGAAAAAGTAGAAAGAGAAGAAGGATATAAAAACAAGAAAAACATAAGTACGTTACCTTTTTGTTGCTTGTAGAAACAATGGAAGAAAGGAGGAGGTTACATCGGTGTCACTCTCAACATAAATCTCTCTCTCTTACTTACATGAATCTCAGTCTAACTATGCTTACAAAGAAATAAAAATTACATAAAAAATAAAAACCTACACTAACCTAGAATGAAAACTAGCTTAAGAATCCTTCTCTGCCTAATCGCCCCTCTGCCTATGATGTGTGGGGTATTTATAGGGTAGAAATGGATAGGGGAGAAGAGTTGAGAGATAAGGGGAGCTGGCTATTTCTAAAGTTGAATCTTTCTCTTATCTCCAAACTTAATTTGATTTATCCAGAACTTTATGTGAAAATTCAATTTTGGCCTGCAGTTTATTGGCATGTTGATTGCTGAATATCACTTACAAATGATAGAATCGTAAAGGTTGATCAACATAAGAATTATAGCCTTTTAAGTCTTCTTTCTGAATCATCTTGAATCATTAGATTGGAGTTTCAGTAGCGAAAGTTATGATTAAAATACTAAAGCATGTATAGTCTAAATTCGAGTGTAAATTGATTTAAAACTCTGAATTTACTTGAATTTTCCTCTTTATCTCCAAATATGATTGATTCATCTCATTCGTTAATCTTCTCTCTATCTATTTATCCTCTTAGGTTTTCAATTTGTCTTCTAGAATTGATGAGATATGCATTTATCTTCAGCAAAACCGATAGGGCCTTCAAACAATCTATTTTCTCTTGAAATTAGATGATATTATCATATCTGATATATTCAATTTTCGGATAAGATAACTTTTAGAACCTTTGGGTTTGAATTGATCCCCTTGATTAGCTTTATTTTTTGAATTATTTAGATTTAATTGGATAAATCTGTCAATATTTTCATTTTCTTCATTAATTACACTGCATACACTGAACATGAAAATACATAAAAAAGCAGAGTTTTATTTAAAAATAAATGAAGAAAATGTGTCATATATGATACAAAATGTGCAATGCACGTGCACAATTACACATCCACACTTATCTTTTGCTCGTCCTCGAGCAAAACAAAAGGAAAAGAAAAACAAAACTGACCTAACATTAACTCACTTTCGTAGGAATCACAGTTGTACTTAGCACGTGCAACAAGCCGTTAACCTCTAGGTTACCCCTAGAGATGAGTTTTGTCTCATGAGGGTTTTCAGTTGATTACACCCACAAAATCCATAAAGAAAGAGAAACAAAGAGTTAGTATTTTAGAAAAGCATTTTGAAAAGGAAAAATATTTAAAGTATTATTGTTAGAGTTCAAGTAATCTATAAGTTATAGAAAAACATAATTTTTCCTTCCTAAACTTAATCTCTATTCAAAAACTTATTATCTATCAAGGTAAGGGGTTAAACTTATATTTCTCATCTAGTCTATTACTTACCCTAAATCATATGCACCTTTGTGACCGTGAAATTTTGACTCGGGGTTCTTTAACTCCAACTCTTCTGCCTTATTTTCTCTCTCTTTTATATTCCTGATTGTATTATTCCTTAGTTCATTAGGCTTTCTAATCACCCATGTAACGAGTTTTTAGTCGGTGACACCCAAACCGGCGATCTTAGGGCACCAGGTGAGAAACCACCCCAAGGACTTAAGGACTCGAGCAAACAATGCCATAAAACTAAGGATTTTATTCTATGGGCCACTTTTAGGCGTGAATACTTTTGCTTTATGTGGCACAAATACCTAACCTAATCAGGAAATTTTTGATATATATAATATATATATATATATATTTTTATATAAGGCATAAGAATCTTTGTTTTGAACCCTAAGTGTGTAAGTGTTATAAAGTTGCATATTTTATCAAGGTAAAGATCAAGACTAAATTATTTTTTTAAGTTTTCTTCCTAACCCTAAAAATCAAACAAATAATCTTATTTTGACCAAGTATAAGAAATCCTATTTATGATTTTCCTATCCTTAAAATTGACTTAACTTCTTACAAAAAATCTGTCAAAATATTGTTTCTCTTTTCAAAAGTTTAAGGCAAAGAAAATGTTAATTTTTTATTTATTATTTTTAAATAAAAAAACTTATGTTATGTTAGAACCCTCCCCCACGCTTATCCCAAGTATTGTCCTCAATGAATGCATAAATACATGAAAAGAAGAAAGAGAAGGAAAATATTACCTTAAGGTGATGGTTCTGGTGGTGGTCGGATTGATCCAAGTGTTGCTACCCAATAAAGATAATGTGGTGGTTCATGAAACCCACCTTTATTGACCTTTTTTTCTATTTACATATTTACAGTTTCCAATATGAGTAGGATTATGAAAGATCCTATCATGAAACTTATTCTCTTTACATGACCAGTCTTAAAAAATCACCACGGAGTCATCATAGTCTATAGTTATGTCCAATAAAAGAATATGACTAGGTGGAATGGTTGACTTGGGCTCAAGAGTGATAGATTTTGTAACCAATACTAACTCGAGAAAATTAATCTTGGGTTCAAAAGTCAGTTTTGATTCAAGAGTTGAGTCCAAATCAAATAATTGAAATTCACATTCTTTTCTTATCAATGAAATGTGACTATTCAAAATTGGTGATTCATAGATCAATGGGTACGAGAATAAATGTTTGCCCTGGAAATTGGTCCAAATTGGGTGAGGATACCAGAATCAAAATAGATTCGAAGATGAAAACTGAATCAAAAGGCTAGGGATCGGGTCACAGTCACATTCAAATTCAATCTCATTGAATTGAAAACTTGCCAATTTGTCCAATGTTTGAAATTGGTCAAGTTTAAATTTGTGTGATAAAATTGAGTCTTGATCAAAGTCTCTAAGACACCAAGATTTTTCGTTCCTATCCACATGGCTAGGGCAATCGGGAATGGTCGAACATGTGTTAGGTAGAGTTTTCTCATTTCTATCTTTCACTATGTTGATATAACGACTCATTTGTGCTTCTAGCCTATCAATAGATTCGAAAAAAAAATTCAAACTAAATCAAGTTTGTCATACTCCTATCTGAGTCCATAGGCTCTTCTTCTTGTTGTGGACTTCGAACATGGAGTAAGGATAAGGATCTTGAATTTGTGAGTCTTGTAGAATTGTGAGCCTATCATTTTCAGCTTCTGTTCTTGAGACTCAAAATGGCTTCTATACTTTTTATAGCCTCAGATTTTTTTCTATTAGTTAATCTTGACTAAAAAAATTATAGGCTGAATGTTGAAATGGTGGTTGACACTATAACTCAGGGGAGTTGTATCCCCATTGACTCTGTGAAGAGTAATGATGATTATTCTAGCCTTGTTCATAGTACTGGGACTGGGTCATATATTGATTCGGATAAGACCAGTCCGGCACACTAGGTTGGTTTAAGATATGATATGCCGGGTTGATAATATCCGAGTCAAAAGAGATTAAGGTGTGATATAGATTATCATTAAAATTGAAAAATTTATTGTTATAAGCTATATCACACAAGAAATGTCAAAAACAAATAAAGAAAAATAAACAAATACACAAAGAGAAAAATCTAGCCTAAGTTAGGGTAAATCTTAGACCTAGATGACTCCTAACTGGTTAGACTATCTACGGGGGGTATATTGCAGAATCTGACCACAAGTTAATCGGCCATGTAGGGGTAAGATCAGTGAGAGGTATCCGTGCCTAAGTAACGGGCCTAATTATGCCAAACCCTTTTCTTCGAGGTTTTGCCTCATCAATCCCCAACCTTTGATAATGTTTTAGCAAGAGTCAAATTCTAGTCAACTTTTCCCTTAAGTTAGTCTCCTATTTGATTCAAGATGTCCCTAGGGCCAACGTCTACTCAGTTTTAGTTAGGCTTGGGTCAATGAGTGAGAGGTTGTCTGTGGACTAAGCGAGGGTAATGACTTTCCCCACCTTATCTTGTTTATAAGACAAGCCCTTAATTTAGTTTAGTGCAGTATACAAGTATATAGAAAAAGTAATACTCAAGCAATATTTTATACAAGAATGAACCTTATACTAACTATGCACACATACCTTAGCTCCAGCACTCTTCAACAGTAAATAAAAAATGTAATGAAATAGACATGTGCTTAAGTGCAAAGTCTAAACCGTTTTTAGCATTTACAATTAACTTTTTACTGTTCAATTAGAAATGTACGTACTGTGAGTCAAACAAGAAAATACATAGCTACAGATATTTAAACTTTGCAATTCAGCTAACTTGTAAAAAATATAGGTTAGTAGTTCACTCAGATTGCCACGGGAATGCAGAAAATCTGAGTGTTTCTGGGCTCTACTTTCTTGAGCAGAGTCTAGGGCCACTTATATGTCCACTGCAGAAAAAATTTCCTTCTTATTAAACCTGTACACCAAAAATAGATAAAAAAGTTAATTAATAAAGTAAACGAAAAAAGAGTTACTTACCTTCCCTTTCTGGCAATGGCGCCAAAATTTGATTGAGTTCAAACCTGCACAAAAAAATACAGAATTTCAGAACTTTATAATAAAAGTGTGCAAGTACTCAATACTACAGCTATAGCAAGTGGCTATGCGGGTCATGATCCATAAGGAGGGACTAGTGATGGAAGTTTTTTGCAAGTTCTCTTTAGTTTACAAAAAGGGTTAAAGTTCTTTTAGCTCTTGAAAAGAAAAAAATAAGTTATGCTAATTTCTGAAGAAAGTGGTAGATTGAGAAGGTGAAAAAGTAGGAAATGATTTTATACAAAAAAATTAAAAAGAGTGAATAAAAGAGTTGAGAGATGGTAGTGATCTAAACTAAAGGATTAAAAGAAAGAAAGAAAAATTAAAAAAACTTACCTTCCCCTTCGATTGATATCTTATCTTGGATTGTTGGTACGTTTACCTTGCTTTGGAGCGGTCAATGCATAATTCATAAGATCGAGCTCAGTCCCCATTCGCATTACATCATTAAGACGAACAAGAATGAAATGATACAGAATCTTAAGGAGGAGATCATCATCATGAAATATCGATGGCAAATACACAATAAGGCTATAGCTATTAGATGACTTGGATACTCATCAAAAACCAAAAGAGAAAAAAGTAGAAAAGAGAAGAAGAATATAAAAACAAAAAATATAACAAGTTACCTTTTTGTTGCTTGTAGAAATGATGGAAGTAAGGAGGAGGTTACATCGGTGTCACTCTCAACATAAATATCTTCTTACTTACATGAATCTCAGTCAAATATGCTTACAAAGAAATAAAAGTTGCATGAAAAAAAAATAAAAACCTATACTAACCTAAAATGAAAACTATCCTAAGAATCCTTCTCTGCCTAATCGCCCCTCTGCCTTTGATGTGTGGGGTATTTTTAAGGTAGAAATGGATAGGGGAGATGAGGGGAAAGATAGGAGGATCTGGCTAATTCTGAAGTTGAATCCTCCCCTTATCTCCAAACTTGATTTAATTTTTTCAGAATTTTATATAAAAATTCAATTCTGATCCGTAGCTCATTGGCATGTTGATAGCTGAATATCACTTATCAAATAGTATAATTGGAAAGAATGATCAACATAAGAATTGTATCCCTTTAAGGTTTCTTTTTGGAACATCTTGAATTATTAGATTTGACTTTCGGTAGCGAAAGTTATGATTAAAATACTAATAAGTATTCAGTCTAAATCTGAGTCTAAATTGATTTAAAACTCTGAATTTACTTAGATTTTTCTCTTTATCTCCAAATATGATTTATTCATCTCATTCGTTGATCTTCTCTTTATCTATTTATCCTCTAGGATTTTCAATTTATCTTCTAAAATTGATAAGATATCCATTTATCTTCAGCGAAACTGATAGGGTCTTCAAACAATTCATTTTTCCTTAAAATTAGATGATATTATCTTATCTAATATATCTAATTTTCAGATAAGATAGTTTTTAGAATCTTTGAATTTGAATTGATCCCCTTGATTTGCTTGATCTTTTGAATTATTTAGATTTAATTGAATAAATCTGTCAATCTCTCTATTTTCTTCATTAATTACACTGCATACCACTGAACCTGAAAATACATTAAAAAGCATAGATTTATTTAAAAATAAATAAATAAATGTGACATATGTGATACAAAATGTGCAATGCACGTGTATAATCATGAACCAACCAAATAGGCCGGTTTGGATTTATCCGGCTCAATATAACCCATACCCCTAATCTAATCTTATGATCAAATTTTCAAAATAATCTCAACTCTTCACAGAGTCAAATGGGATTTCACCTCCCCCAAGTCATTTTTTCAATCACCTTATCCCAAATCATTTTTCAATTTTGCTTCATATACTCTTTTTCTAGAATAACCAATTGAAGAAAAATCAGAGTTAGAAAAGAGTTTAGAAGCCTTACTGAGTCCGAGAGACAAAGTCAAAATATTTTGGACTAAATGCACCAAATTTTAAGATTTATACTCACCCTTTCTAGTCCTACCTCCCCACAAAGAAAAATCTGACTTGAAAAAGAGTACAGAAATCTTACTTGAGTTCAAAAAATAAATTCAACATCTTATGGACTCACAAATTCAAAGTTTTCAAAACCAACCTTCCTACTCACCTTTTCAAGAAAAACCAAATGACATAGAGAAGAGTATGGAAGATATGATTTAGATCCAAATTTTTGTACCCAGTCCATCGATAGGTTAGAGCACAAATGAGTTAATTGGTCAACGCTTATAGGAATGAGGAAACTCTCCTTTATCAACTTTTGATCACTCCTGATATCTCTAGCCCTATCGATTTGACTCAAGAATCATGGTATTTTGGATATCAAGATTTAATTTCATCGTATCCATTTGAACTTGACCAAAATTAAATTTTTGAGAACCACATTGACATTTGGCAAGTTATTCATTTCTTGAAATTGAACTTAAAAATGAATGTGATCCTGAACCTCAACTTGATAATTTAATTCCGCTTCTTGACTCAATATTGACTCCGGTATCTTTACTCTATTTTAATCACTTTCCCGAGTCAGTATTGAATCCTGTACCAATACATTATGAAATTGAATCACCAATCTTTTAAAATCACATTCTGTTGATGGCGCAAGTGTGTGAACCTTAGTTTTTTGGTTTGGATCCAAATTTTGAACCAATTTCGACTCCTGATTTTTACTTGATTTTAGTTAATTTTTCAAGTCGGTATTAGTTCCCATACCTTTGAGCCAAATCAATCCTCTTTCATAATCACACTCAATTTTCAGATAAAGGTGTATAACAAAATGACTCAAAGGTTATTTTTCAAAATTAAAAATTTGACGGGGATAATTTTCTAAATAAAATATTTTATTTCTACTATCAATTAATGGGTTATATTAGGAGAGATGTCACTGGTGGGTTCCTTCCTACACACTCCACATTTTATGGATTGGGCTGTATTTCATGCACCAATCAGACCTCCACCAGAACCATCACCCTGAGGTGAATTTTTCTTCCCTCTTTATTTTCTTCCATACATTCATTCACGTTGCATTGAGAACAATATATGAGATAAGTGTGGAGGAGGGTTACTATTGTAGATTTTTTAGAATTTCTTTCTTTTTCACTTTCTTTTAGGATATTCTTCGAATTTTCTTTTGTATATAATTTTTCCTTTCTTAACAAAATTTTGGAAAAAAGAAAAATATTTGATCCATTTTTAGAAAATTAGATTGATATTAGGAATTACAGAAGCCTTGTTTATGATTTTTTAATTTGAATCAAATAAGTGGTATTGTTGGATTTTAGGGTTAAAGAAGAAAGATTAGAAAGATAATTTAATCTTGAATTTTTTGTCTTTAAGATATATGCACTTATACATTGAGGGATTAAAACAAAGACTTAAATATCCTTATAAAAAATATTATAAAAATACTTGGGACTAATTAAGCTGGTTAATTGTCTCTTAGGAAGTATGATTAGTTACGCCTAATGACGTTTAAAAACAAATAAACCCTTTAGTTTCGTGGTCTTATTTACTCGAGTCCTTAAACCCGAGTGATGTTTTCTCATCTGGTTTCCTAAGACCATCTGGTCTGGGAGTCATAAGTTAAAGGTTCACTACCTAGGTAGACTAGAAAGCCTAATGAAACTAAAGAAAAAAACGTATAAATAAATGGCATTATAGTCCAAGTTAAATCCCAAAAAAATCAAGTGCATATTATCTAGATTTATAAAAAATCAAGTAATCAATTTAATCTTGATTTCTTAATATTTATTGATAACAAGTCCTTACATGGAGACTCATATTAGGAATGACTAGTTTCGATTAACTTAAGATCGTAGATCACTTAGTCTTGCAAAATATTTTGAAATTTTTCTCTCTTTTAAAATGTGTTTTTAAAAATACTAATATTTGTTTTCTTTCTTTATGGATTTTGTGCGTGTAATCCATTGAAAATCCTCACGAGACTGTAACTCCTCCTCTAGGAGAAACCTAGAGGTTTAAAGGCTTATTATTGCACATGCTCAGTTCAATCGCGTCACCTGCGAAAGTCGTGTAATAACACTTTTAGTTTAATTTTTAGTTTTCTTGTTTTGCTCGGGATGAGAAAAAGATAAGTGTGGGGGTGTGATTAGTCATCAATTCTACATTTTAGCATTGCATTTTCCTACTAGTTTATGAATAAAATATTGCTATTTATCCGTATTTTGGTCTTTTGTACAGATTACAAAGGGTAGGGGCAAAGTTGGAATACGACCTAATTAAACTCATATTCGGGTATTAATCCATTATTCTTGGGGACCAAGCAAGGAGCTTTTAGAAGATACATTGGATCCCCAAATAGAAGCTGTATCTGGAGAAATATGAATCCCAAAATACACAAAACATAATATATACAGAAGCCTCTCGAAGCGAGACGATGCTATAGCCAAAAGATCAGGACCATTGGCCCTGATCAGTGCAAATGCGGCTATGGCCATGTTTGCACTGCTAAATCAGGGCCACTGGCCCTGATCTTCGGCACATGACATCGTCCTGCTGAGCCTTATCTCCTTTTGCCTATAAATACTGCATATATAAGGCAGAATGTGAGAGAGGAGAACATTAGCTAGAGTATCTTCATTATTAGTGTAGATTAGGATTTTTCCCCTCTTTTATCTTTTTTCTTTTATTTTTCTTTCTCTTTTAGATGTTAGGATTAGACCAGAGAGTGATTCAGGAGAGAAAGAGGAGTTATTATCATAGATAGGTGACAAATCTATGAAAGTTTCATCCTTTCTTTCTATTATTACTTCTTTGATTTCTTCCTAAATTCTTAGCTAGTTTTCTCTCATGGTGACTAACTACTAACCACTAACAATCTAACTCCTAGATTGATAATTCACATGAATCTCATAGCATCATGAAAGAATTTGTTCTTGCAAGGGCCATTGATGGCACATGATGATGGGTTCTAACTTCTAACTTCTAACAAGCTAACTTGCAATGTTTATTTTATTTCATACTTGCTCTATTGAAGTTTTGATGGATTAATTATACCTTGCATCTTGTTAATTAAATTTTGATGTGGAGAACAATCTTATAGACCATGCTTTGAAAAGCTCTTGAAACCAAGCCTAGTGATTGTCCAAGAATTCATGTGAGGCAACTATCACTCTAAAAGGTTAGCATGGTAATAGAGCAATTAGTAGTTAGTAGCCATGAGTTTTCTTTTCTTTTTTACTTTGTTTAAAAAACCATTTCTCAAATAGCAACACTATCTTTTCTTTTATGTTTTCATCGTTTTCTTCTCTTTCTTCTTCTTATTTTCTTTTCTTTTCCTTTTGATTCTTTTGAGCCAAAGAAGAACTCATTACACTAATATTGACACGATAATTAATGCTTCTATCGTCTCTCATCCTTGTTGATTAGACCCGTATAGCCTCTTTGTTATCACGGTAGTATCGAGGAAGCCAAAGAACTAAAGTACTTTCACTGATTTCTAAATATACATATTTTCAGGCACAATTTACCTCTGATCAATAACATAGGACCCTAGTTGACATGTGTAGTAGCCGTAGCATGGGATGCGTATACTGCATGTACCAATTGTTGTTTGCTAACATAATTAATATAAATAGACATTTTGTAATGTATTGTAAATTGACTGTGTTCACTTGTTATGCGCGCGCGCACACACACTCACAATATGTACTATGATAGGCACCTGATACATATATGCTATGATGACTCCTGAATGTATACATGATTCTATCATTGATTGTCCTCATCATAGTTTATTTTGTTTTGAGTGTCATTTAATTTATAATGTGTCGGCTGCTATTATTATATTATAATACCACTTCTCTCATTTTACACACTCGCTGGGAGTTTTCTTGACTCCCGTGGATTTGCATATCTAGGCCTATAGATTTTCATTTGCTGACCAGGTATTTAGGGAAGGATTACATGCACTATGAGGAGCTCAGAGTTCTCTTTGGTTGATCACCCAGTCTTGGTATCTTTCCCGCTTTATCTTATTTTTATTGATTTATTTGATTCTCTTTATACTGGACAGTTTTTATTCTATTTCAATTATCTATACAATGATATATCCTTGTTTAGAAATTTATATGCATGCTACAGTGTATTTGTCACTTTCACAGTTGATTGATATAGCTTTTTCAGGTCACATTAGACTTGGCGTATATACGTGGGGTATTTTTCTCGCGTATATACATTGCCGACTCTCGTCGCATCTCAGTTCCAATGTATTTTGGGAAGCGGAGCGTGACACTCAAAAAAGTCAAAATTCACTCATGAAGCTCTTGATCATGCTCAAGACCAACACGAGGGCCAACCTATTTATAAGAAGTAAGCGCTTCTAATCCACCCATCAAGTCTACTCTGAAGCTACAGATTGATAGAATCCTTCACTCCGCTGAAGCTTTCGATTAATGAAGTCTTGAACACCATCAAAGATTATCCATTGGTTAGTCGCTTGAAACCGATCCAGCACAATCCTCATTTTTCGGGTCGGAGGAATAATGCTCCTACCATGACTGCAAATGGTACCATACCGTCCACTATTAGGCCCTCTGAAGGCATTTAAAAGAAATCGTCCAACACAACTTCCTCAAAGAGTACATCCTCACTCTTGAAGTATTTTTCAGACAGGCAAACACTTGATCTCCTCAAGAGCAGAACCTGATTGCTCAGTACAAGGAGATCAACTGATTATCCAAATTCCAGACACACAGCGCATACTTTCTTTCCATCCTAATCCTATATATTATAATTTTTGAATAAAATATTATTCTATGTTAAAGTTCACCCTGGAGGGGGTGAGTAGGTGAAGTGCTAATCAAATGTGAAATTTAAAACTTTACACTATTAAAAACAAATACACAAATAATAACCAAAGAGTGAAGCCGAATTCTCGCTGAAGGGCCTTAGAACTTCTCCTCAAAATTCTTCTTGATTAAGA
The DNA here is from genome assembly GCA_038442645.1 of Agave tequilana. Classification (NCBI taxonomy): domain Eukaryota; kingdom Viridiplantae; phylum Streptophyta; class Magnoliopsida; order Asparagales; family Asparagaceae; genus Agave; species Agave tequilana. The sequence goes on along the minus strand of JAVJIF010003227.1, from coordinate 5,840 downwards.
GTTGAGGTGCTTAATTTCTCTCTAAGTTCAATACAAGTGTATGTACAATGACAATATCAAGCATATATATAAATGAACAATAAGTAATGCAAGATATAAATGAGAGTATATTTGAGAGATAGTCAAACACAAATACAAAAGTATGTTTCGAGGTTCGAGCACCAAACTCTACGTCTCCGCCTTCACCGTGTGATGGATTTCCACTAGCTCTATTAAGAAACTCCACAAAGGATACACACTTCAATCCTCTATACAAGAGAAGGCACAAAGCCAATGCATAAAATAATCACTTCTACACAAGAAGGACGTTAAAAAGCCAATACTCTTCTAAATAAGAGGAGGGCGCAAAGCCACTTGCACAAAGCAAAGAAAAAGAAGTTTACAATCCTTGGTGAGCACAAAGATTACAAATCAAAAATCTCATAATACAAGATCCTAAAGGATAGATTTTACAATGATAGCTCAACCTTGTAAGAAAAGAAAGATTTGAAAATGAATCTCTTTAGAAAACAATTGGGAAAAACTTCTTTCATGATATGAAAACTAGAAGAACAAAACTTGTATTTCCTAAAACTTATTTTCTTTGATTTTCAGAACTTTGAAAAAACTTGAAAAGCTATGAATTTGAAGCTCAAAACTTGTTGAAACTTCATTAGAAAATAAGCAAGAAGGCACTAGAAAACTGGTAGAAAAACTCTTGTAAATTTTTTTTAAAACCCTAATAAAAAACCCTATTTATAGACCCATACCAAAAATTGCCGTTAGGATCAAATCTCAGGCCAGACAGTCTGTCGGTCAACCAGGTAGTAAACACCAATGGTCAAATTTTTAACCGTTGGGGGCAGTCGATCGATCGGGCGATCAATTGCACCCTACATCCAGAGAGTAAAGCTCTTTGGCGGTCGACCGGCCGGTCGACCAGAAATAACAGATAGCACGGAGTCTTCAAACGATCGACTGGTCGGTTGACCGACATGCACAACCATTGTGCATGTGCATATCCGGTCGACCGGGCTCAGCCTCAAAAACACAACTTTGAATATTTTTAAATATCTTTTTAAATCCAATTAAATTCCAATAAATCTCAATAAATTCTATAAAAATAAGTTCACGTAAATACATTGAAGTACAAATATGTGTGATCTAGAATCAATACATATTACAAACATGTGAACTTGTTTTTTAGATATAAAATACATTTCTTAAAATAAAACATATTTTTCAAATAATAAACTTGTAAATAGAAAATCATGTTTTTCTAAAACTATCATAAATACAAAAATAAGTTTCTCAAATACATTTGAAGCTATATATATATGGATAACATCCAATACACATATAAAGTAATGTAAACTTGTTTTTGACAATATATACTTATAAAAATAACTTTCAGTAAAAATGAAACTTAAACTCATGAAATTAACTCATCAAAATAAGTTTCTTAAATATAGTAGAGGCATCAATGTGTATGGATGAAATCCAATACACATACAAAGCATATGAACTTGTATTTTGATGAAATCTATTCATGAAATCAAAAACGGGTTAAACCGAAAATCAAACTCTTTTTCTTGAAAAACCAACATCAAATTTTATTGTGTGTGTATGAGTTTGAGCAATCAAAACTAATCTATACTTTACACAAGATCTAGACATCTTACAAACTCTATTTTTGAGTCTTCTTGTAGATCTTCTTCTCCAAGTAGACTTGATCGAACTTGATTTCTTCGAGATAGACTCCTCTTGAGTACTTGATATGATCTTTATGCTTGAGCTCTTGAATCGATACGTGTTAGCTTGAAGAAGCTAAACACTAACTAAGATCGTGATTGAATATCTGAACTTGAGAAACATAAGATCATTAGTACTATAACTACTTGAGTTAATCATCATCAAAACTAGAGTGATAGGCCATTGGGCCAACACTATGCTCCTTACCTTTGCAGTACATCCATCCATCCACACGCCCCGCTAATGGGATTTCCCCTAGCAGAGGCGACCATGAGAACCCCCGCTGATAGGATATTCCTCACTCGGAGGCGGCCATGAAAACCCCCTGTTGATGGGATTTTTCGCATTTGGAGTTGGTTACAACATTCATCCGTCTGCACACCCCGCTGATGGAATTTCCCTCGCCTAGAGGTGGCTGTCAGAACCCCACTGATGGGATCTTCCCTACTTGGAGGTGGTTACAACATCCATCCATCCACACGCCTCGCTGATAGGATTTTTCCCCACTTGGAGATAACTATGTGATCACTCTGTTGTGGGATTTCCTTCACTCAGAGGATCGCGTCTGTACACTCCGCTGATGAGATTTTTCCTACTCAGAAGTGTCAATGCAGACTTGCCTACAGGCTTTTCTCGGTCATCCTAAGGGATCTGAAACCCTCCATTATGGGATTGCCCTACTCATGTCCCCTACTATGCTGGGACTTTTCCCTCTCAGAGCCCCTGTTTGATGTTTTGTTGATGGGATTTCTCCCACTCGAGAGATAGCTCCGATGATGGTATTTCTCCCACTCAAGAGACAGTTTCATTGATGGGACATCCCCACATGAGAGGATAACTCCTCTGATGAGTTTACTCCCACATTGGAGGTACCAGATCGTCATAACGGATAGGGCTCCTATCAGGAACAGACGTATCTAATCTATCATTGGATGATACCCGACCAACTTTTTCCTGGTCCAGCAAGACTGTGACTACGCTAGTACAAGGTATACTTTTGAGAGTTTTCTTGTTTGGCATACCATCAACATACCAGTCCCGCTTGGTAATAAGCCTAATTGCTCCCCCGAGAACGAAAAGTTTTAGGTATGATCTTAGTTTTGAATGTGCTTGATAATTTGGCAGTTTGGGAAAACTCGGGTTGTATTGACTTGGTCAATGGCTCCATGAGATGTAAGGTATATCTATGAGGGTTTTCTTATCTAGAATATTCTCACGATGTACTAATCTCATGAATTTATAAGCTAAGCTCATACAACTAAATTTACTCACATTTGCATCTAACGTTTTATTTAATGTCTCATTGCATGTTTGTGTCCACATCCATTGTAGAATGTTCATCAAATGTGTATATTTTTAGTCATATTTTCATATTTATTTTTATAAAACAATGCTATATAATTGTATTTTTGCTTAGTAATGTGCATGCCTCTATACTTAAAAGAAGAAAAGAAGCCCAAAAGATTAAAAAGAAGCCCAACAAGTCAAAGCAATTCAGAGATAACCCCAATCCTAATTGGAGATAAAGTAGAAAATCAACTTAAATTCAGGTTGCTTAAGCTCCAAGTCAAAGATAAAGAGGGAGATTTTAAATTTAAACTTGGATTTGGAGATGACTTGGTTTCTAAGTTAAAGAGAAAGAATATTCTCTCAAAATCTAAAGTTCAAATGAAGATCAAAGGATATATCTCTTGATGAATAGATGAGGTGAAACAATCATATTTGGAGATAAGGAGATAAATCCAAGTAAATTCAGAGTTCTAAATAAATTTAGACTGGATATCTTTTAGCATTTTGATTATAACTTTCGCTACAAAAACTCAAATCTGATGATTTAAGATCCTACAGAAAGAGGACGTAAAGGGCTACAATTCTTATGTTCATCACTATTTTCAATTCTACTATTTGATGAGTCATATTCAGCAATTAATATGTCAACTAGCTGTAAATTAATTCAGAATTGAATTTTCACATAAATTCTGGATAAATCAAATCAAGTTTGGAGATAAGGGGAGAATTCAAATTTGAAAATTGATAATAGTTTGCTTCCCAAATTAAGAGAAAGGATATTATCTTAATGTCTGAAGTTCAAATTTAAGTTCTGAAGAGAAATCTCTTGATAGGTGCACAACTTCTATTAGGAGTCTATCCACTACTTTTACTATAAATAGAGAGTTAGAGCATAAGAAAAGAAGTATCTCATTTCAGATCAGAAGGCTGTAAGGCAAATTAAGAAGAGAGTTTTATGGGTTGTAATGCGAATTTTGGAGTGAAAATCAAGAGCGTTGTAACGACGAATCTTTATTTCAGTCCTCTTCAATAAAGATCTGTCGTATTTCAGTCTAAGAATTGTTACTCTTTTTTTATGATTCATATAATGAAGTTTTATTCTTTTTAATATATACTTTCGTCGATCTCATGCATGTCATCTTCTCCCTTTTGTTTTTAGTCTTCTACTTCATCTATTTCAGCAGCGTTTGGAGGAAGGAGACAAAGGTGAATCAGGCCTTGTGACAATTTTAGGTTCTAATTGTTTATTCTCCTCCTCTCTTTTCTTTCTCCATTACTTTACTTAATTTGTCTTCACAACGGTTAGTATTCTTTTTATCCTATTTATGTTTTTAGTTCTAGTAGAAATTAGCTCTTAAGCAAAAACGCCAACTTCTCATTTAAAGATTTCCCAAATTAGAATTAAATTAGATTGTAGATTTTTAAAGAACCAATTTTAAACAAGTCTCTGTGGATTCGACCCTCTTCTTGCCACTATACGATTATTCTAGCAAAATTAGGTTTTTTTTCTGTAACTTGTACGTAATTCAAACAATGATGAAATTCTTTAGGACTTTCGAACTGCGAATAAATTTTAGCACCGTTGCCGGGGACTCGTGAAAATTTTTGTTTTTGAAAAATCAACATTAAATCTTTTTCTAGTTTTAAAAAAAATTTAGAAATTTAAATCTAAAAAATAAATTAAAATTAAAAATTTTCAATTGTTTTTTTCTTTTCCATCCCTAAAATTTAATTTCAAAATTATCTTTTGCAGGGACATTGCATGAACAAGTGAAGTATTGCCCAACATGACGGAGCTTGCTTGCTTGCAATAAAAAAATAAAAAAATTGCATTGCTAAATTAAATATTGCTTGCTACAGAGTCGTCAAAAAGGTTTGTATTTTTCTAACTCTACCCACGAATATCTTGTTAGTGGGTTTTGGAAATGCTTTTGATTGGACTTGATCGTACAACATTAGTGCATTATGCATAAAAAAATCGTAAGAGTTGTCCCCCTTCACATAAGGTCGGGATTTCATTACGCGTTCTTTGGCTCAAAAATCATAACCGCATATAAGTTTTTCCCAAGTTTGAAATAATTTAAAATCAAATAGAACTTGACCACTAGGATTTTGAGCTCATTAAGCGGATCCATTTTGGGAATACTCCGGTGATTACTTTCAAGCTCGCGAGAGAGGACTTCTTATCTAGAAAAAGTAACCTAGCCATCGCGGCGGTGCCTGGCTTGGAGAAGGACCGAGAAACTTTCTTGTTTAAGAAAGGGTGACTGAAATTAGTAAGAACCCAGCCTGAAGGGAGAATCAAATCGCTTGTTTGTTGGCTTCAACCAGTCAGCCCATAATCTTCCAACCTAATTGGGAGCTATCTAATTAGGGAGAATTTATTCTCTTAAAGATTAGTGGTTAAAAATTGATCACCTCAAATAAATTTCAAGATAAAGAAAATTAATTTTTGGAATTAATTACTTGAGTCATTTATGTGTGCAATAATAATAAAAAAAATAAAAAAATTCAATTTTCATCCATCCCTCTCCCTTCCATCATTTTGAAATTCTTTCCTCTCATGGCCTATCCAAATCAAGATCTTTACAACTATTATCATGATAGGTCATTTTCTCATTCTCATCCATCATCTTCATCTCTTGGCTTTCTTGACTACAACCAACCCACTATTTCATCTTTTTATCTCATCTTCCCATGTGGTGTCATCACTTTCATGATTCATCTCATCCTTCAGAATAGTGTCCTTCAATAGGGTATTCGTTTGGAGTAGATCAAAATCAATTCAATGATTTCAAGACCTACGAACGAACCCTATC